>JBAMNC010000123.1:0-415175 GCA_037902135.1 Cetoscarus ocellatus | reverse complement strand
AGATGGCAGCACAGTAGCTTGGCTCCGATACCGTGTTTGATCTCTTAAAAACAAATAACCCTTATAACTGTCATTGTCTATTAAAAAATAAGTAACGAGGTCATGCCAAACCACAAGTTGGCAAACAGTGCGATCTTTTCACTCGTGGAAGAAAGACAGGCACTATCATAACCCAGCTGAGCTCTCCGAGTAGCACAGATGCTAATACGGATATTGCTAGTACGAGCATGGCTAGTATTGAAGATGTGCTGTGTGAACTCAAGTCACTCCGGTCAGATTTTGGAACACGATTTGATGTGGTCGACCAGAAGCTGGTGGATATGACAAACACTCTTACAATGCTGAAGGCCACAGTTGACGAGATACAACAAGACGTCGCGAACAACACAACACGCATTGACCAGGCGGAGGCCCGCATTGATGAAACAGAAACAGCGCAAGGGAAAGCCGAAACAGCCCTAAAGTTAGCTATCAAGCGAATCTCTCTTCTGGAAGCAAAAACTGAAGATCTAGAAAACCGAGGAAGGAGAAAGAATTTGCGTATCTTTGGATTACGAGAGGGAGCAGAAGGGACACGGCCACTCATTGACTTCATAAAGGAAATGTTGCCAACTTGGCTGGGTTTATCTTCCCAAAAGACATTCACTTTAGAACGAGTGCACCGCACACTGGCCCCCGGGAGACCGAACCAAAACAGAGCTGTGTTGGTGAGATTTCTGTTGTTCCAAGAGGAGGAGTTTGTCTACCGGGAGAGCAGAAAGAAGGAGATCAGACATGACGGGCTAAAAATCACCTTTGCTCAAGATCTATCAGCAGCAACGGTACGTGCACGGAAAGAGTTTCAACCCGTGATAAAGAGCTTCATCGACATCAATGCCTTCCGGGGGTTCCAATACAACCCGTGCAAAACTCAGGATTCTGCACTGGCGGCAAGATACATCTTTTCTCTACACTGCAGGAGGCCCAAGACCTTCTATAAAGGGAATACCACAAGCAACGGCAGATATCAGCAAAGAGTGAACTGTGAAAGCGTCTGGAAGCTGCAGCAGAGGACTGAATGAATAGATTCAGGAGCTAAGACATGCATATTCAAAACAGGTGAAATCTACACACAGTTTACTTAATTACCTAGAAGGTAACGTTAATTACAGTGTGTGTGTTCTTGTTGTTACACAGATTGAATTAAAAGGGTTCAGATATATTTTAAGCTAAAGTTAAAATTAATGTTGGCAGTTAAGTCTTAAGTTAAGAAAAATAAAGCCATGCCATTGAAAAGGGTTAATAGGATTACTTTCAGATAACACGGTAGAGGGGTACTGACATAGATTGTGTCATGTGGACTAGTTGCTCCACATCTTTGTGGATCAGCGTTTCTGGTAATCCACTATATTCAAGGGGGAGAAATGTGCATTTCACGAGAGAGAATGCACTTGTTCAGTTGGGGAATGTTCAGAATAAGTTCTAAAGTTGAAAGTGTGTGTATGTGTGTGATTGGATGTGGGAAATTTGCACCGTTTACTGTCATAATGTGCGCGTTGTACATGTGTATACGTTTTATTTTATATGGTCTAAATCGTCTTAGATAATTGAAATATCAATATGGAGAGGCCAAAACAGGAGAATAATTTAAGTACAATTGTTACAAGTTGGAATGTCAGGGATTGAGAAAGATAAACTAAAGTGAAACAAATATTAAACAGGATAAAATGTTTAAAATGTAAGATCATATTCATTCAAGAATCACACCTAATAGCATCAGATATTCAAATACTGACCAAAAGATATCCTGGCCAGTTATTTCACGCTCCATTCACTAGCCATGCCAGGGGAGTAGTCATTTTAATTCATAAAACAATACCATTTAAAAAAACAAAACTCATTACAGACCCAGGGGGGAGGTATATCATCGTACAAGGAAGTATACTGTCTCAAAAAATAAATTTTATAAATATATACGGCCCCAATGAAGACTTACCATCCTTTTTTGAAAAACTGTTTTTAACAATTTCTTCTTTAGAGGGCCAATATATTATAGGAGGGGACTTCAATTGCACCTTAGATCCAATTCTAGATAGGTCTTCTCAAAAAGATAGTACACATGCCAAGACAAGGAAGCTACTTAACAACTACATAAAAGATCTCAGATTAAAGGACATCTGGAGAGCCACGAATCCTACTAACAGACAGTACTCATGTTTCTCAAGTGTTCATAAATTGACTATTTTTTGATATCCATGGAACTACAACCATATGTGGAAGAATGTTGGTACAACAGTATTGTGATAAGTGACCATGCACCCATCTCTATGAAAATACAATTCGGTAAATTTGAACGAAACCCAAAAAGATGGAGACTGCAAACATTTCTGCCGAAAGACAAATTATTTGTCACATTTGTTGAAAAATGTATAGATGATTATTTTGAAAATAATAAGGAAGAGACCTCAGCCAGTACACGATGGGAAGCTTTTAAAGCTTATATAAGGGGAGAGATAATAAGTTATACAAGTACGCAAAACAAAAAATATAACCAAGAAGTACTGGCATTAGAACAGCAAATCAAAACCTTAGAAAATGAATTCTATAAGAGTAATGAACCAGAAAAGCTATATAGATTAATTCTCATGAGAGCCAAATACGATAAATTGACAACCGATAAAGTGGCAAAAAACTTAATGTGGACTAAGCAAACATTTTACGATCAAGGTGAAAAAGCTGGCAAATTGTTGGCATGGAGAATAAAAAAACAACAAGCCGAGAGAGCAATCCTTAGTATTAAAACAGCTGGGGATAATTTGACTTCAGACCCTATAGAGATAAATGAAAGCTTTAGAGCATTTTATAAATTATTATATCAATCAGAGTGTGATCCAAATGATGAAGTCCAAAACAAATTTTTAGAGAGACTACCATTTCAAACTCTGTCTGAGGAAAATAAATCAATACTTGATAGCCCACTCACAGTAAATGATATATCAGAAGCAATAAACGACATGAATACTGGCAAAACACCGGGGCCAGATGGGCTGCCAGTAGAATTTTATAATTTTTTTAAAAATAAGTTGATACAACCCCTACTTAATATGTTCAGAGAGTCCTTTGAACTAGGTACTCTCCCAGAATCATTAAGATTGGCAACAATTACTCTTATCTTAAAGCCTAACAAACCACCAACAGAGTGCTCGTCATATAGGGGAATTAGTCTCATGGGTTGTGATACAAAAATATTATGCAAGGTATTCTCCAAAAGATTAGAAAAATACATGCCAAATTTGATTGCTGACGACCAACAAGGTTTCATTAAAAAAAGACAAGGTTATCACAATATCAGACGTGTTCTCAACATATTATTTGAGAAACATGGAGCAAAAGATACAGCGATGTTGGCAGTAGATGCATGTCAGGCATTTGATAGAATTGAGTGGAACTATCTTTTGAAACTTCTTCCAAGATTTGGCTTGGGAGAAACATTTATACAGTGGGTTAAACTGTTATATACAAATCCTACAGCACAAATTATCACCAATAATAACATCTCAAAACCCTTTAATTTACAGCGCTCAACTAGACAGGGATGTCCATTGTCCCCGTTGTTGTTCACATTAGCACTGGAACCTTTGGCTATTGTAGTGAGGATTCAAGAGGGGATATCAGGTGTTAACATTGGAGGTCTAAATCATATTATTTCATAGTTTGCAGACGATATTATCTTTTTTTTGACAGATCTTAAAAATACTCTCCCTAAATTGGTAAGTTTAATTGAAGAGTTTGGGGAATTCTCAGGCTATAAAATTAATAATACAAAATCTGTACTTATGTTTTTGAATGAAGAAGACTGGAAAAACCCTACCATAACTACTGAATTTACAATTGCTACGCATGGTTTTAAGTATTTAGGCATTACAATTACTCCAAATATAAACAAAATAGTTACTACAAATTATAATCCCCTGGTAGAAGAGGTTACAGAATTGTTAAATCGCTGGTCTAATTTACCCATATCCATGATAGGACGAATAAATATTATAAAAATGACAATTTTGCCTAAATTTTTGTATTACTTTCAGACAATTCCCTTGCCATTGCCACCTTCTTTCTTTGATAATTTAAATAAGATAATTAGCCAATTCATCTGGAATAATAGGAAGGCAAGACTACGTCTTAAATTATTATACCTGCCCTATGAAAGAGGGGGCCTGCAAATTCCAAACTTAAGATGGTACTACATGGCAGCACAGCTGTCATCAGCCTCCCACTACTTTTATACAAAATCACCTCCAGCCTGGGTAAATATTGAACAACAATCTATTCCAGAATTGCCAATATGCAATTATCTTTATTCTGCAGACTTACATAAGCTGAAGAAACAGACAAAAAACCCCTTCTTGAGAAATACTATTATTGTATAGTACACAGCACACAAACATATGGGAGAAACTACAAAAAAGTCCCAATTTACCCCTTTATGGAATAATGACCAATTCACACCTGGCAGAAATGATGGAGGGTTTAAATTATGGAAAAATAAGGGCATCCAGGCAATCAAGGATTTATATATCAATGGAAAATTGCTCACATTTAATGACCTATGTGAAAAATATGAACTTCCAACAAAGCACTTTTATAAATATTTGCAGGTTAAAAACTTTTTGTCATCTAGGTTTAAGGAAATAATATGTATTCCTGTATTGTCATCTATTGAACAAATGTTAAAACAAGAAGAAAAAGGCTTGCTATCTAAATACTATAATCTGATTATGATGAATTTTAAGGACTCTGCAACAGATAGATTGAATGCCTGGAGAAAGGATGTACAGGAAGACATAGACGAAACAGAATGGAACGAGGCCTGTCTGAAAGCCCAAAAACAAACCATAAACACACGACTTAAATTATTACAATATAAATGGTTAACAAGGATTTATGTAACTCCTGAAAAACTCCATCATATGTCAAGCTATATTCCAGATACATGTGCTAAGTGCCACGATAGTAAAGGAACTCTTATTCACTGTCTTTGGGAGTGTTCAAAGATACAGAGATTCTGGAAAGATATAATTAACTGTATGTCTGAAGTATTTAAAATGAAGATTCCTGTATGTGCCAAACTTTGTGTGCTGGGCATTTATCCCAAAGACTTTGTATCTACAAAGAAACAAATTAAAGTGTTGGACTTTGAATTATTGCACGCAAGAAGAGCTATTGCATTGAACTGGAAGAGCATGGAAGGTCCTTCTGTAAAACAATGGATAAAAGAACTGTCAGAATGCATCGGATTGGAAAGATTGACTTATATAACCAAAGGGAAACTGGGAGGAATTTGTACTTTTGTGGGAGCCATATATGTACATTATAGCATCTGGAAAATAGGGATATGATATTTGAATTATCAATGTTCCTTTTTATTTTTAATATTATTTTTACCGTTATAGTTTAGTCTTGTCCTTCTGTACACACATGTATGAGAGTAAATGTATATATATGTTTGTGCATATGGGTTTATATATATATATGTGTGTATACTTGTATGTTTATAAGAATATATGTATTTATGTGTTACTGAGGTACGTGTATGGGTGTATATTTAAGCATATATATGTGGACGGGTGTGTATACACATGTATATAGGTCATTTGGTGCAAATCTACTTAGTGAATGTGTGGATGTTTGTATTTTGATACATGTTCTTTATAATAAATACAATGTACAGTATTGGTTTATCTCTCAATATAAACTTGAAAACTAATAAAAATATTATTAAAAAAAAAGAAAAAAAAAAACTGATATTTTCCTGGCACTTCAGTTTTTATGCCCAAGTGATCTTTTCCGAGTGATTAACGCAGTTTTTAGACAAGTTTGACTCCAAAAACCAATTGCTCATTTTTCCTGCATTTTAGAGTACAAAATATCAAAATGGTGTTATCTCAGCGAAAAACACTTATTCTGGACCAGAAATGCTGTTTTTGGCTGAAACTGATATTTTCCTGGCACTTCAGTTTTTATGCCCAAGTGATCTTTTCCGAGTGATTAACGCAGTTTTTAGACAAGTTTGACTCCAAAAACCAATTGCTCATTTTTCCTGCATTTTAGAGTACAAAATATCAAAATGGTGTTATCTCAGCGAAATACACTTATTTTTGATCAAAAACCCTGTTTTTGACTAAAACTGATATTTTCCTGGCACTTCAGTTTTTATGCCCAAGTGATCTTTTCCGAGTGATTTAAGCATAATTTTAGACAAGTTTTGACTCTAAAAACCAATTCCCAGTTGTTGCTGTATTTTAGACTACAAAATATCAAAACGTTGTTATCTCAGCGAAAAACGCATTTTCTTGACCAGAAAAGATGTTATTGAACAAAACTGATACTTTCCTGACACTTCAGTTTTTATGCCATTATGATGTTTTTCCAGTGATGTACGCATTTTTGGAGACAAATTTTGACTCTAAAAACCAATTCCCAGTTGTTGCTGCATTTTACAGTACAAAATATCAAAATAATGTTATCTCAGTGAAAATCGCTTATTCTTGACACGAAATGCTGTTATTGAACAATACTGAATTTTTCCTGGCACATCAGTTTTTATGCCTTAAAACAGGTGACGTACACATTTTTGGAGACAAGTTTTGACTCTAAAAAACCAATTACAAATTTTTGCTGCATTTTAGATTATCAAAATATCAAATATCAAAATAGTGTTATCTGTGCGAAATGCACTTTTTTTTTTTTCAAAGATTCTGGTCTTGAATAAAACCGATTTTGTCGTGGTACTGCAGTTTTAAGCTTTTGATGATGTTTTCCCAGTAATGTACGCATTTTTGGAGACAAGGTTTTTGGAAAACCAATTACAAATTTTTGCTGCATTTTAGAGTACAAACTATCACAACGGTGTTATCTCAGAGAAAAACACATATTCTTGATTGTTGTTATTGAACAATACTGATTTTTTCCTGGCACTTCAGTTTTTATGCAATTATGATCTTTTCCCAGTGATTAGCGCATTTTTTTTTAGACAAGTTTGACTCTGAAAACCAATTCCATTTTTTTTTGGTGCATTTAAGAGTACAAAACATCCAAATGGTGTTATCTCAGAGAAACACCCTTATTTTTCATCCTAACTGCTGTTCTTCAATGAATCTGATATCATATGCCTTGCACTTCAGTTTTTAGCCCTTAATGATGTTTTCCCAGTGATTTACGCATTTTTGGAGGCAAGTGATTGTCTCTCAAAACCAATTCCAAATTTTAACTGCATTTTAAAGTACAAAAAATAAAACTGTTGTTATCTCTGCAAAACACATATATTTTTGATTAAAAAAAAAAAAAAAAAAACAACTCTGGTCCTGAATAAACTATTATTTTACTGGCACATCAGTTTTTATGCCTTCATGATCTTGTCCCAGTGATTTATGCATTTTTGGAGACAGGTGTTTGTTTGTCTCTCAAAACCAATTCCAAATTTTTGCTGCATTTTAGAGTACAAAATATCAAAATGGTGTTATCTCAGAGAAATACGCTTGTTTTTGATCAAAAATTCTGTTCTTTAAAAAAGCTGATATTTTCCTGGCACTTCGGTTTTTAGCCCTTAAGGATCTTTTACCAGTGATTTACGCATTTTTGGAGACTAGTTTTGACTCTAAAAACCAATTCCAAATTTGTTGCTACATTTTAGATTAGAAAATATCAAAAAAGCTCCTGTGAGGGAGCACCCAAGAAAGCTACGACAAACCCTACAGAACCAGGGATGCCCGAGAGGGGGAACACTGGAAACGACCCTAGCAAATGGAAAAAAGATCATGAGTGCAGTCTGTATCTGTGGAAAGGTCTGTAAGAACCTGAGAGGTCTGAAGATCCACCAGACCAAGATGGCCTGCTTTGGGAGGAAACCAGTGATGCAACGCACAGGAACAGCAGCCGACTCAACAGTCCCCGTTGTGCCTCCTGCAGAGCCTGGTCAGACGGAGGAGGTGTCAGGTCCGGAGTCACCCCACAGTACCCGAAACCTCCGACCTACTGATTTTTTTCCTGGCACTTCAGTTTTTATGCCATTATGATGTTTTCCCAGTGACGTAAGCATATTTGGAGACAAGTTTTGACTCTCGCAACCAATTCCCAGTTATTGCTGCATTTTAAGAGTACATTATATCAAAACGGTGTTATCTCAAAGAAAAACACATATCATGACAAGAAATGCTGTTATTGAACAATACTGATATCTTCCTGGAACTTAAGTTTTATGCCATTGTGATGTTTTCCCAGTGATATACGCATTTTTGGAGACAAGTTTTGACTCTAAAAACCAATTCCCAGTTACTGCTGCATTTTAAGAGTACAAACTATCAAAACGGTGTTATCTCAGCGGCAAACGCTTATTCTTGACAAGAAATGCTGTTATTGTACAATACTGATAATTTCCTGGAACTTCAGTTTTAAACCCTTAAAGATGTTTTTCCAGTGACTTACGCATTTTTTCCGAGACAAGTTTTGACTCTGAAAACCAATTACAGATTTTTGCTGCATTTTAGAGTACAAACTATCAAAACGGTGTTATCTCAGCGGAAAACGCTTATTCTTGACCAGAAATGCTGTTATTGTACAATACTGGTATTTTCCGGGAACTTCAGTTTTAAACCCTTAATGATGTTTTTCCAGTCATTTACGCATTTTCTAGACAAGTTTTGACTCTCGCAACCAATTCCAAATTTTTGTTACATTTTAGAGTACAAATTACAAAAATGGTGTTATCTCAGCGAAAAACGCTTATTCTTGACCAGAAATGCTGTTATTGAACAATACTGGTATTTTCCGGGAACTTCAGTTTTAAACCCTTAATGATGTTTTTCCAGTCATTTACGCATTTTCTAGACAAGTTTTGACTCTCGCAACCAATTCCAAATTTTTGTTACATTTTAGAGTACAAATTACAAAAATGGTGTTATCTCAGCGAAAAACGCTTATTCTTGACCAGAAATGCTGTTATTGAACAATACTGAATTTTTCCTGGAACTTAAGTTTCATGCCATTATGATGTTTTCCCAGGGTTGTACGCATTTTTGGAGACAAGTTTTGACTCTGAAAACCAATTACAGATTTTTGCTGCATTTTAAAGTACAAACTATCAAAACGGTGTTATCTCAAAGAAAAACGCATATCTTGACAAGAAATGCTGTGATCGAAAAATACAGATATTTTCCTGGGACTTAAGTTTTATGCCGTTGTGATGTTTTCCCAGGGGTGTACACATTTTTGGAGACAAGTTTTGACTCTCGCAACCAATTCCCAGTTACTGCTGCATTTTAAGAGTACAAACTATCAAAACGGTGTTATCTCAAAGGAAAACGCTTATTTTTGACCAGAAATGCTGTTATTGAACAATACTGATATTTTCCTGGAACTTCAGTTTTGGTGCCATTATGATTTTTTTCCAGTGATGTACGCATTTTTGGAGACAAGTTTTGACTCTAAAAACCAATTCCCAGTTATTGCTGCATTTTAAGAGTACAAAATATCAAAATGGTTTTGTCTCAGCGAAAAATGCTTATTCTTGACCGGAAATGCTGTTATAAAACTGATATATTTTGGTACTGATGAGCTGGACAGTAACGTGAACGACTGGGATAAAGAGAACATTGAGTTTTTATCAACAAAGAAATAATTCCCCTTAGAGTTTTTAGCTCTTAGTGAAATTTTCCCAGTGATTTATGCATTTTGGAGACAAGTGTGTTTGGAGACAATTCCAAATTTTTGCTGCATTTGAGAGTACAAAATATCAAAATGGTGATATCTCAGCGAAATACACTTATTTTTGATAAGAAATGCTGTTCTTGGATAAAACTGATATCATGTTCCTGGCATAAGCCCAAAAATACATCTCAACGATTAACGTTTATATGGCAGTAAATGTTGTTTTCTTGTATTAATTTCGTGTTCTTGGTGCATCTGCAAGCACAAAATGTCACAACAGTTGAAAAAGTGTTTTTCACGTTTTTCATGAAGCCAAAAATGTGTTTTCACTTTTTTTGAGTGAAACAGGCTTTTAACTGGTATGTATGGTATAATGTAACAAGTAAACATTTTCAAAGCAAATACTTGGGTGATAACTGGATTTTCACCAAAACTGACATTTTCCTATTTCTTTAATGCCAACACTGGTTTTTCACTGTTTTTGTAATTTATATGTTTTTCATCGGATTTGCAAAAGCGATCACTGTGTTTTTACTGGTGTTGTAAAGCCAAAACTGGATTTTTCACTGGGATTGTACAATGATGTTTTCTTTTCGTGAAAACTGGGTTTTAAGTTTTTTTTTGTTTTTTTTCTTCAAGTGAATACTGGGTTGTCACTATTTTTGAACTTGATTACTGGTTTTTCACTGGTGTTCTGAAGCTAAAACTGGAGTTAAAATTAAGTTGTTTAGACCAAAACTGGGTTTTCAGTGTTTTTAATTGAAAACTGGGTTTTATCTGTTTTTTAAGGTGAGAACTGGGCTTTAACTGGTATTTTTTTTTTTTTTAGAACTTTTTTTCAGATTTTTTTTTTCTTAAACATTGAACAGTGTCTGACACAAGAACATTGATGTACCAAAAATACAAAACTTTTCACATACATATATATTGTTGCATATAATGCAAATGTATATCAAATATACATTACACAATGTACGAATAAGGAAAAACAAAAAGACAAACAAAAATAAATAAGTAAATAAATAAATAAATGAATAAAGAATTTTAAAAATCCCTTTCCATAACTTAAAGAACAGTCTCAACAACCTAAATAGTTCACATTATTATAGGTATTTTCCGACCATGCTCCACCTCCAATCAAAAAGGTCCATTTGGCTAATATTCAAAAATAACTGGACAGTCCCAGAATATGCGCCTATGATCACCTTGTTTTACCGCATTGTCTCCAGCACAGAGCAAATGATGGGTCTTTGACAAAATTTGAAACCGCCAAAGGGTTTATGAAAAAATCTGATTTTGAGTTTCCAGTCGAATTCCTTCCACTGCTGACTGCTGGTACCTTTATGACTGCTGTTAGAAAGTTTATCCCAAAGTTCATCTTCTATTATAGTATTAGATTCCAGTTCCCATTTTTCCTTAATATTATAGGTATTTTCACATAAGTCCGATGAAAGTCTTTTATAGAGGTAGGAGACATGTTTACGTAATGGGAGACATTTTTCCCAAATTTCAATAAAATATTGTTCTATACTATTTAGGGTTTTGCAATTCACTCTTTTTCTTTATGATTTATAATATAGTGCCTAATTTGCAGATATCTGTAAAAATCATTAGGGGGAAGGTCAAATTGTTCCCGGAGCTGGGTAAAGGACTTCAAGTGTATTTCTTCAAATAACTGATTAAAGATAATGAGACCTTTAGCTGCCCATCTCTTAAAACCATGATCTAAACCAAAGGTAGAAAATCAATATTGCCCACTGTGGGCATAGCTCAAAAAATAGATCCACTATCTTTAAACATCTTGTTAACTTCTGCCCAGAGCTTTACAGTATGTTTTATCCATTCATTTCCAGTCTTCATTTTATTGACCTGTTTCAAATCCACAAATGGTAAGACAGATAATGTTGCACCCTTAACTTCACCCTGTTCGATTTGAGTCCACTTTGTCTCCTTGTCTCCGCTGATCCAACCCACAATCGCTTCTAACTGAGCTGCCCAATAGTAAAATTTCAAATTCGGCAATGCCAGACCTCCTTTGTTTTTAGCTAAATGAAGTATTTTAAGGGTCTGGGTCTTTTATGTTGCCATACAAATTGCCATATAAATTGCGAGGTTAATTTGTCTAGCATGTTAAAAATGGAAATTGGAACTCTTATGGGCAGTGACTGAAATCAAAACAGGAGATGAGGAAACAGATTCATCTGTACTGTTTCGACTCTGCTGAACAGAGATAGGGGGAGGACTTCCCAGCGTGTCAGATCACTCCTTATCTTTTTAATTATCTTATTATAGTTTGCTTCAAAAAGTTTTGTTGTTTGAGGTGTTATAATGATTCCTAAATACCTAAACCCTAGCTTTGACCAGTGAAATGAAACTGTCTCGTTAAGTTGATTTGGCCACATCCCTGATATCATCATTGCTTCTGATTTATTCTGATTAATCTTATATCCAGAGATATCTCCATAATCTTTCATGAGTCGAGGTATTGTAGTAATAGGATGTTTTATAAAGAATAGTACATCATCCGCAAAGAGGGAAATTTTGTGAATTGTACCCCCACCATCCTCGATCCCTTCAATCAGAATGTCCTGCCGTATGGCATCCGCCAAAGGCTCGATGCTAAGAATAACAAGGGCAGGGGAAAGAGAATTTCCTTGTCTTCCTCCTCTTTCTACATCAAAAACATCAGAGCAATGCCCATTTACTCTAATTTTCGATTTGGGATTCTTGTATAACAATCAGAACCAACTAGCAAATTTTTCACCAAATCCCATTTCAATAAGTGTTTGTTCTAG
This sequence comes from Cetoscarus ocellatus, assembly GCA_037902135.1. Classification (NCBI taxonomy): domain Eukaryota; kingdom Metazoa; phylum Chordata; class Actinopteri; order Labriformes; family Labridae; genus Cetoscarus; species Cetoscarus ocellatus. The sequence continues at coordinate 402,696 of JBAMNC010000123.1, read as the reverse complement.
AAACTGCCAGTCTACCCGGTCAAATGCTTTCTCAGCTTCTAAAGCTGAGAAGCATTCACGTTTGTACATCTTTGGCCATAAGTGACTGCAGTCACACTCTCCTTGTATTATTTGTCCCATGGCAACCTGAAATAAACCCCACCTGATCTGGATTTATTAATTTCTTAATGCATTTTTGTATTCTAGTTGCCAAAATAGATGTTAATTATTTTGTAGTCCACATATAAAAGACTTAAAGGACGATAACTAGAACACTGTGATGGATCTTTTCCTTCCTTGTGTAAGACTGTAATAGTATAATACTATATGCATAGTACATGAGTGACATCATTTACAAATACTTTTTAATATTCTCCGGGTGACTAATTATTTTTTAAATTTAGCTGTTGTTTCTTTAATCTCTTCTTCTCTAATTGGTTCTACTAATGCATAGGCTTCATCAACAGTCAGTTTGGCCAACTTGAGATTTTTGAAGAAATCCTTTATTTGTTCTTCTTTTGATTCTTGTGATTGACTCTTATATAACTGTTCATAGTATTTGGCGAAGGCATCTGATATTGTTTTTGGGCTTGTTTCAACATCAATAAGGTTGTTTAATTTTAGGAACTATACAACTCGCTTGTGCCTTCTGTAATTGAAATGATAGTAACCTGCTGGCCTTATTTCCCAGTTCGAAATATTACCTATCAATAAACCTAAGGGCACCCTCTGCCTTATATGTTAATAAGTTTATCAAGCACTTCTTGTTTCCCATATTGTTTATGTTCCCTTTCTAATCTCCTGATTTCAGTTTCTTATTCCACTTGTTTCTTAAGTCTGTCTTTCTTCAGCCTTGATCCTATAGATATTATTTTTCCCCTTATTATGGCTTTTCCTGCGTCCCACAAAATGGAGAGTGAGACCATCCCCTTATCATTCAGAGAAAAATATTCAAATATAGCCAACCTAATTTCTTCTCCGACTCTAACATCTGTCAGTAATGAGACACTAATTCTCAATATTTCATTCACGGCTCCAATCCCAAATCAAGTACCATTGCAACTTGGCTATGGTCTGAAATGGTCATTGATTCAAACACACACTTCTTAATCCGGTGTATGTCTTTTTTTTAAACTAGATGGTATAATAAATACTAAAACTTCAGCCCTGCTATTAGATCTAACTCTGATCATATGTGTGTGTTCTCAAGAACAGGAACTCATTGATAAAATTGAATTACTGAATAATGGCCATATGCCCAGCAGGTCTTCGCTGAATTGATTTACTGCATAACGGTCATATGCACTGCATGTGTGTATGTGTACTTAGGAAGTCATCCATAGGTTGACCTAACAAACTCTGGACATATATACTGTGTGTGTGTGCTCAAGAAGCCATAGATAAACCAATTATGGTCCACATGTGTTTTCCTACATAACTTGTTTAGAAAGTAATGCAATTTAACTCTGGTCATTAGTCAACATGTTAGAGTAGGGGGAAGAGCTAAAGTCTCTAACAAATCATTGTCTGTCACACTGTATTTATATCTTGTGTTTTCCTGAAATAAACCGAGAGAAAGGACTGACTCTACTACACACTGGTCTGCTGTGTCTTCCTTCTCTCCCCTTGATCAAGGATGCAGGCCGGGCCTGCACTGAATATGTGGGCTAGGCCCACACCGAAGATGTGAGCTAGGCTCACACCTATTTAGGCTAGGCCTAACAGAGTATTAATATAATTAATCCACTAAAAAGTGATCTAACCATGAATAACTCCCATGCACTTGTGACATAAAAGTAAAGTCTCTCACGTTTGTGTGAAAATGGCGCCATACATCTACTAACCCTAACTCTTTCAACATGTGTGTTAAACTTTTAGACATTCTGGTTTGAGGTTTTGAGGATACTTGTAATCTATCCAATTTATTATTCAGTACACAATTCAAGCCCCCACCCATAACAAAAATACCTTCCATGCTATCTGCTACCAGATGTGCGAGCTTTTTGAAAAAGTAAGGGCAGTCATCATTAGATGCATAAACATTCAAAATCGTTATTTTGATTCCAGCAATTGTCCCTATAACCATAACATAGTGGCCATCTATATCCTGACAGACCTTTTCACAATGAAAGTACACGGACCTACTACACAATATATCTACACCTCTCTTTTTGCGTTTCCCATAAGAGCTGCTATAACCTTTATCCACCCATTCCCTTTTTAGTTTTTGGTGCTCTATTTCTGTAAAGATGAGTCTCTTGAAGTAAGCTACGGAACAGTGCATTTTCTTCAACTGTCCCAGTATCCTTTTTCTTTTAATTGGGCTATTTATGCCCTTCACATTACAGGTAATTAAATTAAGTAATGTTATCACTGTACATTAATTGTTTCAGGTAACACAGCCCTGCCCTCAACCCCTTTTCTTTCCCTTTGCCCCCTTTCTTCCTCTCTCTTTTCCTTCTTTGTTATTATTAGATCCAAACATATAAAACTAAACAGACTGAAATTCACCACTTGTCTCAGGTAGAACAAAACAAGAACATTAAGAACATGGAACAGAACTTCCACATTTACAGCCAGACACAGAACATAGTCGGTAAATATGTCTGAACCCCGGTGATAATGGGACAGAGAGCGGTGACCTCACCTCTCTGTGGTAAATAGCACACATTGAGCAATAATGACCAATATTACATTAACGTGTAATTAAAGGTCTTAGTAGATGTGAATCACTCACGTAGACATGAAGAGTCCTCTGTCAGAACATATCTTTTGTTTTATTTAACAACGCTTTTGTGGCAACTTGAGGATTTATATCAAGTGTTTAATAGCCTTCAGTCATTGTCCAAATATATTAAATTATGTAGCTTTAATAACTTCAAGCCTCAAGTCACAGTGAGATAGTTTTATAGTTAGTTATAGCCAGGGGCGTCACTAGGTTTAAAGGACAGGGGGGGCTTTGCTCCCAGGAGACATGAGCAAACGTAGCGCTTAGCCACAAAATTTCCCAAACAGCTGACAAAGACTCATAAATTATTTATTATTATTATTTCAGTCTTTTTTTAAGTACAGTACAACAAACTTTAACAATAAGTGTATGTTTAAAACATTAACAACAAAAATACTTAATACTTCTTCAGACTAAATTGGAACATTTTGAAGTTTCTAACAGTATACTTTAAGTTTACTTTATAAGCTCATTTTAAGTTTACAAAAGTACCCTTTCAAGTATACAATAAATACAAAAACATAAATAAATACAGTTTTATTCTGCTAAATTAAATGTAAGCACCATGACTTGACCTTATTCTGTACCTGGACCAAGATTTACTAAGTATCAGTACTTTGTGGCAAAAAGAAGTAAAAAGTATACTAAAGTACAAGTTTTAGTATTGAAGTATAAGTGTACAAGTCTAGGTATTAATGTACTTAGTCTTGGGCTTTTCTTTATACTCTTCAGTATGAGCAAAGTGTACTTCACTGTACTGTTCTTAAGTATATAAAATATAGAATATAAAAAGTAAACTTCAAGTATACTGCCTCAGTTCTAGTATAATAGTATACTCATAGTATACTTGAACAAACTACTTTTGCTAAGGGCTTCTCCTGAACACAATGAATTGAATTAATAACTGATCGACATAGAGGCTAACACCATGACTTTCACATACAACACAATAATTGTTGTATATTTTAAAGTCACATTGGTAGCATCTGGGCACATTTGTGTCTAACACGGTTGTAAATTCAAGCCCTGAAAAATATTACTAAATTACTTTAATTAAAATAAATATCGAGGTACTCTTGAAATTTTTTGGGTGAGGCTAATTTGGCTATATATATCTTGACATTCTCCACTTTCTAATCATTGCACTCCTAAATAAAAGCTCAAGTTAAATATGTCTTACAAGGTGCGTCTTGACTGAACTGTTTCATATTTTATATTATTCATATTGAGGTCCATAAAATTCCAAGACTGTCTGCATCACAAATGTCTCTATCCTGTGAAATCGGTAGACTTACCTTTCCAGTGGAGGTCTCTCCCCTCTCACTCCCTGTGCTCCTCTGCCCTGACTCCTACAGATCAATAGGGATGGTGGAGTGATATTGTTAGTGTATTATTAATAATATGCTAATAATCACATGTGAATGAGCTCAGCTCCTGTTTCACAGTGTGCATCCATGTGTAAAGTGAGAAACACAGCTGATGCTCCAGAAGAAAGTCACCCCAAAGATAGAATATGGTAAAAAGACTGCACTCTTAACTCTATAAACAGCCAGGACCTTCACAATGCATTTCAGACTCACTAGCTAGCTATGTAGCAGCGTTCTTTTAGAGCTAGAATGTAAGTTTTGTCCGCAAAACAACAAAATTAAGATGTGCGCAGAGATGTCTTGTGTGCAAGCTAGGTTTTTATTTGTCAAACAGGGAGCATTTGGTTAATTAAAACATGGACCAACTGCTGTTATAGCTGGGGGCTGGAGATAATTGTTACTTCTCTTATATCCATTCCTGATTGATGGTTTAATGCTGCTGCAGTCGGTTCTGTGTGCTTCAGTGCCGATACACACACGATGCATGTACAGAGAGTGCAAGCAAGGTTGCTGGGAAACCGTGGACTGGATTTTAAGTGATATAGGCGTTCTCCATATGAACAAGTGGAATGGACTGGATATTGACACACTGAAGGGACTCTCTCTACAAAGAGAAGGGAAACTGACAGATTTATAATTGTATTTATATGAGTAATGTAAAGTTATATGATTATTTAATTTAAACTCATAAAGGTGTGTTGGTGGCGCAGCTGGATAGTGCACTTGGTCAGTGATCGGGAGGCTGCAGGTTCAAGCCCAGCTCTGGGCGACACATGGTGATGTGTCCTTGGGCAAGACACTTAGCCCCAAGTTGCTCCCACTGCTGCGTCAGTGGCGTGTAAATGGGCATGAAAGGGCATGAAAGTGTTAGCTGATACTGATGGATAACTAACATAGAAACTCAGAACCATCAGTGAGTGAATGTGAGAGCGAATGGGTGTGAATAGGTAAGGGTGACTTGCGGTGTAAAGCAGCTTTGAGTAGTCAAAAGACTAGAAAGGCGCTATACAAGCTCAAGTCCATTTACCATTTATACTCTGGCCACTTTATATCGAGTTTGTAGGCACTTTTTTGTAATTTTTCAATTTTTTTTTTTAATAAAAAAACCCCAAATTATTTAGGGGGGCTTCAGCCTATTTTAGGGGGGCTTCAGCTCCCCTAAAATAGGCATAATGGCCACTGGTTATACCTTGCTCGAACTATTCGCCTCCCTCCTTCTCCTCCATCATGGCCTTTAGATCTGATGCTGCCAATATGCGCTGATGCTCCATCCTTCAGTCAGTCTCTCCTCAATGCGCTCCTTCTCTCCACACTGCACCTGGACTCCCAACTCCCTCAGGGTGTCAACGGCACTCGTCAGTTAGGGGAAAATTTTTTCTCCCGGTCCCTCTTGAACTTCAGTCGCGCTGGATATAGGCACTTTGCCTGTATGCCTTTTTGCTTTAACTGCTTGATGACGGCATGGACTTTGGCTAGCTTCTTTTGTGGCTAAGGAGAGTAATCTTGATCGAAGAATATCATTTTGTCTTGAAACATCACTGTCCATGCTTGTTACTGCAGCTTCCAGAAATCTCACGATGATTGATGGCGGGGGGGTGCCTGTGGGCCTGTCGGTCTGACCTGGAGTGAGCAGTGTGCTCTTTCAATTTTAATACCCAGGTCTGGGCAGCCTCAACACTTATCACCTCACTCATCTATGGTATTTGGAATATTTTCATGTCATTTCTTCTCAGCCTGTTTTGTAGGTCGTCGCATACATCCGTGAGTAGCGTTGAAGCAGATACCTTAGCGCGATGCTGCCTTGCCCCCGCATCTTCCACTCCGCTCACTCTTCCTTCCAGCTCGCAAATCTTCTGTTGATGGTCACCAAACTGCTCTTTAGTATCCGTCATAGCTTTTTCCAGGCGTTCAAGGGTCTGTGTAGTTTGTTTATGCCCCTGAATATTTTCTTCGCGAAGTTTTCTCATTTCCTCTACGATCAGGGACTCGGTCTGGCACATCTTGTGGCTAGTAGCATTTAAGCTAGCGCTGTCCGAGCTCGGTGTTTTATCGCTTGTTTCTTTCAAAGTCCCCTGTTTTCCGGCTCCTTTGTTCCTCGAGGAGGAAGACATCTTGTTCAAAGGTTGGTTTCCAATCTGAAGGCTTTAAGTATCTATAGTTGTTACAGTTTTCTAATTTTTTCTGACGGGGCTTCGTCTCTAACCTGTTGTTCTTCTCACGACGTCACCGGTAGTTCATCTAGCTGGTATTTTTAAGTGAAAACATTTTTTTAAAGCCAATTAATACATGATGACTGTGTTTTGTCTTGTTTTGTTAAGCAATAAATGTGTTGTCACTCTTTTTGATCTTGATTACTGAGATTTCAATTCTTTTGTAAAGCTGAAACAGGGTTTTTACTGGTGTAAAGTAAAAAAAAAAAAAATTCACTGGTTTAATGAAATGATGACTGGGTTTTAACTGGCTTTGAAAATTGATGAATGGGTTTTCTCTTGTTTTGTTAAGCAATAACTGTGTTGTAACCGTTGTTGAACTTGATTACTGGGTTACTGCTATACAGCAACTTGGGTAAAGTTAGAAAGATATTCACAGATTCGGACTTTGCGGGTCAATAACTCATCAATAAAACAACGTACTTACAAACCCGACCGCTCTTTCTAATCACTGTCATGAATACTGTGAGCTACAACCTCGTTTTTCTCCGAACGAGCTGTCATCCGAGCCACACAACTTCAATTGGTCTCAATACGCTGCCGGTGATGGCTCGGCGGCTTAGGGACCGGCAAGTTACGGTATCGGAGGAATGGTGTGAAAGAAAATTCAATAACTTCTCCATACTGAGAAGTAAAGACTTCAAAATCACAGCAAACATAAAGGACCGCGTGTTATTCATACTACAGGTCATATTTTATAAGAGTTATGAATTAAAATATTCTATTGGACTTTTTGATTGAAAATAAAGCAAATGCCATCAAAGTTATGAGATCTAAATACAAAATGATAATAGAACATGGATGGTGATCTACTTTGAACGACAGCTCTTACTTCAGCAAAAGAGGTTTGGATTTGATTTAAATTGTGTTTTATATATTGAATTGTGTGAATTAATATGTGAGGACAATAAAAACTGTAATAACTTAACCGTTGTTTACTGAATTGACACCAAACTTAGCCTGATGATCAAACATCTCCTCTAGTTTATACTACAGCTCAGACTGTAGAAAAATAGGTTTCAAAGTATTTATAATGATTTTTTGAAATTTAACGTATATCAATTAACAGGTTATGACTATCAAAACTTTAATAACTGTACTCCATTTTACTTTATTGACACCAAAGTAATCCTGATGATCACACATCCCCTCTGGTTTATACTAAAAGCTCTGACTTTAGAGAAATAGGTTTTAATGTAATTTATAATGAGTTTTTTTTTTTTATATTGACGTATTGATAAATAGGTAATGACTATAAAAACTGTAATAACCCAACTGTTGTTTACTGTATTGACAGCAAACTAAGCCTGATGATCAAACATCTCTTCTAGTTTATACTACAGCTCAGACTGTAGATGAATAGGTTTCAAAGTAATTTATATGATTTTTAAAATATTGAAGTATATTCACTAATAGGTAATGACTACAAAAAATGTAATAAGTGTACTGTTGGTAACTGTAGTGACACTAAACTCAGCCTCATGATCACACATCCCCCCTGATTTGTACTTCAACTCTTACTTTAGAGAAATAGGTTTTTAATGTAATTTATATGATTTTTTTTAAATATTGACATATTGATGAATAGGTATTGACTATAAAAACTTTAATAACTTAACTTTTGATTGACACCAAACTCAACCTGATGATCAAGCATCTCCTCTAGTTTATGCTACAGTGCAGACTGTAGAGAAATAGGTTTCAGTGTATTTTAAATGATTTTTTTAATATTGACGTATTGATAAATACGTAATGACTATAAAAACTGTTATAACTTAACTGTTGTTTACTGTATTGACACCAAACTTAGCCTAATGATCAACCATCTCTTCTAGCTTATACTACAGCTCAGACTGTAGAGAAATATTTTTCAAAGTAATTTATATGATTTTTTTATATTGACGTATTAATTAACAGGCTATGACTACAAAAACTTTCATAACTCAACTGTTGTTGGCTGTATTGACACCAAACTCAGCCTGATGATCACACGTCCCCTCTGATTTGCACTACAGCTCAGACTTTAGAGAAATAGGTTTTAATGTAATTTTTATGCGGTTTTTTTATAATATTGATGTATATTCACATATATATAATGACCACAAAAACTGTAATAAGTGTACTGTTGGAAAATGTAGTGACACCAAACTCAGCCTGATGATCAAGCATCCCCTCTGGTTTGTACTACAGCTCCAACTTCAGAGAAATAGGTTTCAGTGTATATTTCATGATTTTTTTAATGTTGGCCTGTATATATTAATAGTTAGTGACTACAAAAACTGTAATAAGTGTACTGTTGGAAAATTTAGCGACACCAAACTCAGCCTGATGATCAAGCATCCCCTCTGGTTTGTACTACAGCTCTGACTTAGAGAAAAAGTTTTCAGTGTATTTCATATGATTCTTTCTTTAATATTGACCCATAAAAATTAATAGGTAATCACTACAAAAACTTTAATAACTTAACTTTTGTTGACTGTATTGACACCAAACGCAGCCTGATGATCACACATCCCCTCTGGTTTGTACTACAGCACTGATTTTAGAGTAATAGGTTTCAGTGTATTTTATATGATTTTTTTAATATTGACCTATATATATCAATAGGTAATGACCACAAAAACTTTAATAACTTAACTGTTGTTGGCAGTAGTGACACCAAACTCAGCTCCATGATCACACATCCCCTCTTGTTTGTACTACAGCTCTGACTTTAGAGAAATAGGTTTCAGTGTATTTTATTTGATTTTTTTAATATTGGAGTAATGATAATAGGTATTGAGTGTAAAAACTTTAATAACTTAACTGTTGTAAGCTGCATTGACACCAAACTTTGCCTGATGATCACACATCCCCTCTGGTTTGTACTACAGCTCTGATTTTAGAGAAATAGGTTTCAGTGTATTTTATATGATTTTTTTTTCAATATTGACCTATATATATCAATAGGTAGTGACCACAAAAACTTTAATAACTTAACTGTTGTTGGCAGTAGTGACACCAAACGCAGCTTCATGATCACACATCCCCTCTTGTTTGTACTACAGCTCTGACTTTAGAGAAATAGGTTTCAGTGTACTTTATATGATTTATTTTCATATATACGTATATTAATTAGGAGGTTATGACTATAAAAACTTCAATAACTTAACTTTTGTGGGCTGCACTAACACCAGACTCAGCCTGATGATCAAGCAGCCCCTCTGGTTTGTACTACAGCTCTGACTTTCGAGAAATATGTTTAAGTGTATCTTATATGATTTTTTTTTTAATATTGACCTATATAAATTATTATTTAATGACTATTAAAATTTTAATAACTTGATTGTTGTTTACTATGTTGACACCACACATAGAGAGAAATAGGTTTTAATGTATTTTAAAGATTTTTTAATATTGACATGTTGATAAATAGGCATTGAGTGTAAAAACTTTAATAAATTAATTTTTGTTGGCTGTATTGGCACAAGACTCATCCTGATGATCACACATCCCCTCTGGTTTGTATTACAGCTCTGATTTTAGAGAAATAGGTTTCAGTGTACTTTATATGATTTTTTAAAATATTGACCTATATATATTAATAGGTAATGACTACAAAAACTTTAAGAACTTAACTGTTGTTGGCTGTAGTGACACCAAACTTTGGCTGATGATCAAGCATCCCATCTGGTTTGTACTACAGCTCTGATTTTAGAGAAATAGGTTTCAGTGTATTTTATATGATTTTTTTAAATATTGACCTATATATATTAATAGGTAATGACTACAAAAACTTTAAGAACTTAACTGTTGTTGGCTGTAGTGACACCAAACTTTAGATGATTTTTTTAAATATAGACGTATATTCACTAATAGGTAATGACTATTAAAACTGTAATAAGTGTACTGTTGGTAACTTTAGTGACACTAATCTTAGGCTGATGATCACACATCACCTCTTGTTTGTCCTACAACTCTGACTTTAGAGAAATAGGTTTCAGTGTATTTTATATGTTTTTTTTATATTGCCCTATATGTATTAATAGGTAATGACTACAACAACTTTATTAACTTAACTGTTGTTGGCAGAAGTGACACCAAACTCAGCCTTATGATCACACGTCCCCTCTGGTTTATACTACAGCTCTGACTTTAGAGAAATAGGTTTCAGTGTACTTTATATGATTTTTTGATATTGACATATCAATTTACAGGTTATGACTACAAAAACTTTAATAACTTAACTGTTGTAAGCTGCATTGACACAAACTTTGGCTGATGATCAAGCATCCCATTTGGTTTGTATTACAGCTCTGACTTAATAGAAATAGGTTTTAATGTATTTTCTATGATTTTTTTTAATATTGCCCTTTATATTAATAGGTAATTACTACAAAAATTTTAGTAGCTTAACTGTTGTTAACTGTATTGACACCAAACTCATCCTGACTATCACACATCCTCTCTGGTTTGTACTACAGCTCTGATTTTAGAGAAATGAGTTTCAGTGTATTTTATATAATTTTTTTTAATATTGACCTATATATATCAATAGGTAATGACCACAAAAACTTTAATAACTTAACTGTTGTTGGCTGTAGTGACACCAAACTCAGCCTGATGATCACACATCCCCTCTGGTTGGTACTACAGCGCTGACTTTAAAGAGATAAGAAATGATTGATCAACAGGCTGAGTTTGGTGTCAATACACTTAACAACAGTTTAGTGTCAATATTTAAAAAAATCATATATAATACACTGAAACCTATTTCTCTACAGTCTGAGCTGTAGTATAAACTAGAGGGGATGCTTGATCATCAGGCTGAGTTTGGTATCAATGCAGTAAACAACAGTTAAATTATTACAGTTTTTATAGTCATAACCTATTTGTCAGTATGTCAATATAAAAAAAATCATATAAATTCCATTAAAATCTATTTCTCTACAGTTTGAGCTGTAGTGTCAACTAGAAGAGATGGTTGATCATCAGGGAAAATTGGGTGTCAATACAGTAAACAACAGTTAAGTTATTAAAGTTTTTATAGACAAAACCTATGATCAATACATCAATATTAAAAAAAGTCATATAAAATACACTGAAACCTATTTCTCTAAAGTCAGAGCTGTAGTACAAACCACAGTGAATGTGTGATCATCAGGCTGAGTTTGGTGTCAATACAGCCAACAAAAGTTAAGTTATTAAAGTTTTTGTAGTCAATACCTATTTATTAATATGTCAATATTAAAAAATTGTATAAATAACATTAAAACCTATTTCTCTAAAGTCAGAGCTGCAGTACAAACCAAAGGGGATGTGTGATCATCAGGCTGAGTTTGGTGTCACTACAGTTACCAACAGTACACTTATTACAGTTTTTGTAGTCATTACCTATTAGAGAATATACTTCTATATTTAATAAATCATATAAATTACTTTGAAACCTATCTGTCTACAGTCTGAGCTGTAGTATAAACTAGAAGAGATGTTTGATCATCAGGCTAAGTTTGGTGTCAATACAGCCCACAAAAGTTAAGTTATTAAAGTTTTTATAGTCATAACCTGTTTATTAATATACGTCAAAATAAAAACAATCATATGAAATACACTGAAACCTATGCCAATTTGGCCATCATACCAGGTTAACCAACCATACAGGCACGACTGGGGTTCGCCTGTAACAGTTGGTCTGTGTTTAACCTTTAAGGGTTAATGTTGGGAGAATGAAAGTTCTAAAGGATGATGGAGTCCATAAAATATATAGAATGTTGAAAACCTTGCACTCTTAAAGGTTCATGACCTATTCAATTTTGCCCTGTTGACCTTGGACTATTTCTACAGGAAACATTATAGATTTAACTAACTTTAATCATAACTTTTTTTTAGTCCACAGGCTGTGGACAGCAAATTACAATGGCCATGTGGAGGCAGTGGTTGCTCCATACAAACTTTATGATTGTATGGATGATTCAGAATGCTGCAGGGAACAGAATGGCTGTCGGATGAAGTAAGTGTTATTATCATTTTTATTACTAGTTGCTCGTAACATTGTTTGTACAGTATGATGTATCAACAACCCTTTGCTCATAATTTAGGTAACTGATGCATACCTGCAGACAGTGCCTCATTGTGGAACACAAGGCAAGTGAAAAATAGGTTTTCCAAGTTATAATAGTACATGGTCCTTTTCATGTATAATGAACACATATACTATTTGATACACAATCTGAACTATTTCTTTCTCTTTTTTAGAGCTGGACTTTAAAATCTGAGAGTTAAAGGACCTCCACTAATATAATAATGTGTTCATGTATTTGCGTTAAACAGAAACCTGTGTATCACTTGTCTGCTGTTGTTTCAATGGCATTGTTGTCAGGGTGGTTCAGAAGTCTCAGTCAGGTAATGAATGAATTCTAAAGTTGTTGGATGTTAAGTAAATTTCTGTCATTTATAACTTGCTGTAAAACATCCTGCAGATGAAATTTCCAGTTGAGGACATTTGGTTGTGCCCTGTGAATGTCTCTGCACACTGGATTCTTGTGGTACGTGTTTACCCTTGATTTGGTTTACAGAAGCTGTTTTTTGAAAACACTGTTTTGTTTGAATGTAAATGACATTTTTAAGATCAACATCCACATGAGGAAACTGATACTGATAGATCCCATTGGAAATGAGGACTATTATGAACAAAAAAAATCTCTGCAACTGGAGGTATTTATGTTTCTAAAGTAATAATTTATAAGAAGAATATTCTGGCTAGATAGTAACCCTGTTCTGGTTCTGTTTTAACCAAAAACTTTCTGAAGATGATGGAAAGGTCTGTGGAGTCATGGCAGTTGCAGACTCTGCAACATCATAAACAAAGCAGGACTCCAGTAGTTCGTGGAGTTTTGGTGCTGAAGTATTGGTAAATATCATTCTGTTTTTTTATTATGTTTTTATTGTTGTGGGTAGCTTTGAAGAACTACACTGGATATTTCCCTTTCATTTGGTGACTACCTATTCAAATATGTACATAAAAACTCTAAAAAATCTATTATAGTTTGCAGAAAACTAAATCTTGTTTGATGAAGTCATGGGGGTGCTGACAACAGCTGAAGCTGCTGAGCGGCATCGAGGGCAGAAAGCCTGTACCCTTCTAGAACATCAAAGTAAGTTTAGAGATACTTTTATAGTTTGTAGCTTCAGTTTTGCAACTACAACTGTCAAGGAATTGATTCCAAAAGATTTATTGCAGGACCCAAAAGCTGATGACGGAGGCAAATCAAAGTTGTCAGTTAATTTATTGGTTAACACAGTTCAAAAGGGGGTGAGAGGGGAAAGTCCAGCGCTCATGGAGGAATCCTTGTGCGAGAGGTGAGTATTTACAGGTTGGCATGGTGAGAGCTCATAGAGACACTGTGAAAAAAATGGAGCAAAAACAAAGGTGAGTTCTCCAGCGATGAACAAGGGAAGCACAATCCAGAAAACACTCTTCATAGGAAAACTCCAAAGAGGAGACGACAAAAGGCTTAAAGCCAGCAGGTTAACAAAGTTACAAAGAGAAGGATACGGCCAACAAACCACTCTGGATGAGGAAATCCATCGGCGCTCGGGAGGTGTCCCTCGCAGGTGTGAGGCTGTAGCAGCATGTGCAGGGGAGGCCATTCCCACTCCCCAGCAGCAGAGAAGGCAGAGGGGAAGGGAGGGGGAGAGCACAGGAATCCTCACAACAACACCAATAACATAAAGTTGATGGAAGCCCTGTCTTGCCAAAGCCTTGTCTTGTGGTCATGCATAACATAAAATGTACAATGCTTTATGGATGATGAATATATCATATATTGTATCATTGCCATAGAACAGTACAGAATTTTAGCCAGTGTGCATTTTGGTCTCATAGATGTAGTCTTATATATACTGTAACTCATTGTTTAATAATGTTCATGATCATTGAAGTGACAATTTATCGTTTGTTTTACTGCTTTTGTTTGTCACTGTTGGTGTTGACTGGGAAATCTTTTGACTCTTGTGTTTGCTTTGGAAAAAAACAAATCAAAACCGGAACAAAGGATGAAGTTTCTAAAATTAAAAAGCTCTTGTTTATTACAAAGTAAGTTGTACACAGCTCCTTTAGCCAGCACAAAACTTAAATTAAAGGTAGACTGGAAATAAATAATTTAGTGGCCTCTTGACCTGTAGGGGCACATGCTCACAAAAGATGGAAATAAAAAGCAGTCATTAAATAAGGAATTGACCGAATAAAGAAATGGCTCCTGCAATTACACATATAAAAACAAAATACCCTTGATGTTTTTCTAGGCAATGCAGAAGACTACTGTGTGGTGTGCTCCATGATGGAAAATAAGGGAGAGTGCAGCAAGATTGAAATGGTAAAGATAAAGAATTACTTTAAAATCATGTTTGAAAAGTTTAGTTGTGAGTGCTGGATATGTTTCTCTTCATTAAGCGGAAATTCTTAGTGGCATATGTATAATTGCTTTAACATTTTCAAATTGCATTAATTTTACGTGTGTATACTTTTTGCCTCACCAGGTGTAGTGTCATAGGTGTCTCAGGTGTCCACCAGGATGGCAAGTCACACAGTGATTATTCCTGTGAAAAATGTAGATAGTTTAAAGCCACACTGTAATTTGTTGTCCAATCTAGTGGTGAAACTGTATTTTGCATTCAAATAAATAGTGCTCTGTAGCTCTCGCGCCTCGTACGTTACGACCACACAACTCTACAGTAGCTGGTTTGTGCCTAGAAGCTATGTTTTCTCTTTTTCACTTTTTTGCTGAAGAAGATTCCCAGCCAACATGTCCAGCTGGGCCCCATGTGGGGTAAATATGGGCTTCCTGGGTACCAAGTGGGCATGGGCTAGAAGTGGGCAATGGTACCGGGTTCCATGTAGGTCCCATCTGGGTTATGTGGGCATGGGCTTGAACTGGGCAAATGTGGTGGGTGCCATATTATGTGTGGGTGTCATATTATGGGTTAGAACTGGTCAACCATGTCTGGGTCCTGTACAGGCTATGTGTGGGATAAGTGGGCCACATAGTGGCTAAGTGGACATGGATTGGAACTTGTTACACAAAGGTGGGTTATGTTATACAGTGGCAAAGCAGGCATGGGTTAGAACTAGTCAACCATTTCTCGGTCCTGCATGAGTTATGTGTAGGCTAAGAGGGCATGGGTTAGAACTGGTCACCCATTTCGGGGTCTCATATGGGTTACTTATGGGCTAAGAGGGCATGAGTTAGAACTGGTCAACCATGTCTGGGTACCATCAGGGTTATGTGTGGGCTAAGTGGACATGGGTTAGAGCTGGTCACCCAAGTCTGGGTACCATCAGGGTTATGTGTGGGCTAAGTGGGCATGGGTTGGAGCTGGCTGCCAGTGTCCGCGGCACAGACATTGGTGGCCAGAACTGGAAATCCATGTCTGGGTCTCATTTGGGCTATATATGGGCCAGTGGCGTCATTATGCTTCAGCCCCCCTAAAATAGGCTAAAGCCCCCCTAAATAATTTGGGATTGTTTTATTAAAAAAAAAAAAAAATGAAAAATTATTTTTAAAAAAGTGCCTACAAATTCGATATAAAGTGGCCAGAGTTTCAATTAAATAATCATACGTTTTTACATTACTCACATAAATACAATCATAAATCTGTCAGTTTCCCTTCTCTTTGTAGAGAGAGTCCCTTCAGCGCGTCGATATCCTGTCCATTCCACTTGTTCATATGGAGAACGCCCACATCACTTAAAATCCAGTCCACGTTTTCACAGCAACCTTGCTTGCACTCTCGGTACATGCAGCGTGTGTGTATCGGCACTGAAGCACACAGAGCCGACTGTAGCAGCATTATACCATCAATCAAGAATGGATATAAGAGAGTTTTTCAAAAAAGTAAGTATTCATCACTGCTGGAAGTAACAATTATCTCCAGCCCCCAGCTATCACAGCAGATGGTCCATGTTTTAATTAACCAAATGCTCCCTGTTTGACAAATAAAAACTAGCTTGCACACAAGACATCTCTGCGCACGTCTTAATTTTGTTTTTTTGCGCAGTACAAAACCGGTACAAAACCGTACATTCTAGCTCTAAAAGAACGCTGCTACATAGCTAGCTAGTGAGTCTGAAATGCATTGTGAAGGTCCTGCCTGTTTATAGAGTTAAGAGTGCAGTCTTTTTTTACCATATTCTATCTTTGGGGTGACTTTCTTCTGGAGCATCAGCTATGTGTTTCTCACTTTACACATGGATGCACACTGTGAAACAGGAGCTGAGCTCACTCACATGTGATTATTAGCATATTATTAATAATACACTAACAATATCACTCCACCATCCCTTTTGATCTGTAGGAGTCAGGGCAGAGGAGCACAAGGGGAGAGACCTCCACTGGAAAGGTAATTTTAACGATTTCACAGGATAGAGACATTTGTGATGCAGACAGTCTTGGAATTTTATGGACCTCAATATGAATAATATGAAATATGAAACATTTCAGTAAAGATGCACCTTGTAAGACATATTTAACTTGAGCTTTTATTTAGGAGTGCAATGATTAGAAAGTGGAGAATGTCAAGATATATATAGCCAAATTAGCCTCACCCCAAAATTTTCAAGAGTACCTCTATTATTTTAATTAAAGTAATTTAGTAATATTTTTCAGGGCTTGAATTTACAACCGTGTTAGACACAAATGTGCCCAAATGTTACCAGTGTGACTTTAAAATATACAACAATTATTGTGTTGTATGTGAAAGTCATGGTGTTAGCCTCTATGTCGATCAGTTATTAATTCAATTCATTGTGTGTCATTGTATCTTGAAGGGTCAGGCAGGAGAAGGCCTTAGCATAGTAGTTTGTTCAAGTGTACTATGAGTATACTTATTTTATACTAGAACTGAGGCAGTATACTTGAAGTTTACTTTTTATATTCTATATTTTATATACTTAAGAACAGTACAGTGAAGTACACAAGAAAAGTCTAAGACTAAGTACATTAATACTTAGACTTGTACACTTATACTTCAATACTAAAACTTGTACTTTAGTATACTTTTTACTTCTTTTTGCCACAAAGTACTAATACTTAGTAGATTTTGGTCCAGGTACAGAATAAGGTCAAGTCATGGTGCTTACATTTGATTTAGCAGAATAAAACTGTATTTCACTTCACACATTTGCTTTGAGGTATTACTCCTGTTATAAACTTACATGTTCAAGATCCTAAACTCCATCATAGTGCTGGAGTTTAAAAGTTTACAGTAAATAGTATGTCTGCTCAATGTCATTATCTTTATATACGTAAAAACATAAACAGAGGAACATTTGACTTGACTCTATTGATCAAGTTCTAGTCCCTTTCATAAGGGTTTGGCACTGGTGTTATGTACACAATCTGTTTCAACAAGAACACATTTTGTTTTAGTCATATCAGGCCAGACAGCATTAACAGTTTGTTTTTTTAACCTCATGTATTAAAGTACTTTGTACAATGATCTGTGAATCCATTTTTGACAAAGAAGAGCTTGATCTTGGAGAGACTATTATTTTTACATTTTTACATGCAAATGTGCACTTTATCCTTTATCATTTTTGAAAAAGACGGGCTTGATTTCATATAGGCTCTTTGTTTTTGAAATGCACATCTTTAATGATTTAAACAGGTATTTGTAAGTGCACTGTATTTTAAGATGTTAAATATATCAAACTTGTTTTCAAAATTCTGTCCTGTGATTTTGTAAATACATTGCAGTCTAGTGTACGTACAGTACACTAGTACTTCAAGAATACTTAAGTATTTTTCATGTATATAAATACTATTCAACAAGTACATGTATATACTATATATAGTATATACTATATAATACTATTCAACTTTGCAAACTTGCAAGTATACTTAAAGTATAACAAGTAAAATAGCAAAAAAATTGTATTCTTTAGTTCATAAAAGTATACCTAAAGTATACTTCAATAATCTAAAATGTGGACTAGAAGTATATACCTAGAACACAAGTAGAATATAGATAAGTGTATTTATTGTATACTTGAAAGTGTACTTTTGTAAACTTAAAATGATCTTATAAAGTAAACTTAAAGTATACTTTTAGAAACTTCAAAATGTTCCAATTTAGTCCGAAGAAGTATTAAGTATTTTTGTTGTTAATGTTTTAAACATACACTTATTGTTAAACTTTGTTGTACTGTACTTAAAAAAAGACTGAAATAGTAATAATAAATAATTTATGAGTCTTTGTCAGCTGTTTGAAAATTTTTTTGATCATGCGCTACATTTGCTCACATCCCGTGCATCTCCTGGGGGCAAAGCCCCCCCCCCCATCCTTTAAACCTAGTGACGCCCCTGATATGGGCTAAGTGACATGGGTTAGAGATGGTCACCCATGTCTGGGTACCATAAGGGTTATGTACGGGCTAGCCCCAAGATGCACTGCAAGCCATGTTGAGTGAAAAGGGCGAAATGTGATTGGTCGACAGGAGGGCACATCATCACATCAATCAGGCACTGACGTATTCTTCCCTCCCCCTCTGAGTTTGAATCCAAATGGTGCTGCGTGGACTGTAATATGCTTTTATACTTCGCCAAATTTGCATTTCTACTTTTGTTTCAACTAGTCTAGATATATTATAAATATGGCAGTCTGCTCTACGTGCTGGGGCTTGTTCAGCTGAGTCAGTAAGCATTCAGCTTTCACTCAAATTCAATGGAGCTACTAGCTTACTGAAGCCAATATTTCGTTGTGCTGTGTTTGATTATTTTAGGTAGGTAAATCTCGCCTAAAACATTGGATAACGTAACCACATGAATGTTGAAAAATGCTGGCTGCTGTGTTTGTGTTGAAACATATTGTGGTGCTCACGAATGTTATTTAATAAGTAGAACTTTAGTCACAGTTCTAATGCTAGCGAAATGCTAAGGTTTGCTAATGTTGGTTATAGAGCCTATTGATTGGCTAGGCTAGCTTAGTAATCCCCAGGACTCTCAAGTTTTGATCTGGGGTCAGAGTGAGATTTTTGCTTGCAACGGGGACGACCATCCTTATAGTCCGGGGGCTTAGTGAAAGGCTTGTGCAATTGCAGATAAAAGTGCCATTTTTTGCATGATGATTCCTTAGGGTCAGTTATTGAATTTTAGCTTAGGAACCCTTGGCAAATATCTTTTTTAAACATCAAATTGCAAGACTATCAATATCAAATGAAATATGTGAAAATCCACCTAGTATTTTTCAAACTAAATACATCATAAAATGATCTAATTACTTCCAAATGTGATAAAGTTGACTTACTTTGACATTGTTAAGGTCGCATAACATAAAGTATTATCAGTAACACCTTTAATGCAATGAAGAATAAAAATGAATGTACATCATAGTGTGAAAACTTGTTATAGAGCTGTGCATTTTGTCTGTCACAATTGCTCAGTCTCAGAGTAAAAATGGCAGTGCATTATGGGTAATTCATCACAAAAAATTAGAGTAAAAGAGGCAGAGGATAGGTATAAGACATATAAAGTGAGCTGGTATGGATAATAAGAAAACAAAAAAACAATACTTTGGTGAATTATTAAATAAATGTAGTAAGAATATTAAGGCTACATGGGGAATAATGCACAGTGTAATAGAGACAGATTTTCCAAACTGTTTTGTGAAAGATAATAAAGACATATGTGAAATACACAATAGTAAATGAATTTAATGAATTCTTTGGAGAAGTGGGTCCTAATTTTGCACAAAAAAAATCCAAAATCAACAGAAAATAAGCCTGAGGGCAACTCAATCAGAGGTAATGTTAACAGTATTTTTCTTAAGAGAAGAAGGAAGAAATAATGAATACTCTAAAAAATTGTGCAAGTAAAGGACCAATTGATTGTGAAAGCACTGACATGATACTCTTAAAGAGAGAATTTGCTATTGAACCAGTTCTCTGTAAAAGTAATCTGTCTTTTTCAACAGGAGTATTTCCTGATGAGATGAAAACTGCCTGATTCCACAACTTCAGACAAGTACTCTTGCTTCCACAATTTTCTAAAATATTAGAAAAATTATTTGTTGCCAGGTTAGACGCATTTCTTGACAAATATAATGTTTTAGTAGCAGCAATTAAAGATTTAGGGCAAATCATTCTATAGCAATAGCACTAATTAATTTAACTTGAAGAAATATACACAGTAATTAACAAGAAAAATCACTTTAAGCATCTTTGTTGATCTCAAAAAAGCATCTGACATCATAGATCAGACTATACTTCTTTAAAAACTTGGTAATTTTGGTATAAAGCTGCATTCACACCGAATTCGACTTGGTGACCGAGATGGCGTCAGCCAACCAAGTCGGGTTCCTGTAAATACCTCATTTTGTCACCATCGCTGTCACTCAATGATGTTGCTGCAGAGGATTTGCAGGGTGGTCACTCTGCAAAGTATTCACAGTACTTGGCCTCACCAGGGAGGTTAAGAGGAAGGCCATCAGGGGCTGCAACCGAAGCTGTGGCTATGGATCAAGAGGGCAGAGCCGTGGGCAAATGCTGCTGGGACACAGGCCGGGGTCTGATCAGCCCTGGTCGGGTCGCCTGGGCGAGGGTGTCTGATATGTTAAAAGACCCGAAACACCCAGTGACCCCAGGTTACATCGCTGATGATGTGTCCCAGCACATGCGCAAGACGTATCTTTCACCTTAATGTATCTTAATTGCTTAAATGCATTCTTTTTTCAGATGACACTACCTTGTTTTATTATGGAAGAAAATAAAAACAGGTGTTGGATGTGGTCAAAATAGAGTAAGTAAAATAAAAAATGGTTTGATATTAATTAATGATCACTGAATCTTGAAAATACATATATACATATTATGTATATATGTATATAAATTTTTAGTAACAAAGGGAAAAACCTTAATGCTCCAATATATGTAGATGGTATTGAAATTCATAAAGTAAATTAAATTAAGTTTTAAGGAGTCATGATTGATTAAAATCTGAACTGGAAATCTCAAATGATATATTTATATAAAATGTAAAATATCATAAACCAGAGTGAAGGGCTCATTAAATGATAAAGCATTGTGCCTTTTATATAACTCAGTGATTGTTCCATATCTGACCTATTTTGGGGAAGTTTGGGGAAGTGCTTGTAAAACATAAACTCATTCAATATTTGTTTTACAAAATACAGCACTTAGAGCGATCAGTATAAGTAGATATAGAGATCCATCAAACCCGTTATTTACAAGTCAAAGTTATTAAAATTTTATAAATGAGTGGATTTCAGTATTCTTCAAATTGTGTTTGAAGCTCATAAGAAAACTTTACCAACAAACAGAAAAGATTTGAAAAAAAAAGAGTCAGTATAACTTTAAATGGAACAGAGATCTTTAAAAGCCGAGGTGTAGGAACAAAACTTTTAGGCTTATGTTATTTAGCACCATCTGTTGATGTGAATTTATAGTAACACAGTATTTGTGATTTTGAACAACTTGATGCGATCTGTTGATGTGAATTTATAGTAAC
The DNA here is from genome assembly GCA_037902135.1 of Cetoscarus ocellatus. Taxonomy (NCBI): domain Eukaryota; kingdom Metazoa; phylum Chordata; class Actinopteri; order Labriformes; family Labridae; genus Cetoscarus; species Cetoscarus ocellatus. The sequence continues at coordinate 380,912 of JBAMNC010000123.1, read as the reverse complement.
ACAGTATTTGTGATTTTGAACAACTTGATGCTTCAACTGGTGTCAACTCCATAGACACCAATGGACCAATTATTTCACAGCAATGGCAGATCATGGGAGCCCTCAATAGTTCCAAACAATGCGATCGAGGCAATAGGATTCCTATGGGGAATGTATGTTTCTCGCATTTATCGAAGGTCTATTGACAGTTAGGAAGGTACAGTTGATTTTTTTAATGATGGTCATTTTACAAGCACATTTGAATCAAATTAACAATGTAATTTAAAGCATGATAGCTCTTCAATTTTAAACAAAATATTGATTTTAATGTGATCACTGGTCTACTTCTTGTTGTATCTTACATCCTTGATGAAAACTCTTTGCATTAGGCCTGTGTGGTTAATCTGAAAGTTGTAATTTTCAAATCACCAACTCTGATGTTATAAACAAGGAAATTTAATGATGTTACAGTGTCAAGCAATGTTTGCTAGTCAAAAACATAAGTAAAGCTAGTTTACTGTCCACATTCTTCCTTTTCAGAGGGAATTTCAGCAATTTTAAAAGCATTATCCTTTTTGATGCCTTTTTATTTCCTGCTCTTATTGGTATTTATTTGAGCTGAGTAAGCTTTTTATACTAGGGACTCTGTGGGTTCCTTTAGGGGGGTCTAAATTGACCCATACAGTGAACACATGGAACCAAATGGACCTGTCAGGTACACTGTAATAGTGGAGGGGAGACTTTAAAATGTTAAAATTTGAGAAACACTGCTCTAGATGTCGCAAATAGCTTATTTGCCTTCCAGTGACTCATCTCAATATTTATCAATCTCAATCAATCAATCAGTCAATCTTTATTTGTATAGCGCCAATTCATAACAAGTTTTCTCTCAAGACACTTTACAATAGAGCATAAAACTCTTCATTTTTTGGATACACATATATGCATAGATACATATATACATATATAAAATACACATATACATATATACACAAATACAGTATATACATCCAACACCCAACATGAATCCATAATGCCAATCATGAATCCCTCATCATGGCGGCAAGAAAAAAACCTTCTGTTAAGCAGCAGGAAATCTTGAATGTGGATCCCAGTCTCATGATGAACAGCAAATCCACACGATCCTGTGTTGGGTGTGTGGGTAAAGGAAAGGAGGTAAGCTGAGACAAGTGTTTAGTCCACTTGGTCCATGGTTCTGTCACAGAACTAAAGGTAGTGACAGACCCATGGACCAATCATAGACCTGTCGTCGTCAGATTTGTTTCTACTGAAAACAAATTTATTAGAGGTTAGCCTCTTGAGATGCAACATCTCGTTTTCACACGCTGCATTCTCTGTTTGTACAGTCTTTGTGTAAACCATGAGGGTGTACAAATGGAACCAAAGGGCTCCATTTTGTTCCATGTAAGTTAGTCTGTGAATTTATAGATGTGCTTATTCAAAATCAAGTTAAAATGTATTCTCTGTGTGTGTGACCCAAGACAACATTTGACATGTGATCTTATTTTACTATACTGTTTAGTTATGTTTCTGTTTGTTTTTGTTGTTTTTTTTCACCCTGGTTAAATTTTAATTTGCTAAATTTTAGACACTTTTTACATCTGAAGCTATTCTGTTTACAGTAGGGTTCACACTGCTAAAGTATCCCAATTAAATCCCTTCAGGATCAACTTGAAACCCATGTGGGCAAAGTGCCCGGATGTGACCCACTTGGGCTGCTAGAAGTGGGATCTACATCGGTCTCAAAGTGCCCAGTTGGACTCCACTTAAGATCAGATTCAGATCCCAGTTCAAGCCCATATAGGCAAACACAGGTGGTGCACATATGGTTCCCACATGAACTTGCCCAGTCAAAGACCCACGCAAGCCCATATGAGCTAACACAGGTGGGCCCCTGGTGGAACCCAGGAGCAAAACCAGATGGAACCCTAAATGGGTGGACACAAGTGTGGCCTACATAGGCCACATATAGTTCGCCCGGCTGGAACCCACTGAAGGCTCTTTCAGATCCCAGTTCAAGCCCATAGGAGCAAACACAGGTGGTGCACATATGGTTCCCACATCAACTTGCGCAGCCAAAGACCCACACAAGCCCATATGGGCTAACACAGGTGGGCCCCTGGTGGAACCCAGGAGCAAAAACAGATGGAACCCATGCCCACTATGCCCATGTTAAAACCCATTTGGGGCCCAGATTGAAATGTTGGCTGGGTTGCTTCTCTTGTGGTCTGGCATAAGTATGATCTTGTATTATGAACGAAAGTGCAGTGCAGGCTTTTTAAATTTGCTGAGGCAGTGACAAGCGCATCTACTACTACGCAGTGCTTTATGTCCCTCTCGGCTGTTCATAGTTTTTATAGACTAGAAGGACATGGAAACTTCTATAGGACTTACCTGTTCTATGTAAATACAGATAAGAAATTCTAAAAACTGGTGAAAATGCGACCAAAAACTTCATAAGAGACAGTGAAAACCCAGTGTTAAGTAAATTAAATCAGTGACCCTGGAATTATTGATATATTTTTCCAGTGGTGGAGAGTGATAACACAACAATAGGTTCAAAAAGGTTCTTTGTAGAAACTGGTAAAATCACAGATTGGATGTACTGTATCAATAAGTGAAAAGCATATGCAATTATGATTGCGTAGTTTTGACTTCCAAAAAAAAAAAAAAAAATTCAATAAAGACAAATCAAAACCCCGAGGTCAATTATTAAAAGAAATTCATGAAATGTCCAGGATTAGGAAAACATGCCACCAGTAAATTCTGCAAGGACTGCTTTGCATTTCAACAATGACTGCAATAATCAAGTGACAAAGCAAGTAAAGACAGCCAGTAAAAACCCATTTAGGGCTACATAAATCCAGGTACATCAGAACATGCAATTTTGAATGCATCAACCAGATAAAAGTATATTCCTAATGTCCAATTTTAAGCTGTATGATCATTTTGCGACACTGATTGCCCTGTATCCTCTTTCCTCAGGGAAAGAAGACGATGAGTAAAGGCCCCACAGCAAAATCAAGCAAAAACTCCTCTGAGCTTGCCGGAGAAACCAGAGCTTTTTCATGACAGTGGCTGCGGTTCTCACAATCAAATGACAAGTGAGCCAGAGGGCCAGGTGCTTCCTGATCCTGTGGTGTCTTTTTTTCTTCAAAGACAAAGGCTGACTCGTAAACATCTGCCCTGAACATGGCTGCCAAAATGAAACTGAAGGAAGTCCAAATTTTCAAGTTCCAAATTACAATCTTTGTCCTCAAAAAAGAACAGAAAGCAGACAAAATGCTCTTCCGGATACTACTTTATTAAAGTTCCAGACAGCGGACATCAACAAACCACGAAGGATGAGTTGAATATGTGGTACCAACACTTCAATTGCCTACACAGCCACAAAGCATCATCTTTTTCCTCTTTGGGTAGAGCTGCCCCCTTTTTCTGGAAAGTTCCATCCTCTTTCTTACTATTCACTTTCATTTATTCTTGTACTTAATTGTGTAATATTCCCTTCCTTAGGACTTCATTCAAATCCAATGATGTCCAAATTTTTAATGTAGTTAATTACATTTTTCCCTTCCTTATTCCTAACTCAAAATGGTTTGTACTGGTTCTTTCTGCTGTGATTCAAAATGGCTTCTCTATAAGTTTCCAAATATGGCCTGGAATTTTCTATTTAAGAGTCTCTTTTCAAATGTATTTGATTCAACTAATGTTTGGAATAGACATCATTACTTTGACCCATGAAAAACCAGTGAACATCCAGTAATTAAGTTCAAAACAGTGAAAACCCAGTTTTGGCTTTTCAAAACATGAGAAAACCCAATCATCACTTTACAAAACCAGTATAGACAACTTTACAAAACCAGTGAAAACCCAGTTTTGGCTGTACAACACCAGTGAAAACCCAGTTTCTGTTATAAAAAACCAGTGTTGAACAATTTATAAAAACAGTGTAGAATCAGTTATCACTTACAAAACCAGTGAAAAACAGATATACGCTATCAGTGAAAAAACTGGGTTTCAGTTTTACTTTAAAAAAAAACGGTGAAAACCCAGTTTTGGGTTTTCAAAACATGAGAAAACCCAATCATCACTTTACAAAACCAGTATAGACAACTTTACAAAACCAGTGAAAACCCAGTTTTGGCTTTACAACAACACTCAGCATCTAGTAATCAAGTCCAAAACAGTGAAAACACAGTTTTTGCTTTACAACACTAGTGAAAACACAGTTTTTGCAATACAAAACCAGTGTTTAACTAATTTTCAATTTACAAAACCAGTGACAAACCAGTTTTGGCTGAAAAAAAAAAAAGGGAAAAAACAGCTATCAATTTAAAAATAGACAGTGAAAACACAATTTTGGCTTAATGAAACAAGAAGTGCCAGGAACGTGACATCTGTGTATTCAAAGACCAATAACTCTGGTCAAAAATAAGCGTATTTCGCTAAGATAACACCATTTTGTCATTCTGAGGTGCCAGATGCACCAAGAATATGAATTTAGTTTAGAAGGACAACGCTTGTCCCCAAATAAGGGTAAATCACTGCGAAAAGACCTTTAGGCACAGAAACACAAGTGCCATCAACATGATATAAGTGTTCTTCATAGAACAACGAATCTGGTCAAAAATAAGCGTATTTCTCTGAGACAACACCATATTGCCATTTTCTTACTCTCAGATGGACCAAAAATGTGAAATTAATACAACATCAATTCCCAAATAAGCGTATGACTAAGTAAATGGCAGCCGGTAGAAACCCAATTTATGACTAAATCCAGCTACATCACAGATTTTGCCAGGTAAAATCAAACATGACTGCATAAAACCAGTGACAACACAGTGTTCAATGATTCAAATCAGTTTAGAAAGAATGACTTAAGATAACCAGCAACACTACAGAATTGAGTATAAAAAATCATTAATGAGGCTCTAAGACACTCCTTTGCTTGCTTCAGTATTCCTAATGTCCAATTTAAGTGCTATTCCTGAAGTTAAGGTCCATTGCGACACTGAGTGCAAATGTCTAGTTGTAACTCTTTGAATCTCTTTTATATAATCTCTTTTAAATAATACAAAATCTATTAACAAATAAGTAAATGGAGGCCAATGGAAGACAATCAACAACAATAAAAAATTTTTTAAAAAGTCATACAAAGTCATTCCAGATAGTCCTCATAAGTTTGCCACAGACATACATCTCATTTCAGCAAAATAAAAGTGCGAATTGTTTTTATCAGAGGATCATTTTTAATTTTTACCAAATTTCTGGCATTTCAGACAATTTGAAATGATGGAGTCTGTGATCTGCATTATATATGTTCATTCGTCGACCAACAAAAAAAGAGATTGGAAATCACCTTTCAGTCTTACTTCACACTCTTTCGTACAAACTAATCTTGTTTCGCCGATTTATGCTTATTTTGGACAACTATCTTTGTCCTTGAATGGCATCATTGGAGGCAAAATGACAAAATGATCAAATGTCCTCTCTGTGGCACATATTGCACCTCAGAAAACACATCATATTTATCAATGAAAATGTCTTTTCTTGGCAAGCATTATCTACCACAATCTTATCTAGAACATCTTTTGCCACAGTTTAATTATGGTAATATTTCTGGCGCATTGCGCAATTTAGAAATTTCTAGAACAAATAAGCAATAAAACAGTCCGCAGAATTATCTACGATCAGCTTTAAGCAAAGATGGAATTGTCATAGCTGATCTTATCTTTATGATTAACGCTTATTTTGAGCAAGATGGTCTTCAATATGGAGAGCTTTGACCAAAGGATTAAACGTCATCCATATTTGGTACATCTCGCTCCTTAGAAGTGCATAATTAAACGCCTCTCTCACTGTGACAAACGTATATACGCGCTGATTTTTGACTGCTATCGCATGAGCTGCTTTTATTGGTAAATTTTCATGAACCGTATGCAATTGAGAGCTCAGACAAGTCTTGTGCCAATTTATAAGCTAAATTCCCCAGTAGAAACTGTTTTAAGCAAAGCTGGAATTATCAAGCTGAACTTACCTTATTTTAAGATAATAATAATAATAATAATGATGATGATGATAATAATAATAATAATAATAATAATAATAATAATAATAATAACAATAATAATATCTTAGTAGTAATACACATTCCACATTCCAGGGGGGGATGTGACCCCCCCTCTTCTAAAGTCATAAAACCATAGGAGTCTAGTAGGAGGGGTTTAGGAGGCTGTGACGTCAGGGGGTGTGACATCAGGTATATGTCATCAGGGGTGTGTTAATAGAGGGGTTTAGGAGGAGTGTGTGACCCAATAGATTTCAAGTATTAGTTTTATTATGTTTTGTGTTGACTTAAGACCCAATGAGAATGTGATGACGTGTTTTTTTATGTCCTTAGAGAGGCGTGTTTAGTGTTTTTTGCATTGATATAATCAAATATTTTAAGGATTAACTGTCTTTCTGCCCCTCATCCTTGCGGTGTGACGACAGGCATCTGTCACTTGTTGGTGCTGCCCCCTGTCTTTATTTTTCTGCATTGCTGCTGCTGCTGCTATTTTTGGCAACTTTTGTGAAGGACTTCTCTCAATCCTGATTTTTGGGTGAAATTCCTGCAATACCCCAAGGCCACTTGCTAAGCAGCCATGACTGGTAACTGATTTCTGGACCCTGGCTTTAATGCTGGTGCTGTACATGGAGGTATGTTCAGCATCCCTCGACCTTTTGATCTTTGTGTGGATGCAGTGCCCCGCAAAAAGAGACGCGAGCGGTCTACTGCCTCATCAGAGCCTGTCCAGTTAGAGCTTAACTATCTTGGTATGTGTGTGTGTTGCAGTGCAAGTGGGGATTCAGGGGAAAACATAGCAGTAGACTGCTCTATGTCTTTGAAAGACTGGAGACTGTTTCGGGGGGAAATCTGTACAGACCTTCAGCTATGTGGTTTCCCTGAGGCGCTGTATGCGGCGCAGTGGGGGAGTGATGTAGGCCCTGAAATGTTCAGAATTGAAACTGACCGCTTCAACAGATGTCCAGAAGATTTTATTTTTTCACGTGTTTGTGAGGACAGGGAAAAGCTGATCTCTGAGAGAGGAAGGGATGACTGGAGAATGCAGCCTTACCCCCTCACTCAAAAGGAATCTGACTCATGGTTTAAAACCTTATTTGTCATTAGGTGGTGTGACTGGGGGGCTCTGCAGAAGTTGTTTAGAGATATTGACACAGGCATCAAAAGAGACAGAGTCAATTCTTGTTATGAGCCTTTTTCTTGATGATATACCGGATGATGCGCAGGTTGCTTTCCGCATTACCTTTTGTCGACCTAAAATCATCAGACACATCGAAAACTAAAGGGTGGGTTGGATCTATAATATGTCTTTTTAAAAGAAATGCAACTGTGTTTATTATCACTAACATGTATTTGTTTTGCTGATTTTAAAGATTGTGAACCAGCGCTTGAACCGAGTCCCTCATCACCACCACCTCCTCCTACCTCCCCGCTGATGGGTCCCTCATCACCCCCACCACCTCCTCCACCCTCCCCGCTGATGGGTCCCTCATAACCCCCAGCACCTCCTCCACCCTCCCCGCTGATGGGTCCCTCATAACCCCCAGCACCTCCTCCACCCTCCCCGCTGATGGGTCCTGCTTTCCATGTGATTGTCACCCCTCCTGCATCCCCATCTTCATTCAGACCTACCCAAGCTGAGGATGAATATGAGGACTCGGATGCAAACAAGGAGAACATCTGCATAAACACGGACACGTCGTTGGACTTTTACGACAGTGTAAAAGCCGTTGTTTACCATCTATATAATGAAATGCTGGCTGAATTGTGGCAGGAACAGTGTTATGGTTGTCAAATACAACACCCCAGTCAGAAGCAGCACACCTGCTTGTACGAGACGGCAAGCCAATTCTGGAGCAGCACCTTCACAGAAGTATACAGTAAAGTCTGTAACGACAGATTTATACAGGCCGTTTTGTATTTTTTTCACATAAACTACCAGTCATCCAGTATATCTGCCATACAAGCAGCTGTGACAACTGTTTTCGAGGACCTGGAGAAATCACCAGATGACGTCAGAGACAAAATCAGTGAACTTTATAAATCGATCGGGGGTGATAACTCTGTGACATTTGCACAGCTTTTTACAGTGTACAACTATTGGAAAGGACTTGACAACGACAAGACTTTTGGTGAAATCATGTGGTAATACTGAAAAGTAAATCCTGTATTTTTTTTTTTTTTTTTTTTTTTTTTTAATATTTTATACTTTTGATTATTAGTGTGTGTGTGTGGGGCGGGGGGGGGGGGGGGGGGGGGTTAAATAAAAAAAGGTGTGGTACAACCTTTATGTATTCATTTGTGTTTCTTCTCAATCATGGATAAGACGTTGCAGAGAATTTGTTATGACCCATCACATCCAGGGGGCTTAGCTAGTGTTTGTAAACTCCATAATGCTATTAAAGAAACCACAGGGCAGTCACCTTCTGAATCTGAGGTTAAAAGGTATTTATTGGGGCAAGACACCTATTCTCTACATGCCAGGGCAGCTAAAACTTTTGCAAGAAACAGAGTGTTAGTTCACAGTTTAGACGTACAATTTCAGGCAGATCTGGTTGATATGAGTGAATATGAGGCAGAAGTAGTTTAATATGGTCCATGGGGCGGAGCTTAATTTCGTAGGCGTTCCTATTGGTCACGTGTTGGTGACGTCATATGGCGGTCACGTGATGATTTTGTTATCCCTCCCCTCGCCGGACCCTCCCCCTCGCCGGATATGATGTTATGTGGGATGGGTCTATTTGATTATGCTGAGGACCTCCCTGTAGGCGTATCTACTATTTGAGTTGTATATATAGAGCTATGTTTTTGGTGTTTAATTACCTCCTCTTTCTCTGAGACAAGGACATCACCGGACCACGCCTCCTTACGTTTTTCTCTCCAGTCACCCGACTTTTTTTTTATTTACTTCAACCATGATGGAATCCGGAGCCCCAGATCTGATCAATGCCGCCTGCTCTGATGTTGGTGAAGATGTTTTAGGTATGTCTGTCAATAGGCATGCCTTTGCTCAATCTTGTGTTGATGCACCGGGGCATAGACGACGTAGAGAAGGAGGGCTTACTTTTTCGGCACTACCGGAGATGAAACTAGAGCTCGAGGGTGTTAATGGGTATGCGTACTCTGTTATATATAAGAATGGACGTGTTATGTTGAGTGTGGGGAGTAGTGAGAAATCGTCAGATTTTAAATCATTGTCTGTTAAAGACTGGAAACTTTTCCGTTCTACTGTGTGTGCAGACCTTGAAATATGTGGCTTCCCAGAGGTTGTCTATGTGTCACAGTGGCTGAGCGCTGTGGGGCCTCAGATTTATCGAGTAGAAGCGGACAGATTTAGCAGACAAGAAGATGATTTTATTTTTCTGAGTTTTTGTGAGGACAGAGAGAGTGTGATTGCAAGTAGAGGTTGTGAAGAATGGCGATCACAGCCGTATCCTCTGACTCTTCAGGAGTATGATTCATGGTTTAAAACTTTTTTCTTTATTCAGTGGTGTGACTGGCGGATTTTGCAGAGAGTGTTTAGCGAAGTCGATGAGGCCATTAAAAAAGACAGAAGTTTTGAACGCATTAGAAAACGTCTTTTTTTCGATAATGAGACACATATGGAGCCGATTGGTCGCCTTACTCCCCTGTGCAGGCCGAAAATCATCAGACACCCAGACTTCTAATAACTAACTGGGTAGGTTTTTTTTATTGGATTAATACTTTATCAGTTATATCATACAATTTACAAAGATCTTGTTTGATGTATTTGATTCTATCCACTAATGAAATGTTTTTTTCTCTTTTTAAATAGTGTCCACACCAACCAGAGGGAGTCCCAGGAGACTGGAATCACCTTGGTCTCCATCTTACTCACCACCACCTCTATTTCGTAATAGTCTCTACTACTACATTCCACCAACACCATCACCACCGCCGTCACCTTCTCAGTTTCTTCATACCCCTCCAATGTCACCATTTTACCCGTCACAGCTGATGTTTCCAAGCTTTCCACCAAGCTCTCCACCATCTCCTTCTCTGCTGCCTCAATCTATGGGCTGGATTTCGCCAGAGAGAGCCGAATTCGGCTCGATGCTCCACGCAGGAGGGGGAGAATTTCCCCCTCCTCTGTTGCCTCAATCTTTGGATTTTGAGGCACAGGCCTGGAACTCGCTAGAGGGAGTCAGAACCGGCTCGATAATCGAGGCCGGAGGGGGAGAACTTCCCCCTCCTCTGTTGCCTCAATCTTTGGATTTTGAGGCACAGACTTGTTCCGGCTCGATACTCGATGTAGGAGGGGGAGAATTGTCAGTTATGACATCGGCTGACTATGTGGACGTGATATGGTGTTGTGCAACATGTCTGTTAAATGCCGGGTATGTTGCACTAAGGGAGGATGAGTGCTATGGATGTCAGACAAGTCATCCGAGCCAGAGAGAGCATGAGTGCTTGTCAGAAGCCTCAGATCACTTTTACACCAGAAATCTGGTGAAGGTGGCAAAGACTGTTTTGGACGTCAGCTTTATTCCAGCCATCTTCTACCACCTGAAAAAGAGGAACTGTCATCTGCCGAGTGAAGAACGAGTCATGGGGGTCATAGATGCATTTTTCTATGAACTGCAAGTAACTGAAAACATCAAGGAGATGCTGGATGGGGTATTGCGAGGGGTTACTCCAGAACAGCTGAATCATCTGCATGACATGGTTTGTGGACGTTGGGGTACCAAGGACTGATATGAGTGACTTTTTTATTTTGTTGTGTGTAGAAGTGTATCAAAATGTTGTAGTGTTTTTTCATATACCTGGTTTGATTTTCTTTTGAGTCAATGTTTTTGTGTTTTTAAATAATAATAAAAATTTTAAAAAAAGTATGGTACAAACTTTACGCATTCATTCTTGTTTGTGACAGTAGTTGGTGCTGTATAGTCAATTGGTTTGTCTGATATTTTGTATGTCTTGTTAATATTTTGAATAAAAAGACTTTGTTAAAACTATCATGTGTTCAGTTTTACTTTAACACAATCATGGAAACAACTCTGCAGAAAATGTATTACAATCCAGCACATCCCGGAGGTCTTGGGAGTGTGTATAACCTTTACAAAGCTGTCAAAGAGTATGCAGGGGTTACACCATCTTTACCAGAGGTGAAGAAGTTTTTATTGGGTCAAGATGTGTATACTTTACATGCCAAAGCAGCATTGAATTTTCCAAGGAACAGGGTCTTGGTTAATGGGATAGATAAACAGTTTCAGATGGATTTAGTTGACATGAGTGAATATGCATCAGAAAACGACAATATAAAATACCTTCTAACATGTATTGATGTATTTTCCAAATATGCATGGGTAAGATGTCTTAAAAACAAGACCGCAATAGCTGTCACAAATGCTTTTAAAGATATTCTACAGGAAGGGCGGGTGCCAGATAAACTACAAACAGATGAAGGTAGAGAGTTTTATAACAAACTCTTTCAACAATTATTGAAAAAGTATAATATTATCCACTTCTCTACATCTAATGAAACAAAAGCCTCTGTAGTGGAGCGTTTCAACAGAACTTTTAAGACAAGGATGTGGAGATATTTAACATCTGTCAACTCAAGGAGATACGTAGAAGTAGTTCAAGATCTCGTGCATGCTTATAATAATTCTCACCATAGATCTATTGGGATGACGCCACAAGCAGTCAACAAAGATAATGAGAAGACTGTTTTTTACAACTTGTACAAAAGGAAACCCCAGAGAGCTCAATCGTTCAAATTTAATGTAGGGGATACTGTGAGAATATCAAAACTTCGTGGAGTGTTTAGAAAAGGATACGAACAAACTTTCACAGATGAATTTTTTACAATAACGAGTCGTATAGGAAGAGATCCTCCTGTATACAAACTAACAGACTGTGGAGGGGAGTTGATAAAAGGATCATTTTACGAGTACGAGTTACAACAAGTCATCAATGATAAAAACAAAACTTTTAAAATAGAAGCAATATTGTCAAGAAAAAGAGTATCTGGCAAAAACCATGTCCTGGTTAAATGGCTGGGTTGGCCTGAGAAATTCAACTCATGGGTGTGTGAGGACGACATTATTGATGTTTAAAAAGGACAGTGTAATCTGTTTTACCCATCATACGTAAAATCTTACAGTGAAGTCAAGACATCATGGATAAGAAAAATGGATTTTATGTGACGTTGCCTAGTAATGCTTCAACAAACGTTTACCCAAATAACAAAATATGGAACTATCGGACAAAATTAGCAAAACCAATTGTTCTGAACGAACCGTTTGAGGTAGGCCTGATAGAGATTCAATATCCAAGGAATTGGTTAACATTCTCACCAAGTGATGGACAGGTGACTATTGTCAATATTAAAACAAAAAAGGAAACCGTAATAACATTATCCCCGGGGAATTATGATACCATACAAAGAATAGTGAAAGAATTTAATTCAAAATGCATCGTCACAAGTGCGACAGCACGTATAAATCTACACTACAATCCTATAACAAATCATATTTTCATCACTGGCGCTGAAGGATTAGCCTTAACATTTAGATGTAGACTTGCTGAAATTTTGGGGTTTGTTCCTGAAAACCCTTTCATTGTGCAAGACATAGCCATTTATAAAAAAACGTCTGTAGCGCCTTACCCTGCAGACATTTACGGAGGGAGTTACAATATTTTTGTTTATACCGATGTTGTGGATTACCAGCTAGTGGGTAACAGTCATGTACCCCTACTGAGGTGTATAAAGGTGTCTGATGAAGAACGTCATATGCCCACTTTAACTTACGACAAGCCTCACTACACATCGTTGTCCAAGACAGTTATAGATGACATTGAAATCTCCCTAAAAAACGACCAGAACAAACATATACCATTTCAATACGGAAAAGTAATTGTTAAACTACACTTCCGACCGGTGAGCCGTGGTTTCTGAGAGACAAACATTTTTTCAAAATGATCCGAAGTCCTTACAACCGTGATGATGACAGGTACATGTCATACTACATGAATCAGGCAGGTGGTGATTTGCCAGGATTTATTGGTGCCAGTACACAGTATGGACATGGGCTGGGGGGCATTTTCCGCACACTGTTCAGGATGGCTGTACCATTGTTGAAAAGAGGATTTAACATTGCAAAACCCCATCTCAAAACGGCTGCTACAGGTATAATGGGGGATGTTGTCTCTAATATAGCCAAAAGCAGTGTGTCTAGAAAACAGGAAGGAAATGGAATGATTGTATACACGCGGAGACCTATGAAAAGGCCACCATCCACAAGACGCGCGCGCAGTGTGTCTAAAAAACATAAAACAGGACGTAAAACACAGAGGACTGTCAAAAAGAAGCGTACCACCAAGGTTAACAGAGCTCCTGCCAGACGCCGAAGATTTTTGTCCAAGGATATATTCTAGTCAAGACAAAATAATATACTGAAGAAACCATGTCCCTCATTCATGACCAGTCACAGGAATGTGTGAAGACAGAGCTGGATCTTTTTACTGTACCATTCACCCAGACATCCATTGAAAAGTCAACATATGTGGAAATACCGCCTGTGTCGGCCATAACTGATACAGGACCTGTGGAGTTTTACGTGTCTGCAAGTGGAGAGGATTATCTCGATCTCAATGACTCTTATCTGTTTACGCGTGTGAAAATTACAAATGCGGATGGTACAAACTTGGCTAATGATGTTGATGTGGGATTCATAAATTATCCTGGATGCTCACTTTTCTCACAGGTTGATATTACACTAGGAGACAGACTCATTACCCAATCCTCCAACACATATCCCTATAGGGGTATAATTGAGTGTTTGATAAACTATGGAAAGGACACATTGGATACTCAGTTTAGCCCTGGGTTATTTTGTAAAGATACTGCGGGGCATCTGAACACGGTTGCTTTAGATGGAGATAATCATGGACTAACAACAAGGGGGAGATATACACAAAACAGTCGCACTGTGGAGTTAATTGCTCCAATACATGCTGATTTGTTTTTTCAGGAAAAACTTTTGCTAAACGGTGTTGATATTGCTTTGAAATTCATACGGGCAAAAGATGAATTTTGTCTAATGGCTGCTGGAAACGTACACTACCGTGCTAAAATCATGTCTGCTAGTCTGTTTATAAAAAAGGTTTCTGTTGCACCTGGTGTCAGATTGGCACACAGCAGAGCCTTACAACACACTAATGCGAAATATTCTATTGACAGAGTTGGCATTAAAACCCATTCTATACCTGCAGGAACACGTGTGTCCACGCAAGACAACCTGTTTATGGGACAGATCCCTAAATTCATAATAGTAGGATTTGTTGACAACGAGGGATACACAGGGAGCTACAACCGTAACCCGTTCAATTTTGAACATTATGATACAGAGTTTATCAGTTTGTATGCTGATGGTCAGTCATTCCCTGCAAAACCTTTTCAACCACTTTTTCAAAGAGATCAGTATGCAAGGGAGTATTATCAGCTGATTCAAACCACTGGACGACATCTCAAAGACAGATCCCTGGCAATATCACGTGAAGATTATGCTAACGGATATACACTATTCTGCTTCAACCTAGAGGCTGACGAGGGGCGTTCAGGGAATGTTTCATTAATTAAAACAGGAAATGTTAGATTGGAGGTGCGTTTCAGAGTACCACTCCCCCGAACAGTTAATCTGATATGTTATTCTGTATTTGATTCAGTTATTGAAATATCAAACAGAAGACAGGTACTTTTGGATTACTATTAAAACAGGATGAATACTATAGAATTAACAAGTATTATGAGAAATAAAATTATTAATGGTACAGATTTCATCGGAACACTGGCGTGTGATCAACTCACAGAAATTAAAGTCAGTAAATTTCCATCCATGATAATTGTAAACACACAACCCTCGACTATGCCCGGTGAACATTGGGTTGCTGTGTACGTCACGAAACACAAAGAGGGTTATTTCTTTGATAGTTTTGGTAACCCACCTGACTATGTAGATTTTCCTGTAGAGATTAACAATTTCCTTATGAAAAATTGTGTGGATGTATGTCATTCAAGCCGACAAGTACAGAATTTTGATGCTACAACATGTGGCCAACATTGTGTATTTTTTTCTGTGTCAAATACAAAAAGGTATACCTTATACCAAAATGATTAATATGTACAGTGATAATCTTGTCTTTAATGATGATATGGTTTGTCAATTTGTTAACAAAATAAAACCTTGTGTATGTCATGGATACAATTTTACCTGTGTACAACATGGAAAAAACAATGTAATGTTGTAATCATGTACTGTTATTATTATTATTATTTTAAAAAGAATAAATGAAAACAAAAGACATTTCAGTTAAATTTCAAACGTGTCATTTTTTATTAACAAACAAACAAAAAAAACAAAAAAAGCATAATATTCTTTATATATTTACATTTAACACATTTATTCACTTTCTCTTTTTACACATTCTGAAATGTTGGAGAGAATACATTTAAATTCACAAAGACGAGTTTCAGACAGTATTATACATAGATTGTTAATTTCAAATGTGTCATTTTTATTAAAACAATAAAAAAAACATAATATTCTTTATATTCACATTTAACACGTATTCACTTTCTCTTTTTTCGCCATTCTGAAATGGTGGAGAGGACACATTTAAATTCACAAAGATGAGTTTCAATCACTATTATACATATATTCATGTGAAAGAGCCAGTAAATATAATGGATGAAACATAAAAAAAAAAAGACAAAAAACAAGAAAAGAGGGTCTAAAAATCCAGCCACTCATTATTTGCATCAGATGTCCTTATTCGCTTTGATCTGTCTCTAGGGCTTCTGAGAGGGGTACTAAATTTTGGAGTATCTGACAGATAGGGTGAGCTCTTTTGAGAAATACCTTCTCTGCTAGTGTCACCAACTCCCTTATGTTCTGCAATGGCACCCCTTACCTGTGTGTTTGGGATAGCAGATAAAGGAATGTTTAAAGAAGCCAGAGTTTTTAAAAACACATCCCAGCCATAGGGTCTTGAAGTGTCCGAAATATTGTGTGATGCAGTGACACTTTTCACTAAATCAAACAGGTGAGAACCTCTGATCGTCTTTTTATTAACAATGAGTTCCCCTTGATTAGTCCATGACACCAGTCCTTTTGATTGACATAATGCCTCCAAAACATATTCTGCATTTTTCTTACTTCTTTTAGGCATATGTCTCAATACTTCTTCAACCATATGGTCATCTTTGATGTCTACCACACCCTGGTTTGAGTCGTCATTGTCCATATCACTAGTTTTGTCAGTTGGAAGGGATAATGTTAACACAGCTTTTTCACGTTCACCCTGTCTCACCAATGTGAGGTAGCGTTGTAAGACGGCACTGTATTTTTTAGCCTGCTCATAAATGTCTATGTCTGGTAGTTGTAGGACGGCGGCCATTTCTTTGTCCAATTCATTTTGCACAGCCTGTCTTAGATTTGGACTGTTTTGATCCGGTGGGTGGTACTGCTGTTGCTGCTGCTGTTGCTTCAACATGTCAATCTGGTGCTGAGGTACCAAAAACATTTTTTGAGTGCGCTCCATTTCAGTTCTTGTTGATCAAACTGAATATAAAAGGAATAGCTGCTCCTAGAAGAGGTAACAAAAAACCACCAGTCTGATTGATGACCTTTTTCTTTTTTGCCAATTTTACTCCATTATCTACGATTAATTTGATGGATTTTTTCTTCTTTTTCAATTGATTGTATTGTTTACCACTTAGTGGAATGTTCCCTTGTAAGACATTGAGTGCTATTTCACACAAAGCATTGATAAAGTCTGAGCCTGCGTTATTCACAATAACCCTTCGGACGCTTGGTGGCGATTTATATACCAGCTCTAAAAGCGCCAGATTTCTCTGTACCCTAGATGATATTTTTAATTTTATTTTTATTTTACTTCTTTTGCTTTTTGGAAATGTACACAACCTGCTGTGGTGAAAGTACGTTTGTTCTGAGTCTTAAATAATCGGGGGTTTTAGCTTTATAGTCTATCAGTAGATAACCATAAGGCGTGCTCGTGGCATCATTGAAGGCCTCTAAAAAATATTTTGTATTACCTGGAAACATTTGTCTACCTAAAAGCGTTAGGTACCATTCTGTACTTCTAAATTGTTACTTGCATCATTCATTAAATCATCAATAATAAGAAGGTTGTTTTCTCTGGGGGTAACAGGCTATCATCACATAATGTATCAGGTAGGCCATGTACAAAGTTTATATCGCAAATTTTTAAAAGTTCATCATACAAAGGCTGCCAACATGAGTAAATATATACAATATTAACAATTTTGTGGGAAATAACACTCGCTGCATTTTCTAAGACACTCTTTACAAAAAATGTCTTTCCACAATTGGAAGGTCCACTCACCACCAAACTGAATGGATGCTGCAGCCTACCATCAAAAGACACACCTGTTTTAAAATCCATAGGGCAGAGTGGTGTAATTGCTGAGAACCCTGCGTTTATTGTACACCACCTGCACCTTTTTCATAACTGTCTCGTTTCTAAGTTGTAACTGGTACTTATTGCGTTTAATGGTGTCAGCTGAAGTGATGAGATGTGCCCCACTGCTCTGATTGCTCACGAACGCGTGAACCAAGCTCTCCATGGACTCGGGGGTGACAACAGCTGCATTTGCAGCATTTAATGTCACCCCTTTGCATTTTACCTGTGTTTTCCCTCTGCTGGTCCGGTAGGCATAACACTTGGGTCCTCCTGAAACAAACTCTGTGATGTAGTCCTCCTCAGGAAGACCACACACATCACCGTCATTAATTTCATCTGTCAAATGCCCCAGGTAAGGACCCAGGGGCGGGACCCAATCACCTGTCTTGGAGGTGAAAACTATGCTGTCTGTGTCACAGTACAAC
Organism: Cetoscarus ocellatus; assembly: GCA_037902135.1. NCBI lineage: Eukaryota > Metazoa > Chordata > Actinopteri > Labriformes > Labridae > Cetoscarus > Cetoscarus ocellatus. The sequence continues at coordinate 362,954 of JBAMNC010000123.1, read as the reverse complement.
ACCCGTTCCTGCAGCTTATCCAACAGGTCATAAAGCATGAGCCTGGCATGAGCTGTTGTCATTGCACCTATGAACACATTCACGTCATTAATTTTACACACCTTACCATCAGCATGACTCCATTGTACCATAGCGACATCATCTGACATGAAACAAAATTGTGAGATGACAAATTGGTCACTAAACATCAGCTGGGTGAATCTGGAGGGGTCAGTGATCAGTTCACATTGAGGCATATCAGTCCTCATGCTGAACCTCCCCCACAAAGAGTTAAGGAGCAACTTGTTACAACTCCTAACTGCCTTGTTAACACAGATTTTATCAGGATCCAGTCTGATGCCCTCTTTTTCATAATATTCATCAATGTACTGTTTCCTCCGCTCAGGTGTCTTGACATGTGCGGGGTAACCTGAAGCCTCTTGTTTGCATTTTAGAAATGTTTTGACATAGTCCTTAAACAAAGTGTCTGTCTGTTCTGGAAAATGCCACACTTCATCAATACTCACAATGCGATATCCCTTTTCAATCGCTTTCTGAAGCTCAAATGACACCCATACACCAGAAAGCTGTCTGTCATCGTCACAATGTGTACAGGTTGTCTGGTTCATATCCACAGCACAACTTCTACACAGAGGGAACATCAGCTTGTTGTTGCACCTGAAGGGAAGGACAGGATGATACAAGCCTTTTGGAGGAAGCACAGTACATTTGACAAAACCAAAGTATTGATCGATGGGGTCAAAATTACTTAAGATTATTTTTGGATGGCCGACCGGGTAAGGCATTTTCGCTGTCTCAACAGAGACCACCCGCTCTTTAAACTCTGTGAGATAGCTGTCTATTTCCTGACCAAACAAAGTAAAAGATGCGTGGAGGGGCTGTATTAAATCAACACCACCTGGAACACAACTGGCAATTCCACTAACCTGATTATCCAAGTTGGAGAGTAGGTTATTTAGTAAAAACCTTAATTCTTCCAACTTTTCTGAATTGGATGGAAACAAATTGACTTTGTTTTCATCAGCAAGCAAAGGTGGTGGTGTTGTAATCAGACCCTGATTTACCAAATCCTCAGGATCTAGACACAGTCCAACACCACAATCGCAGGCATTCAAATCAGAAAAACCACTTAAATTAAGCAGGTCACCCTCTACAGATTCTGATCTTTTGTTGGAAGGGGTTGACGAAAAATCAGACTGCGGTGGACAACTTGTGCTTATATTAAAATGGTCAGGATGATTAGGAAAAGTGAGGGAATCATAGAAAGTGAGGTGATCTGGTATTTGCGTACTGGCCTGTTCACATGGATATATTATTGAAAAAAACTCATCTGATGTGATGTCCTCCTTTGATGTATTGTCTGAATTAGGTGTTGCGTCCTCCTCTGAGGTGTCGTCAGACTTGGAGGTGTTGTCAGACTCGGAGGAGTCTGAGGCGTCGTCAGACTCGGAGGTGTTGTCAGACTGTGAGGAGTCTGAGGCGTCGTCAGACTCGGAGGTGCCGTCTGACTGTGAGGAGTCGACAGACTCAGAGGCGTCGTCTGACTCGGAGGTGCCGTCAGACTGTGAGGGGTCGTCAGACTCGGAGGTGTTGTCAGACTGTGAGGAGTCTGAGGCGTCGTCAGACTCAGAGGCGTCGTCAGACTGTGAGGGGTCGTCAGACTCGGAGGTGTTGTCAGACTCGGAGGTGTTGTGCTCCTTTGGTGTTTCCTCTGGTTGCTCTTTATCTATAACAATATAGGCCCTGTTGTAGGAAGCAGATACATGTAAGCATAACAGCTAAAATCATTAACTCAGTGCAAATTCTCAAGAAAACATTTTAAAAAACTCTGAACAAACCTTGTAGTCGGGTTATCTTGACTGCAGGTATCGGCCCTCAGGTTCTCCTGAACAATCACATCAACTGCTGCATCCAGTTCATGCCTGTCCTCCAAACTATCTACCACACCCTCTGGGACAGATGTAGATGGTAGGGGGGCTCTACTCAAAAATAAGAAAGAAACAGAATTATTAACAAATAATTAACACACCTCCAGTGGATATAATATATTATACAAACCTGATATCCTGGGTAACTTCAACTGTGTTGTTGGATTTCTTCAGACTGGATACTGCCTGTCTTAGTTGATCCTCTAGTTCACGCTCTCTCTTCAACCAAGCTGCCCGGGACTTCAGTCCTTTTCGACTGAGAGATCCTGGTGCCTCCTTATCCAAATGGTCTTGTTTTTTTTTTTTTTTTTTTTTTTTGGTGTTTTCACATTATAAAAATAGAAACAAACACAGGGGGATAAGAAAGAAAGATTTAAAGCCACTGTGACTGAACAATGGTAAAAACCTGTATATTGTTATGTTAATGTTCTACCAGACATGCTGTCTCTTATCTCTTATATTTACACCCTAAACTTACCTTTGATGTTGATTAGAGAGTGGCTTTCACACCTCAGTCCCCCCTGATCAGTCACACCCTTACCTGTATCCAGTTCATGTCTGCCCTCCAAAATGTCTGTAACCCCCACTGGGTCAGATGTAGGTGGCTGGGGGGCAGACTCCAATCCACTTGTATGAGTAAGAAATATAAAACAGAATTATTAACATGTATTTAACACAGTGGATGGCCTAAATTATACTAACCTGCTATCCTGGACTTCAAATGTGTTGTAGGGTTTCTTCAGGCTGGATACGGCCTGTCTCAATTGATCCTCTCTCTCACGTTTCCTTTTCAGTCAAGCCGCCCGGATCCTGCAGCCTTTAATACTGAGAGATCTTGGTGGCTCCTTATCTAATTCGTCTTGTTTTTACATTAAAAAATAGAAACAAACACAGGGGGATAAGAAAAAAAGATTTAAAGCTACCGTGATTGAACAAAGTTATAACCTGTATATTGTTATTTTAATGTTCTACCAGACATTCTGTCACTTATATTCACATCTTAAATCCCCCTTTAAACAGTCACACCCTTATCTGCTATTGTTGTTGCCATATCAGGTCTGAATACAATGTGACCATCTCCCCATTTTGTTAAAAACTTCTACACCAATATCAACTTCATTTTTTGTTAGTTTATACCATTAAAGTTTTGGCTCCACTGCTGTGAAACACCACTATCCCAAAAATCACAGCCTCCTGGAACTCTTTCAACTCCTAATTGATTCAAAAATAGTAAGAGAGACAAAAGTATTTGTAAGAGATTAAAACACAACATTTAAATAATTGAATAAAGAATTAAAATCCTACCTGTTTGATTGGGAGGAGATATGTTTTCACGGTCCTGCAGTTTGGCCACACAGTTCTGGAATCCTAATAAATAGATCCTTTAAGAACATTGTAGAATTGTTTTATACTTTGTAAAAATTAGAACTTTGATGCAAAAAGTTACTTTCAATACAAATGTGCAAAGAAAAAGTGTGTAAATAGATCCTTTAAGAACATTGTAGAATTGTTTTATACTTTGAAAAATAACAACTTTGAAGAAAAAAGTTACTTTTAACACAAAATGTGAGAAAAAAGGTGAGTAAATAGATCCTTTAAGAACATTGTAGAATTGTTTTATACTTTGTAAAAATTAGAACTTTGAAATAAAAAGTTACTTTCAATACAAATGCGCAAAAAAAAGTGTGTACATAGATCCTTTAAGAACATTGTAGAATTGTTTTATACTTTGAAAAAATAAGAACTTTGGCGAAGGGAGGTGGGGGTCCGGTGAGGGGAGGGATAACAAAATCATCACGTGACCGCCATATGACGTCACTAACACGTGACCAATAGGAACGCCTACAAATTAAGCTCCGCCCCATGGACCATATTAAACTACTGGCAGAAAATAATAACATCCGATATCTTTTAACATGTATTGATGTGTTTTCTAAATATGCATGGGTTAGATGTCTTAAAAACAAAACCGGCCTGGCAGTTACAAACGCCTTCAAGACTGAGAGAGGGATGTGTTCCCAAAAAACTTCCGACAGATGCAGGCACAGAGTTTTTTAACAAACATTTTCAATGGCTTTTAAAACAACATAAAATTAAACATTTTTCAACATCAAATGAGACTAAGGCCACTGTAGTTGAACGCTTCAATAGAACATTCAAAACACGCATGTGGAGATATTTAACATCTGTTAACTCACGTAAATATGTGGATGTTGTTCAAGATCTTGTGAGTGCATACAACAAGTCTTATCATAGGTCTATAAAAATGCCTCCTGCAGATGTCTAAATAAAGACATGAAAAAACTGTACATTTTAACCTATACAAGACAAAACCTAGTAAAAAAACACAGGTTTCAAATTCAATACAGGGGATACAGTAAGAATATCAAAACATCGTGACAAGTTTAGAAAAGGATATGAGCAGACTTTTACGGATTAATTTTTTTAAATAACTGATTGTATCGCAAGGGACCCCCCTGTATATAAACTATCTGATTGTGCAGGCGAGTTATTAAAAGGATCTTTTTATGAGCAGGAGTCACAGGCAGTCATTAGTGATAAAAGTAGAACCTTTAAAATAGAAACAATATTGGGTAGGAAAAATACTGGGGGTAAGCGTCTTGTTCTTGTGAAGTGGCTGGGCTGGCCTGAGAAATTTAACTCATGGGTGTCGAAGGTGACATTGTGGGCGCCGTTTTAAAAGGAAGGTGTTTGTGGTTTATGCATCACTTGTGAAATCCGCCGGAGGGTGGGAGGATTAGAGCAGTATGGATAAGAAAAACGGATTTTATGTGACTCTACCCAGCAATGCATCAATGAGGGTTTATCCTAACAATGATATGGCACTACAGAACAAAATTGGCAAAACCTTTCATTTTGAATGAGCCATATGAAGTGGGGATAATCGAATTCCAATATCCAAGAAACTGGTTAACATTCCCACCAAGTGATGGAGATGTGTCTGTCCTCAATATGAAAACAAACAAGGTAACCGTATTAACTCTAGCCCCTGGGTATTATGAATCAGTGCAAAGAGTAGTGAAAGAATTTCATTCAAAATGCGTCATTATGAGTGCGACAGCACGTATAAATCTACACTACAATCCTATAACAAATCATATTTTCGTCACTGGCGCTGAAGGATTAGCCTTAACATTTAGAGGTAGACTCGCTGAGATTCTGGGATTTGACCCCGGAATACCTTTCATTGTGCAAGACATAGTCATTTATTAAAAAAAACGTCTGTAGCGCCTTACCCTGCAGACATTTTCGGAGGGAGTTATAATTTATTTGTTTATACTGATATTGTGGATTTCCAACGAGTGGGAGACAGCTATGTACCGCTCCTGCGCTGTATAAATGTGTCTGATGAAGAACGTCATATGTCTACTTATGACAAGCCGCACTACACATCGCTCTCAAAGTCGGTCATAGACACATAGAGATCTCTATAAAAAACGACCAAAACAAACATATCCCATTCAGATACGGAAAAGTGGTTGTCAAACTACATTTTAGACCGGTGAAGAGCGGATACTGAAACGCAGCTTGAGAATGGCCTGCAGTCTATACACCCATGATGACAGTAAATACATATCATACTATATGAATCAAGCAGGCGGGGATCTTCCAGGATTTATTGGCGCAAGCACCCAGTATGGCCACGGGTTGGGGGGTTTATTTGGCAATCTGTTTAGAATGACTGTACCATTGTTGAAAAGAGGGTTCCATATAGCAAAGCCTCATTTAAAAACAGCTGCAACCAACATTGTGGGGGACGTCGTGTCAAACAAGAGGTACTGTCTCAGGAAGACAGGAAGGAAATGGCAAAGTTGTTGGCACCAGAAGACCTTTGAAAAAAAATCGCTTCCTCTACTCTTAGAAGAGGTAGACAGCTCCCATCAAAAAACGTAAAAGGAAGGGGGGGGGGGGTCAGCCACACGTGTTAAAAGACGCACAGGAGGCGTAGGCATCAGATCTCTGCTGTCAAAGGACATATTCTAGGTGAGAAGTCTGACAAGGGAGTATGGCACTCATTCACAGCCAGTCCGAAGAACGTGTGAAAACAGAGCTGGATCTATTTACTGTTCCATACACTCAGACCTCTATTGAAAAGTCTACATTTGTGGAAATACCACCCGTCTCGGCTGTCACGGAAACAGGCCCTTTAGAATTTTATATATCTGCTAGTGGGGAGGACTACCTTGATTTGAATGACTCCTATCTGTTAACCCGTGTGAAGATCACATATGAAAATGGTACAAATCTGGCTAATGGCGCTGACATGTGATTCATAAACTATCCGGGATGCACACTTTTCTCTCAGGTGGATATTAGATTGGGAGACAGACTTATAACGCAGTCCTCCAATACTTATCCATACCGGGGAATAATTGAGTGTTTGATCAACTATAGCAAGGATACATTAGATACACAGTTTGGCACGGGCCTCTTTTGTAAAGACACAGCCCGTCACATAAATGTTGCCTTGATAGATGGTGATAACCATGGTTTGAGGGCCAGAGCCAGATACACAGCCAACAGCATGTTACTGATCTAATCTCGCCAATACACGCTGATTTTTATTTTCAAGAAAAACTTTTGCTAAATGGAGTTGATATCTTGCTCAAATTTATTAGATCAAAAGATGAGTTCTATTGACCGCTGGAAATGAACAATTCAGCGCTAGAATCGTGTCTGCCAGTGTTCTTGTGAAAAAAGTGGCCGTGTCTCCCACGGTCAGATTGGCACACAGTAGAGCTCTTTCACATTGTAATGCAAAATATGCAATAGACAGAGTTTCCCTCAAGACATTCTCCATACCTGCGGGGACACGCATGTCCAACCATAAAAACCTTTTTATGGGCCAGATCCCTAAGTTTATCATTATCGAATTGGTTGATAATGAAGCCTACACAGGAAGCTATGATTTAACTTTGAACATTACGACACTGAATTTATGTGTCTGTATGCTGACGGTCAGTCATTCCCAGCTAAGCCTTTTCAGCCGCTATTCCAAAGAGGCCAGTATGTGAGAGAATACTATCAGCTGATTCAAACCACGGGGCATCATCTGAAGGACAGATCGCTGGCCATATCACTCAATGATTTTGCTAATGGGTACACATTATTCTGTTTCAGAGTACCTTTGCCCTGGACAGTTAATTTGATATGTTATTCTGTATTTGATTCAGTAATTGAGATATCAAACAGGAGGCAGGTACGTTTGGACTATTAATTTTCCTATACGTACCTCAAACAATGAATACTATAGAGTTAACTGGTATTTTACCCAAGTGTGTTATCGATGGCACAGATTTTCTGGGGGTTATGGCCTGTGATCAGCTCCCCAAACATGAATTGTGTAATTACCCCTGTATGCTTATTGTAAAAACTGACCCCTCCTGGAAGCCTGGCACACATTGGTTGTCCGTAAACATCACGAGACACAGAGATGGATATTTTGTTGACAGTTTTGGCAATCCTCCAGACTATGCTGAATTCCCATCAGAGATCCACCATTTCCTTGTAAAAAACTGCAATACTGTGTCATATTCTAGCCGACAGGTTCAAGATAATTTTGCGACTACCTGTGGTCAGCATTGTGTATTTTTTCTATATCACATACAGAAAAATATACCTTACACCAGTCTGATAAAGAAATAATCTTGCCTGTAATGATGCTATGGTTTGCAGATTTGTTAAAAAAATTAAACCAGGCTCATGCTGTGGGTGTAATTTTACATGTGTACAATATGTAAAGTGAAAAATTACCCTCAGCATCCTTTGTTTTTGTTTCATTTTCTTTTATTATTTCATTCTCAATCAATGTACTGTTTGCATAAACCTTGTATACCTGTATGACTTTTAAACAATGTACTGTTTTACATAAACCTTGTATACCCGTGTGAGTTTTAAACAATGTACTGTTTTACATAAACCTTGTATACCTGTGTGTTTTTTAAACAATGTACTGTTTGCATAACCTTGTACATCTGTGTGAGTTTTATACAATGTACTGTTTGCATAAACCTTGTATACCTGTGTTTTGTAAATAAAAAAGAATGAAACCATTTCTCTGAATCATCTGAATTATTTATTCATCAACACAAGCATCATAGCATAAAATACTTTTACATTCACATCATCGTTATTATCAATATTTTAAAAATACATTCATCATGTCAAACAATTTAAAAAAATACACATTCACGTCATTAATATTTCAAAGTACATTCATTATGTCAAACAATTAAAAAAAAATTTAATGTAAAAAATAAAAAATACACATTCATGTCATCAGTATTTTAAAATACATTCATTATGTCAAACATACTTTATTAAGCACGTCCAAATCCGTATAGCAACAGTTAAAAATGAAAAACAATTTATTAAGCTTTGATAAATTAAATATCCAACCACTTGTTCATGTGTTTTGAAGTTTTGATCTAGCTCCTGGGGTACTGTGTCCCTGGTCCCATCCAAAGAAAGACTTCTCTTTTTGCTAGTTCTGCTCAAAGAAGGGGACACCAGACTCCCATCATCATCATCATCAGTATCATGACCCTCTTTATACCTCTCTACAGACCTACGTGCTTGTGGATTAGAAATAGCCAATAGAGGAATGTTTAGTCTGGCCAATGTTCTTAAAAAAGGGCCCCATCGCCGGGGTCTATCTGTCTCCAAAACATTTTGTGAAGCATTAGTACTTTTTAACAAATTATACAAATGAGATCCTCTAACAGGTTGATTGTTGATAATGACTTCGCCCTTGTCTGTTCATGAAATCAAATTTTTGGAGCGGGCCAGTGCATCCAGAATATACTCTGCTTTTTTCTTGTTTCTTTTGGGCAATAAATGTAAGACCTCTTTTACAAACAAGTCCTCTTTAGTGGAATCACTATCAACACGCGGTGTAAAACTGCTGCTGAGACCCAATGTGTGATTGTCTTCAGAGTCTGGTAGGGAGGGAGTCAAAACTGTTTTTCACGCTCCCCCTGTCTCACCGTATTCAGATAGCGCTGAAGAATAACTGCATATCTCTTTGCCTTTTCATATTCATCTGTGTCAGAAAGTTTGAACACATTACTCATCTCTTTGTCCAGCTCGTTTTGAACAGACTGCCTCAGTGAAGTATTGTTTTGCTCATATGGGGGTTGCTGCTGTTGCTGCAGCTGCTGCTGCATTTGGTGTTTTAACGACTCGAAATGAAATCCTCCAGTCTGATTAAGAGTCGTTTTCTTTTTCAAAATTTTGACCTTTATATCTGCAATCAGTCTGATGATCTTCTTCTTTTTCAGTTTGTTGTACTGTCTGTCAGTCAGTGAAATGTTGCCTCTCAATACATTAAGAGTAGTTTAATATGGTCCAAGGGGCGGAGCTTAATTTTGTGGGCGTGGTTTTCTATTGGTCACGTGTTAGTGACGTCATATGGCGGTCACGTGATGACTTTGTTGTCCCTCCCCTCTTCTAAAGTCATTAAGCCATAAATCATGTGTCATGTGACACATGACAGTTGTGGAGTCTAGTAGGAGGGTTTTAGGAGGCTGTGACTTCAGGGGGTGTGCCCTCAGGGGTAAGTCATCAGGGGTGTGTCATTAAAGGGGTGAATTTAGGAGTGTGTGACCCAATAGATTTCAAGTATTAGTTTTATTGTGTTTTTTATGACTTAAGACCCAATGACAGTGTGATGATGTGTTTTTTAACGTCCTGAGGGAGGTGTGTTTAGTTTTTTTTTTGTGTGTGTGGGAGTTGCTCTATTTGCATTTTTTCAGGATGAACCCTCTGTCTTTCATTCATCCCTGTAGTCTTGAGGACAGTTATCTGTCCCTTGTTGCGCACCCTGTCTTTATCTTTTGTTGCATTGCTGCTGCTGCTGCTATTTTGGGAACTTCGTGACAGACTTCTGGCCCTCCTGATTTTTGGGTGAAATTCCTGCATGCGGCTACAATACCACATTTACCTTTAAAGCAAAATGACCAGTCATGACAGTAAGTGTTGAATAAGTTTTCAACTCATAAATACTCATTTACTTACTTACTTTTTAGGTGAAATGTATTTTTTAATGCGTTCTTATAAGGGGTATTTAATAGATTGGAAAAAAGATTTCAACTCTAGATATCAGAGCTTAGTGCTGTTTAGTTAAAAAAAAGTACATTGTAAATTGGGGTAAAAGAGTAAATATACACAGGACATTTAATAGATTGGGAAAAAAGATTTAAACTCTAGATATCAGAGCTTAGTGATGTCTAGTTAAAAAAATTACATTGTAAATTGGGGTAAAAGAGTAAATATACACAGGACATTTAATAGATTGGAAAAAAGATTTAAACTCTAGATATCAGAGCTTAGTGCTGTTAAGTTAAAAAAAATTACATTGTAAATTGGGGTAAAAGAGTAAATATACACAGGACATTTAATAGATTGGAAAAAAGATTTCAACTCTAGATATCAGAGCTTAGTGCTGTTTAGTTAAAAAAATACATTGTAAATTGGGGTAAAAGAGTAAATATACACAGGACATTTAATAGATTGGGAAAAAAGATTTAAACTCTAGATATCAGAGCTTCGTGATGTCTAGTTAAAAAAATTACATTGTAAATTGGGGTAAAAGAGTAAATATACACAGGATATTTAATAGATTGGGAACAACATTCAAACTCTAGATATCGGAGCTTCGTGATGTTTAGTTAAAAAAGTACAATGTTTATTTGAGTAAAAGGGTAAACATACAATCAATGCTTTTATTTATATATTTATTTATTTATTTTTAGAGCACAACACAGTCCGAATGGCTCCTCAATCTTTCTGGTCATCCCCTTCAACTCCAAGCCCAACTTCTCTGGTGATCCAAAAACCTCCATTATCACCATCTCCACTACACACTTTGATCCACACACCGCCGTCATGTCCACCCCCCTGTGACTCCAAAGAGCTGGCTGAAACCTGGACAAGGTGTCCAGGGTCACCGATATTCATAGCCAGTGTTAAGACAGTTGTGCTTCACCTACTTAATACCGTTTTGTATGAATATTGGAAAGAGATCTGCTACGACTGTCAGATTAACCACACAAGCCAGAGACACTGTCTGACGGAGATCCCTGAATTCTTCTATAAAAGACACTTTGATAATCTGATGAGTAAACTCTGGAGTGTGCGATTTATCCCCACAATCCAGCATTATCTGACCACAATCGGCATCTGTGTTGAGGATGACAGAGTCCAAGGTGTTGCAGAGACATTTCTCCATGATCTGAAACCAGTGGCTAACATAGCAGATAAAATAAATGAGTTGTCTAACAATGGTTGATGACTGGTTTTTCAAAGTAGTCACCCTTTGCGAGGCTGGTGAAATTTGGAAGGAGAAACAAACGCGTGTTGACTCTGTGTAGTCCATCATACGCACAGGCGACCATTCATTTAACTGTGAGGGATGAGTTTTATAATCGTTTGTTGTAGATGAAATAGACGACTTTGTAACAACTACAATCTGATCACATGTGTTTCTTCTCAGCCATGGTAAAGACATTGCAGAGAATTTATTATGACCCATCACATCCAGGGGGTTTAGCTAGTGTGTATGTGCGTATGTGTGTGTGTGTGTGTGTGTGTGTGTGTGTGTGTGTGTGTGTCTCTCTGACCAAAAGGATGGTGGGGGTAGTGAGGGTGGTGGAGGGGCAATTAACATAGATAATGTGAACATTCCTATAGGAAGGAAGCTGGTTTAAATGGTTGTAAGCGTATGTGCTTAGAAAGTGAACAACAACAAAATCAAAAGTCAGAGCTCACTCTAAACTTCAAGTTGCCCACTCTTTGTTTCATCAAATGAACCAGAGTCTTTCATGGTCCTTAAAGACATACTGCGTAACCAAACTACACAGTATTTTTCATGGAGCAGGGGTGGGTCTCATGAAGAAACAGCATGGACCCCACCAGCTGAAACCAGCCCTGATCACACTTCTATTCTACAACCCCTCATTATGAAGTCCAGAACTACAAAGTCATGTTAAACTGAAAGTCTGGGATACATAAATCTGTGCAGAGAAGAAAAGATACAAACATATAATCTTATGATTTCATACTTGAGGGCTTTTGGCAGTCAAAGATCCTAAAAGTCCCTCTTATTGTTGCTCACAAACAGCTACCCCCATGTGGTGGTGATTGTCACAGCTGACAATCTGTTTCATGCTACTAACTGAACTATTCACACAACTTTTGTCGAAGGAAGTTCATGAAAATTTGTTTCTCATTCATAACCGTATATTGAATTTATCGGTCACACATTTAATTTCTGTTATATCTTATGTCTCATACCAGTGTTTTCTGTTTATTTCAATCTTTTTTGTAATTATGTTTAGATAATATGTAATGTGCAAAGTAAACTCTTAAACACACAACCTGTCCTAAAATTATCATCAACCATTATGCTTTCCCTTGATACAGAATGTAGGGCAAAATCTGGTGTTAAGGACCAGTTTTCTGTAAACAGCCTCCAGGGGGTTAAGCTAGTGTGTATGTGCGTTGTGCGTATGTGTGGGTGTGTGTGTGTGTGTGTGTGTGTGTGTGTGTCTCTCTCTCTCTCTGACCAAAAGGGTGGTGGGGGTACTGAGGGTGGTGGAGGGGCAATTAACATAGATAATGTGAACATTCCTATAGGAAGGAAGCTGGTTTAAATGGTTGTAAGCGTATGTGCTTAGAAAGTGAACAACAACAAAATCAAAAGTCAGAGCTCACTCTAAACTTCAAGTTGCCCACTCTTTGTTTCATCAAATGAACCAGAGTCTTTCATGGCCCTTAAAGACATACTGCGTAACCAAACTACACAGTATTTTTCATGGAGCAGGGGTGGGTCTCATGAAGAAACAGCATGTTTAATATGTGAAATATGTAACTTTGTCTCTGAAAATTAGAGTATCAGTATTTTCATTTTGAGCCTCACAACAATATTTGGGCTAATAAGGTGATTTCCATGGGTGATCTTTTTGATTTATATCAGTACACTGAATCAAACTAGCAATACTGAAAACATTTCATCCAATCTAAAGCTGAACAAGTGGAGCATTGAAAACAAACAGTACATGATCATGTTAGATGGGTTTCTATGGCTGTCTTAAATATCCATGGATGTAAAGTACTCACAGTAGTGTAACTGAGTAGCACTGTCTATACTTTAGCTTTTTTTGGGGACTCTTTAAAATTACTATCTTTGCTGTCACTCTAGTAATGTCAGTGAAATATTCTGTACTTAACATCAGGTCACATTGCCACTGACAAAAGAAAAGAACAGAAAAGCTTAACCAATGAAAGCTTTCCACCATCATCTACTAGCCAGTGTTGTAGCTGTGAAAACTTAATTTCCACACTGACACCAAGTTTAGAATCATGATAAATGCAGAGACAATCCTTGGTGTTGAAGTGAATAAGCTATAATACTTGTTACCTCTGTGGATCTGACTGATCACACTGGACCTCACAGTTAATGGACAACATAAAGTCAGGGTGTTCCCAGGGTCTTGGAAAGTTTTAAAAGTTTCTAAATCAGTTATAAAAATAGTCTTTAAAAAGAAAAATACTGAAAAATCTGACAATCAAAATTACAAGGTATAAAATATTGATTTCCATTTGATATTTTTCCTCTTTTTTTAGCAACATTACCTCTGTTTGATTCTACAATGCAAACATTATAAGTTGCAAATAATATTGTTCAAATTTCAGTTTGAAAGACATCTTAGAGCTGAAACTTTTTTTTATATTTTTGAAGTGTAAGGTGGATAGATTAACCCTTCCTGGGTCAAACATTTTCACATACTCTACTAAACTATGCTGCGATACTGGAACCAATAACTGGCTGACTCATCACGCTCCTGCTGTTGTTCTTTTAACAAGAATCACAAAAGTATACTCAAACTACTTTAAGTATATTTCAAAAGAAGTACTTTTACTTATACTTAAGTAGATTCATACAGTGCTACTTATAATTGCATTTCAGTGACATTATATCAAAATAACTGTACTTAACCTAAGTGCATTGATCTATACTCTGTACATCCTACCCTCAATTCATGCCTCACCCCCCTCAGACACCTCGACCAATAAAACTTTTGTTAATGTCCATAAAGGTTAAGGAAACAATTCAAGAGCAGCCACTGTTTTAGAGCAGACACATTTTAGAGAGCTGTGATGCTTAAATGTTATTGTGTTAAAATTTGCCCAATGATCTGTTTTGTCATATGCCACTGTTTTCCTTTTGTGATTTTACTTTTAATTGCAGTAATTTGCCACTGAAAGGTCATGTAAGTTTGGATATATGGTGTCTGCCTCTGTCTTCTTATTTTCAGACCCTGTTTGTTTTTTTATTTCAGTACTCATTTTTAAAGACTGGAGTAATGTAAACAGTTAACTTAAAAGGCACATTTTCATTTTTTTCCAAACAAGTGAACGGATTCTCAACATTTTTGATATTGTCCTTAGCATCATTTTACAGTGTGATGTTTTCATTTCATTGTCTTAGCGCATGTAAAGTTTGATTCATATTTGTGAATTCATGAATATCTCTCTCTAAATTAGGATGACAATAGTTGAGCAAACTGTAAACTGTGCACTCCTATGCTGACAACAGATGAGGTGAGGATCATCTGTTGTCAGCATAGGATCATGAATTATATAAATAACACTGATTAGAAATTTTGTTTTTATGCATACAATTTTGTAAGTTCTTTAAACTCCAAAGATAATATTTATAAAAAATACTTTTAGCACGAAAAGTTGATGTATCGTCCTGTACATAATATTGTTTAAAGCTAAAATGTAATGTAATGCTAAAGCTTTTTTTTTTTTTTAACACAATAACATTTAAGCATCACAGCTCTCTAAAATGTGTCTGCTCTAAAACAGTGGCTGCTCTTGAATTGTTTCCTTAACCTTTATGGACATTAACAAAAGTTTTATTGGTCGAGGTGTCTGAGGGGGGTGAGGCATGAATTGAGGGTAGGATGTACAGAGTATAGATCAATGCACTTAGGTTAAGTACAGTTATTTTGATATAATGTCACTGAAATGCAATTATAAGTAGCACTGTATGAATCTACTTAAGTATAAGTAAAAGTACTTCTTTTGAAATATACTTAAAGTAGTTTGAGTATACTTTTGTGATTCTTGTTAAAAGAACAACAGCAGGAGCGTGATGAGTCAGCCAGTTATTGGTTCCAGTATCGCAGCATAGTTTAGTAGAGTATGTGAAAATGTTTGACCCAGGAAGGGTTAATCTATCCACCTTACACTTCAAAAATATAAAAAAAAGTTTCAGCTCTAAGATGTCTTTCAAACTGAAATTTGAACAATATTATTTGCAACTTATAATGTTTGCATTGTAGAATCAAACAGAGGTAATGTTGCTAAAAAAAGAGGAAAAATATCAAATGGAAATCAATATTTTATACCTTGTAATTTTGATTGTCAGATTTTTCAGTATTTTTCTTTTTAAAGACTATTTTTATAACTGATTTAGAAACTTTTAAAACTTTCCAAGACCCTGGGAACACCCTGACTTTATGTTGTCCATTAACTGTGAGGTCCAGTGTGATCAGTCAGATCCACAGAGGTAACAAGTATTATAGCTTATTCACTTCAACACCAAGGATTGTCTCTGCATTTATCATGATTCTAAACTTGGTGTCAGTGTGGAAATTAAGTTTTCACAGCTACAACACTGGCTAGTAGATGATGGTGGAAAGCTTTCATTGGTTAAGCTTTTCTGTTCTTTTCTTTTGTCAGTGGCAATGTGACCTGATGTTAAGTACAGAATATTTCACTGACATTACTAGAGTGACAGCAAAGATAGTAATTTTAAAGAGTCCCCAAAAAAAGCTAAAGTATAGACAGTGCTACTCAGTTACACTACTGTGAGTACTTTACATCCATGGATATTTAAGACAGCCATAGAAACCCATCTAACATGATCATGTACTGTTTGTTTTCAATGCTCCACTTGTTCAGCTTTAGATTGGATGAAATGTTTTCAGTATTGCTAGTTTGATTCAGTGTACTGATATAAATCAAAAAGATCACCCATGGAAATCACCTTATTAGCCCAAATATTGTTGTGAGGCTCAAAATGAAAATACTGATACTCTAATTTTCAGAGACAAAGTTACATATTTCACATATTAAACATGCTGTTTCTTCATGAGACCCACCCCTGCTCCATGAAAAATACTGTGTAGTTTGGTTACGCAGTATGTCTTTAAGGGCCATGAAAGACTCTGGTTCATTTGATGAAACAAAGAGTGGGCAACTTGAAGTTTAGAGTGAGCTCTGACTTTTGATTTTGTTGTTGTTCACTTTCTAAGCACATACGCTTACAACCATTTAAACCAGCTTCCTTCCTATAGGAATGTTCACACTATCTATGTTAATTGCCCCTCCACCACCCTCAGTACCCCCACCACCCTTTTGGTCAGAGAGAGAGAGAGAGACACACACACACACACACACACACACCCACACATACGCACAACGCACATACACACTAGCTTAACCCCCTGGAGGCTGTTTACAGAAAACTGGTCCTTAACACCAGATTTCGCCCTACATTCTGTATCAAGGGAAAGCATAATGGTTGATGATAATTTTAGGACAGGTTGTGTGTTTAAGAGTTTACTTTGCACATTACATATTATCTAAACATAATTACAAAAAAGATTGAAATAAACAGAAAACACTGGTATGAGACATAAGATATAACAGAAATTAAATGTGTGACCGATAAATTCAATATACGGTTATGAATGAGAAACAAATTTTCATGAACTTCCTTCGACAAAAGTTGTGTGAATAGTTCAGTTAGTAGCATGAAACAGATTGTCAGCTGTGACAATCACCACCACATGGGGGGTAGCTGTTTGTGAGCAACAATAAGAGGGACTTTTAGGATCTTTGACTGCCAAAAGCCCTCAAGTATGAAATCATAAGATTATATGTTTGTATCTTTTCTTCTCTGCACAGATTTATGTATCCCAGACTTTCAGTTTAACATGACTTTGTAGTTCTGGACTTCATAATGAGGGGTTGTAGAATAGAAGTGTGATCAGGGCTGGTTTCAGCTGGTGGGGTCCATGCTGTTTCTTCATGAGACCCACCCCTGCTCCATGAAAAATACTGTGTAGTTTGGTTACGCAGTATGTCTTTAAGGACCATGAAAGACTCTGGTTCATTTGATGAAACAAAGAGTGGGCAACTTGAAGTTTAGAGTGAGCTCTGACTTTTGATTTTGTTGTTGTTCACGTTCTAAGCACATACGCTTACAACCATTTAAACCAGCTTCCTTCCTATAGGAATGTTCACACTATCTATGTTAATTGCCCCTCCACCACCCTCACTACCCCCACCGCCCTTTTGGTCAGAGAGACACACACACACACACACACACACACACACACACACACATATGCACATACACACTAGCTAAACCCCCTGGATGTGATGGGTCATAATAAATTCTCTGCAATGTCTTTACCATGGCTGAGAAGAAACACACGTGATCAGATTGTAGTTGTTACAAAGTCGTCTATTTCATCTACAACAAACGATTATAAAACTCATCCCTCACAGTTAAATGAATGGTCGCCTGTGCGTATGATGGACTACACAGAGTCAACACGCGCTTGTTTCTCCTTCCAAATTTCACCAGCCTCGCAAAGGGTGACTACTTTGAAAAACCAGTCATCAACCATTGTTAGACAACTCATTTATTTTATCTGCTATGTTAGCCACTGGTTTCAGATCATGGAGAAATGTCTCTGCAACACCTTGGACTCTGTCATCCTCAACACAGATGCCGATTGTGGTCAGATAATGCTGGATTGTGGGGATAAATCGCACACTCCAGAGTTTACTCATCAGATTATCAAAGTGTCTTTTATAGAAGAATTCAGGGATCTCCGTCAGACAGTGTTTCTGGCTTGTGTGGTTAATCTGACAGTCGTAGCAGATCTCTTTCCAATATTCATACAAAACAGTATTAAGTAGGTGAAGCACAACTGTCTTAACACTGGCTATGAATATCGGTGACCCTGGACACCTTGTCCAGGTTTCAGCCAGCTCTTTGGAGTCACAGGGGGGTGGACATGACGGCGGTGTGTGGATCAAAGTGGGTAGTGGAGCTGGAGATAACTGAGGTTTTTGGATCACCAGAGAAGTTGGGCTTGGAGTTGAAGGGGATGACCAGAAAGATTGAGGAGCCATTCGTACTGTGTTGTGCTCTAAAAATAAATAAATAAATATATAAATAAAAGCATTGATTGTATGTTTACCCTTTTACTCAAATAAACATTGTACTTTTTTAACTAAACATCACGAAGCTCCGATATCTAGAGTTTGAATGTTGTTCCCAATCTATTAAATATCCTGTGTATATTTACTCTTTTACCCCAATTTACAATGTACTTTTTTTAACCAGACATCACGAAGCTCTGATATCTAGAGTTTAAATCTTTTTTCCCAATCTATTAAATGTCCTGTGTATATTTACTCTTTTACCCCAATTTACAATGTAATTTTTTTTAACTTAACAGCACTAAGCTCTGATATCTAGAGTTTAAATCTTTTTTCCCAATCTATTAAATGTCCTGTGTATATTTACTCTTTTACCCCAATTTACAATGTAATTTTTTTTAACTTAACAGCACTAAGCTCTGATATCTAGAGTTTAAATCTTTTTTCCCAATCTATTAAATGTCCTGTGTATATTTACTCTTTTACCCCAATTTACAATGTACTTTTTTTAACTAAACAGCACTAAGCTCTGATATCTAGAGTTGAAATCTTTTTTCCAATCTATTAAATACCCCTTATAAGAACACATTAAAAAATACATTTCACCTAAAAAGTAAGTAAGTAAATGAGTATTTATGAGTTGAAAACTTATTCAACACTTACTGTCATGACTGGTCATTTTGCTTTAAAGGTAAATGTGGTATAGTAGCCGCATGCAGGAATTTCACCCAAAAATCAGGAGTGACAGAGGTCTGTCACAAAGTTCCCAAAATAGCAGCAGCAGCAGCAATGCAACAAAAGATAAAGACAGGGTGCGCAACAAGGGACAGATAACTGTCCTCAAGACTACAGGGATGAATGAAAGACAGAGGGTTCATCCTGAAAAAATGCAAATAGAGCAACTCCCACACACACAAAAAAAAAACTAAACACACCTCCCTCAGGACGTTAAAAAACACATCATCACACTGTCATTGGGTCTTAAGTCATAAAAAACACAATAAAACTAATACTTGAAATCTATTGGGTCACACACTCCTAAATTCACCCCTTTAATGACACACCCCTGATGACTTACCCCTGAGGGCACACCCCCTGAAGTCACAGCCTCCTAAAACCCTCCTACTAGACTCCACAACTGTCATGTGTCACATGACACATGATTTATGGCTTAATGACTTTAGAAGAGGGGAGGGACAACAAAGTCATCACGTGACCGCCATATGACGTCACTAACACGTGACCAACAGAAAACCACGCCCACAAAATTAAGCTCCGCCCCTTGGACCATATTAAACTACTATTAAGGACTATTTCACATTATTATCATTAACAAAGTCTGTACTGGCGTTTGACACAATGACCTTACACGTCCTTGGTGGTGATTTATATAGCATCTCCAGAAGAGTCAGATTTCTCTGCATGCTTTGTAGCATTGTCACAATTTTTGCTGCTTTTTAGGAATGTAAGTAACCGTTTGGTCTGATAGCAAATTGGTTCTGAGTCTAAAATGATTGGGTGTTTTAGCTTTATAATCTATAAATAGGTAGCCATAGGCAGTGGCTGTTGCATCATTAAAAGCCTCTATAATGTGAAGCACTTTAATACCATTATTTTGATAAAAAGGGCTTAAGGAACAGATTTGATACATGTATGCATCTTTGACTAAGAAAAAAAAACAGCTGTTTAATGGGACATTAGTCTTTTTTATACTGGTAAATGTTTGTCTTTAATACTCAATATTTTGTTTAGGCTATCATAATAGCCTCTATTTAAACAAAACTAGATAATTTGTATTTAAACTAATTGTTCTACTGGCCTTACCTTGAATAAACAGGTTTTGGACCAGGTATATGCAGCTGAGATTTCTGTGGTGGACATATTTGGTAAAGACATTCTGTACCTCTACATCAGGCATCATTCATTAAATCATCTATGATAAGCAAATTATTTTTGTGTGCAGGTAGTAGCACATCGTCACAGAGAGATTCAGGAAGACCATTTACAAAATTGATATCCCTTACTTTCAGGAGATGGTCATATAAAGGCTGCCAGCACAAGTATATGTAAACAATGTTATCAATCTCATGTGAAATAACCTTCGATGCATTTTCAACAAGGCTCTTGACAAAAAATGTCTTTCCACAATTTGAAGGGTCGCCCACTACAAGACTAAAGGGATGCTGCAGTCTGCAATCAAAGCTGTGGGCTGATTTAAAATCCATAGGGCAATGTGGAGTAGTCAGACAACACCTTGCGTTTGTTGTACACCACCTGTACCTTCTTAACAACTGTGTCATTTTTAAGATGGAAATGCTTTATATCTCTCTTGATGGTCTCAGATACTGCTGTTAAATATGCAGTGGAGTGCTGATCCGCGACAAAGGCGTGCACAAGCCCCTGCTGTGACTCTTGGGTGATCGCAGATGCATTTTGTGGTTAAGTGTCACCCCTTTACATTTAACTTGTGTTTTGCCACATCCTGTGTGATAAGCATAACACTTTGGCCCACCTGATACAAACTCTGTGATATAGTCCTCCACAGGTAGGCTACACATGTCACCATCTGTTAAATCACCCAGGTATGACACCAGTGGAGGAACCCAATCACCATCTCTGGAGGTGAATATCACACTGTCTGTGTCGCAGTACAGCACACGCTCCTGCAGTTTGTCCAACAAGTTGTATAGCATGAGTCTGGATTAGGCTGTTGTCATGGCACCAATAAAGACTTTAACATCTTTTGTTCTGCCCCACTGATCACAGACATGCTGCCATTGTACCATGGCCACCTGACCTGAAATAAAACAGAACTGACGCACATCAAATTGATCTCTGAACATGAGCTGTGTGAACCTCTCTGGCTCTGTGATCAACAGTGAGTTATCCCTCATGCTAAATCGCCCCCACAAGGAGTTCAAAAGGAGCTTGTTACAGTTCCTGACTGCCTTGTTGATGCAGATTTTTTCTGGGTCCAACATAATGCCCTCCTTTTCAAAATAATCATCAATGTACTTTTTCTGATCTTCAGGTGTTTTCACATGTCCGGGATAGCCAGATGCCTCCTGCTTGCATTTGAGAAATGTTTTAACATAATCTTTGAACAAGGTGTCTGTTTTGTTCGGAAAATGCCACACTTCAATGACCACAACTTGCTTCTCAACCGCCTTCAGAAGCTCAAACAACACCCATACACCCGACAACTGTCTGTCTTTGTCAGCATGCCTGCACGTAGTGGTCTGGTTGAGCTCTTCAGCACACTTTCTGCAAAGCGGGAACATCAGTTTGTCATGACACCTGTACGGCAGCACAGTGTGGAACAAACCTTTAGGGGGGAGCACAGTACACTTGCCCAGCCCAAAATATTTGTCAAGAGACTCAAAATCTCTGTGGATAATTACCGAGTGGCCTATTGGGTACTCTCTCTTGGACTACACTGTTGGATATAGACTTGTAAAGTCATAGTATCTGATTTTTTTCATCACTATGCTGCTGCACTTTGTGGTATAGCTTCATAGCTTTTGTACGACCACCAAAGAGAGCATTCCTAGGTTTAAGACGTTCAGGTTTCTGGTAGGAAGCCGTGAACATCTGAACATTAATGTTTGACCTTTTCGACTCCGCCCATTGGCATTCCCACATCACAATTACAGTGAGATTATTTTGTTTCTGCAAAGCAGACAATCTCTGCTGAAAGGCATGGTATAACTCTGCATAAGGCACACGTGTGACAGGATTTGTGTGGGCAGGATTGCAACACTTTACACAGCCATGGAAAATGCATCCTGCAAATTCATAACATGTGTTTGATGCTGCATCATATCCATCCACAAAATAAGGGCCAAACTTTTTCCCCCCCTCGTTAAGAGCAAGAAGGTTGAGGAGGAGATATATTTTCACCTAAGGCGCTGCTATTTGGTGATGACAGACCAGGAATGCAGGTGGATCACAAGCATGATGAATGGATTAGCCTGCTGCTGCATTTAAATGTAATTAGCACTTAATTTTGTACTCATATTTATGGCAAAGGAACAGATTACATCTGTCCTGCGAGGTGGTCCACACGGTGACGCGCATTGATGCGCAGCCCGGTGGCCCCTGCACTCTCCCAGTTGCTGCAAAAGTGACAGCGGCTCTGACCTTCTTCGCCCCCGAGGTGAAATTGTCACTGCGCCTCACGACGCATTTAAAGGCGAGGAGAGGCGTTCATGTGATTGGTGAAGATTACACTCGGCTTTGTTAAACCTACTCATGCCTTCTCTCCTCCCTCACTGCTACTTGCCCCAGTAGGAGGGACGGAGGCGTGGGTGCGCCTCACTGCGCCGGACTGCGCCATGCACGAAACTTGCAAAATGCCCTGGACACACACTGTTGGCGCGTCGCGCCTGCGCCTGGTCTACAAAATTAGAGACTAGATTGTTATCACTATCATTGGCCGGATCATGCAAAAATATTCCCCTTTTCTTCAAAATTTCATCATTCTCAGGCGCGCCCCACCACTCATATTCCTTGCTAATGTGACTACAAATTCTAGCTCATCACCACTCATAGATGTGTCATTACTCTGTAGCACTTGTGATACCTCATCCAAAAAGCGGTCTACATTGTTTTGATCATCTGAATGAAGTATAACCTGTACATCATCTGCGAGTGACGGGCCTCTCAGAACAACATTTATCAAACTGCGGGAAGGTGTGTTTTGCATGACCTGTACAATGATGGTGGAAAGACCATTCCTTCAACCTGGCTGGAAGTTCATCGAAGTTATCCTGGCTTATACCTCTGAGATCAACACGCTGGCAGTATTCAGCAGCGTTAAACGCAGGAATCTCTCTGATCTGTACTAGATTTCTATCACTTCTGCTAGGAGCTGCTATCCCCCCATTACTGTGATCCCTGTTAGAAGGTGTTGCAGACCATTCCCCAACTTGAAACACCATTGGTCTATCAACACACCCCCACATGAGCAGATCTATCAGGAGCCGTTTGAATGGTAAATCTACAATTAGTTAAAGCCTGACCATTTTGTGTTGTTAGCGAATCTGTAGTTGGCATTGCTGGGATACCAGCAGATAATCTTTGGGCGAGTCTTTGAATGGCCAGAAGTTGTTCAAACTGAGCTCTGGTACGCTGAATGAGTAATGGAAAAACAGCATTTCTGTGAGATTCTGAAGACAAATCTTTAAGTTCACCGGCAGCCCTATCAACCCTGTTAGAGTACTCATTGCTATTGATTAAGTCACGTCTAGATCTTTTGCCCTGATACTAATGGGTATATGAGTAAATGAAACAAAAAAAGAACTTTAAAATATGATCTTCAAAGTGAATACACACACACACACACACACACCCGCACACACCCACACACACACATACACAGATGGAATTAACAACGGTTAGAGGGAGGTTTTCCTCCCTCTAACCGTTTATTTATAGAACCTGCATTAACTGCAATTACAAAGTGTTAAGAAAAAGGTTGGATCACCCTCAACAGCAACCATGAACATCTCCTGAGAAAGATAATGCACTTAAAATAGATTGCTGCACCTGTGCCAGAACATCTATAGACCGCATTATATTACGGAGCGTGAGGCTCAGACCAAGTTTGTCAGTCGTCTGGTCTGCTCCAAAGCTCTTGCCTGGGTCAAAATGGCCCGTAACACTCCACTCTGACCTTCTTTTAATTCCGCGATACCACTGTTGATAATAGTACCTATCTCTCTGACAGCATCAGCTACAGCAGTGATCCCCGGCATCAGGAGGTGTACAGAGACGATTGAGTTCAGACAGCGCTTTTGAAAGAGAACCAGTATCCCCTATTGTTCCTGTATTCAGGAAAAGAGTCTGTATCACCAGCAGCCAGATGAAGCGAGTCCTCCTATTTAGTGTTTTCAGATATCCCACTCGATCTTTCAGAGACATTTCTGTTGAACTCAACTTTTAGACGGGACTTCTCGCACGTCCTCCGATGGCTGGCGCTGCTGGGTCTGTCCCACCTTTCCTCTTCCTTCTTCTTCTTGTCCTCAGGAGTCAGCCTTGCTGATAATTCTTCCAACGCCTTCACTGCTTCCAGCAACTCCTCCTCTGTTGGAAAATAGAGGCTTTCGCTATGGAACCTATGAATCAAAGATAAAAACAGAAATTGTGTAAACTTGTTGTTGGAGCCTATTTCTATTAATTGATGATGTATCAAATTATTATTTAGATGATGATGATGATTTAAATTATTTCAAGTCATATTGCTAATTCTGATTATTATTGACTGCTCACCTGCCTCCTCCTTGTTGAGCCGTCCCACTCCCATGATTAAGGGAGAGCGTTCAGCTGTTCTTGGAGCTCTGCTTTTTGTGTTGAAGGAGTGAGAAGTGAGACAGTTTTATCAACCACTAAATAACGATATTTTTGCCTAGAAAGTCAACCACGGAGAGTACTTCATTTGTGTTTATGTAAATAAATCTCAAACTTTTTTGAATCGTAGTAGATCTCCGCGTGTGCTTATGATTTAGTGAGTCGTAAACCTCCTCCTCAAAAGACGAATCGGACTGTTTTTGACGTCTTGTTTTTTGAAAGCAACAACAGCCGTAACACTTGTAATTCATTCAGAAACACAATAGTAGTTGCCTGTCTGCAACACTAGTAAATGTGTAGCATACATACCTTCCAGCCACTATGTCATCCAACTCCTCTGAATCCCTTCTACTCTTTACACCTCCTCGAACCGCTGCAGTAGATCCTGCATCCTGGGCACGATGGTCTAGTTCATTGGTTCCGAAACGGTGTGCCGTGAGGCAAGTGCGGGTGTGCCGTGGGATTTTGTGACAACCATACATTATTATTGCAATTACAGCCTACCCTACAATGATAGAAAAATATATATTTGTTAATTTACTATGTCACTACTTTGTATGCACTCATTTCATAATACAGAGGCAAACTCTACCTAAAAGCAATTCTTTAAAAAAATTAAAAAACCTCAAAGAGAACTCCATATTTTGCTGATCATGCAGTTTTGCCAGGCTGCCTTACCTTGCCGACATATTTGGGCATCTCAACGAGTTAAACGCCAAGCTTCAGGGCAGGAATGAAAACATTTTATCATCCACAGACAAGATTCGGGGTTTCATGGGCAAACTTATCCTGTGGCGCGAGGCTTTGGAACAGGGCTCCATGGACATGTTCCCGCTGGCATCAGCTGCGCCACAGGGAGCAAAGGAGCGCGCTGTATATGCCGAACACCTTCAGACCTTAAAAGAGAGGTTTGAGCGCTATTTTCCGCGTCTGGCTGACATCGAGGACTATGACTGGATCCGAGACCCATTCAACCAGGAATCCTCAACAGAAAAGCTCACTATAAACGAGAGAGAGGAGTGTGCAGAACTCCGTGTGGACCGCACACTGAAACTCAAATTTAGTGAGCCCCCTCTGGATCAGTTTTGGTTGGCCTCTGCATCAGAGTGCCCAAACATCTCCCACCACGCAACTGAGCAACTTCTTCTTTTCCCCACTACTTACCTGTGTGAGTTGGCGTTCTCTACTCTGGTTTACATGAAGAACAACAGGAGGTCACGGCTCTCTGTTGAACAGGACTTGCAAGTGGCCCTCTCCTCAGTGCCATCCAGGATTTAAAAAATCTGCGCGCCCCGACAGGCACATGTGTCTCACTAATTTGTAAGTAGGCAAAATGATTACAATAGCACATGTTTCAGTGCTGATACAAAATGTTACATTTATCATTTGTAGTTCAGAGCAATGGACAGTGCAGCTTCCTTGCATTGACAGTTCTTTGTGCCTAATTTTGTGACCCGTCTGGTTTAAACGGGTGTGTTGCTGCGTTGATGAAGCCTAATTTGATGAAGTTTCCAATTAATTTTTGAAATATTTCGTTAATAAATATTTCATGAGTAATATAGTTGTCTTTGTCACATTTTATTTGGCATTAGTAAATAATTGTGCACATTTACAGATATTTTACATAATAACACGTGTTATAAAGGCTATTTGACACAATAGGGTTGCCTTGAGATTTTTACTTGTCCTTTGGTGTGCCTTGGGCACAAAAAGTTTGGGAACCACTGGTCTAGTTAAAAAAAAAAAAAAAAAAAGACTATATTTACTCTTTTACCCACATTAACAATGCACTTTTTTTAACTAAACATCACTAACCTCTGATAACTAGAGGTTGATTCTTTTTCCCAATACATTAAATATTTCCTGTGAGAAAACATTAAAAAATACATTTTACAAGAATAATAAATAAATAAATGAGTATTTATGAGTTAAAAACTTATTCAACACTTACTGTTATGACTGGCCATTCTGTTTCAAATGTAGTTGTTGGTATTGCAGGAATTTCACCCAAAAATCAGGAGTGAGAGAAGTCCTTCACAAAAGTTGCCAAAAATAGCAGCAGCAGCAATGCAGGAAAATAAAGACAGGGGGCAGCACCAACAAGTGACAGATGCCTGTCGTCACACCGCAAGGATGAGGGGCAGAAAGACAGTTAATCCTGAAAATATTTGGTTATATCAATGCAAAAAACACTAAACACGCCTCTCTAAGGACAATAAAAAACACGTCATCACATTCTCATTGGGTCTTAAGTCAACACAAAACACAATAAAACTAATACTTGAAATCTATTGGGTCACACACTCCTCTAAACCCCTCTATTAACACACCCCTGATCACATATACCTGATGTCACACCCCCTGACATCACAGCCTCCTAAACCCCTCCTATTAGACTCCACGCCCCCTGACATATGTTACATGACACATGATTTATGATTTTATGACTTTGGGGGGGGGGGGGTCCACATCCCCCCTGGAATGTGCCTCCATATTACTACTTATCTTATTTCATCGTTGTATATCAACGTCTTATCAAAACCAGATTTGATAACAGGGACAGAGGACATAAACTGCATAGAGCAGTGTTTCTCAACCAGGGGTCCGCGGACCCCTAGTGGTCCGTGGTGTAATTGCAAGGGGTCGTTGCAATTACAGTGATGATGATGACATTTATAAAAAAACAAGATTATTTTACTGTGACTGAGACCTTTATCTAACTCGAGGGTAACATGACTTTTTTTTCTTTAATTACATACGTTTCACAAGTGTAATTTATTGTATTTTAATAAGAAACTCACTACTGTTTGCATTGTTTAAAGTTACTTCATGGGGCTTTTAACATAAACTTAACACAGTCTGAATCCTTTTCAAATTATGAGTCCCCTCCTGTTCCAGTGGGCCGAAAGAGATGATTATTAGGAAATGCTACCCTTGTTTTCCTATGAGTTTTAGTTGATTTTGCCTCTACAAGCATTAAACAATGTTTGAGAGAGAGAGAGCGCTGGGGCGATCGACACTTGGGGCTCTAATTTCGTAGACCAGGCGCAGGCGCGGAGCACCTGCCCTGCGCAGCGCCAACGGGGTGTGTCCAGGGCATTTTGCAAGTTTCGTGCAAGGCCCAGTCTGGCGCAGGGGGGCGCACCCACGCCTCCGTCTCTCCCACCGGCGCAAATGGCAGAGAGGGAGGAGAGTAGGCGTAAGTGGGTTTAACACAGCTGAATGTAATCTTCACCAATCAAATGAACGCCTCTCCTCGCCTTTAAATGCGCCGCGGGCGGTAGTGACAATTTCATCTCGGTGGCGAAGAAGGTCAGAGCCGCTGTCACTTTTGCAGCAACTGGGAGAGCACAGGGGCCACCGGGCCGTGCATCGGAGGACACGATGTGCGTCACCGTGTGGACCACCTGGCGGGACAGATGTAATCTGTTCCTGTGTCATAATAGGAGTACAAAATGAAGTGATAATTACATTTAAACACAGCAGCAGGCTAATCCATTCATCATGCTTGTGATCCACCTGCATTCCTGGTCTGTCATCACCAAATAGCAGGGCCTTAGGTTTAAATATATCTCCTCCTCATCCTCCTTGCAATAATGTACTTCTTCTTTTTAGATCACGTAACGAATAAAGATTAAAACATAGAAATATGGGCAAAGGTAAATCCTTAAGACACCGAGTGACTTACATTTATTCAGCAAGCGTCTCTCTCTTTTTTCTTTTCTTTTGAATTTCATGAGATGACAGAAGCCGGATACTCCGTATCAGATGATGTGGCTGTTTGTAGTTGGCTGAGAGATGTGACCTCGTTAGTTTGCGTCACTCTTCCAGCTGCCGTCAGGTTGAGTTTCCATTATGACAAACGTCTCTGATCTGACATCAGATGTGACAGTACAATTAATATTGATACAAATGTATGTGCTGGTTTAGACAGTTACATTTCATAGTGGTTGCTGTGATTGTTTATTGCATTGAAATGTGCCTGACACTCTGGATACCTGCCTGTGAGGTTTTGGTGACGTGTGCGCACTGTGCGCCTGTCAGCCAAATTACCACTGCACAGGATGCACCTCGTCTGCGCCGAGAATATACCAGGTTGGAGCTGGCGAGCTTTCAGCGCACCTTCCACGCGTTTTTTTGGCATGAAATTGTCACTGCACCAAGCTGAATCTGTCAACACCTCCCCCTGGTGCACCGTCACACCCATCTCGATGCAGCCGGTCTACCAAAATTGCCAAATTGGCTGCGCACGGCGGTCCGCCGGACGAAATTACCACTGCGTGGGGTGCGCCAGGCTGCGCCATCCATGCGCCACCCTGAGTTGCACAAGGAAATTAGAGCCCTGAGTGGCTGAAGCAGGGGCGCCGAAAAGGGGAAGCATAAGGAGAAGGATTCTAGGGGCCCATGACTGACAGGGGCCAAGGGAGGTCCCTAATACAAATATAATACTGACAAAAAATTGTACTCAGTAATTAACCTAGAGTTACACATATATTTTATATACAATCTATTGGTAACACTAAATTTATACGTTTTGCAAAACACGTTGCATTTCATTCTAATGGAAGAGGTTATTTTGTATATAAGTTTTGTATTTTCTGGTAATTATTCTAAAGAGAATTTTATGTTCAAGTATTTAAAGAAAGAGATGGAGTTTTGGAATATAGAGTATCAGTCTTGCAGCAAATAAGTTAATCTAAATGAATTTCATTGTATTTTCAATGCTTCCCCTACCAAGTAACTGTCATGTTGTTCTTTTCACAAATATAGGAATAATAGTCAAAAATATCATTAAATTGCATTTTTTTTGTAAAACAGTATCAAAAATTTCCACCGCCTTATGACCAGCTATGGGGGGCCCAGTAAGATTTATTTTCATGGGGCCCGGAAACCCCTGGCAGCACCCCTGCCACAAGTTGATAAGGACCAACCCCAACTCAGGACCGTTTTGTCTCAGGGGCCAAAAAAAACCCTTTTTGTGAAAAGCTTCTGGCAAAATGATGTCATTGTAAATATTAAGGTACTGCAACTGTATAATTGGTCAGAAAAGTATCAAATGGTGCATGGAGTATCCTGACCCTTTAGGGAAACTAGCAGAATAAGATTATAGGGCTTACTGCTTTTCCATTTTCAACTATCACTCTCATCATACTCCAAAAAGACAAAAAATGCCTGTCCGCCTGACAATTTATCAATAAAAGTGATTATTTAAAAAAAAAATGTATTACACATTTCACTACCTCAGATGTATATGAAAAACTTCCCAATTTTATAAGCTTCAATTTAAGCCTACTATGAGCTTTCTATCTAGAAGATTACACATGCTATGACTAAAGTTCTCCACTGTATCTCAAATCAGAGAAAAAAAAGAACTTTCAAGATTTAGCCTTCCAAAAGGGATTAAGCTTATTTATTGCAACCAAAATCATATCTGAAATTATATGTTAAACAACAGAGACCTGAGTTATGTACTGCTATACTATCTGGAATGAACACATGAAAGTGAATACTATGTCATGGTATACGCCCCCCCAGGATGCAAAATAACAGAACACGGTAACCAGGTCACACACATCAACACAGTAACCCTGCTACACGTCACACCCCACCTGAAGTTTTTCATCAAAGACATCTTGGTGGTAAGTTCATCTTATTTTCTGGCTATAGAAAGAGATTGAAAGCATTATTGATGTCAATGGGCCAACCAATAAGAATTTGTAACTGAAAGGTTAACTAGCTAGCTTTATTTTTCTACTTACTAGGCAATGAATTGTTGTTTCCTTTTGTTGTCCTTATTTATTTCAGAATGGTTAAATGTAAAACAGATGAGACTGGGTCTAGGGTGCATATGAGTATAAGGGAGGAAGGAGCTAGCTAGATAAAGTTAATATTGCTGGTATTAGGCTATTGTAATAATGTGTTGTTGTTTTAGCTAGCTAGTTAATTTAGCTTTGAGTAATCTGATTAATGTAGGTAGAGTCTGATAAACTCTGCAAAAGTATTTGTAATATATTCTAGAGTTTAGTCACCCAAACCAGCAGTGGAGAGGGAGACAGCCTACCGTCAACAACAGTACGTCAATGCCTGAAAAAAATCACCCTATATTTCACAACTCACAACATGTTGGTGTGTGTGTGTGTGGGGTGTGTATGTGTGTATGCAATATTTCACTCTTGTAATGAATGTAATGACTTTCTGATAGCTGCAAAATGCCAAAGAAACAACAAGATGATGAGGAATGGACAAGAGTTTAAAGAAGAACAAAAATCAGCCCCCACCTCAGCCATCTCTGGAAAACTGCAGGCTACATGGTTGTAAGGGGACAGTAAATGACAAGTTCATACCTTTGTCTTCTCAGGCTGATGCACTGAGTGCATTTATTGCTATCCATGATATGAAAAAGAAACTACAGACATAAACGTTTCTCTGTGGTGGTATGTGAGATGTTTGTGGATCAATTCTCTATATTCTTGTATGCATTTGTTTAGAATTTCTGTAAGGTATATCTGTTGCCAGAAACTTTCTTCACTGTGCAACTTCTGCAGAATATGCAGAATAACTGCAAAACAAAACTGAAAAATCCACATGCTTGAGTAATGAGTAATTTTCTGCTTGACATTTCCTTAAAGCATGGTTAGCATTATAGAAAAACATGTGTCGATAGTTTTTATGATACCCACAATCAGAAGATAATTCATCAGGAGCTGACCCACAAACATCTCGCATACCACCACAGTCAACCGTTTGTGTCTGTAGTTCCTTTTTTGTATCATGGATAGCACTACAGTCCCTGAAAAAGTCTTGTCACTTATTCAAGTTGTAGGAACAACAAAAAACAACTTGACTTTTAGTTGATCAATTGGAATCAGAAATGGCTTATATGAAAGGCAATGCCCTCATTAAGGGCATTGCATTATACCAAAATAAAGTTTTGTAGCATTCATTGAATTTTTTTTTTTTGTGATCAAATTTTTATTAAAGATTTTCAGCATAGTCAAAAAAGAAAAAAGAAAAAAGAAAAGACATGCCAAGACATTTAGCCATTCAGCATTACAAATCACAGTTTGAATTCTTACAATAGGCATGCAGTGGGCCCAGGACAAGGGAACGAGCCATAGGGCACCACAACAAAAACAAAAAAACCCCATTAAAATACATAAAAAAAAAAAAAGAAAAAGAAAAAAAAAAGGCAAATATACACACACAGATCAGAGACAGACAGATATCCACAGGACTCAGACGAAGACACACAACACAGAAGAAAACAGAGGGGGCTTAAGATTCAGGAACATAAAAATCAGAGAGCTGGTGGTGAGAAAAAAAAATTAAAAATAATAATAATAATAATAATAATAATAATAATCTTACATCATTTCTTTCAGAGAGTCAGCAGTACTACGCCAGGTATTTATAGTGCACTCATTGGCACCATTGATCCGGGCTGTGGACAGTTCCATATAAACAACATCCAGAAAAGAAAGAGTCCAAGCTTTGATTGAGAGGGAATGAGGTGGCCTCCAATGAGTAGCTATCAATTTCTTAGCTGCTGTCAGTCCAGCAAAAAGGACACGTTTTTTGAGCATGGAAATATTAAGATCTGACAAGTCATTCAAAACCAACACACACATATTCGCTGGTACTGTTTCTTGTATCAGGTCAGATAATTTGGATGCCACACTTCTCCATAGTTGTTTAACAGGAGGACAGTCCCAAACCATGTGGGTAAACGTACCCTGAGTGTGAGGATTCAGTGAATCCTCAGCAGTCTGCTCTCCCCCTCCCTCACGGATTCCCTCAACTTTCTCCTGCATGGGCGGAGTCCTCCACTCGGCAGCTGCACACCTGCTTCCTATCTCACCTCATCAATCCTCCCTACATAAGACGGCTCCGGAGATGTCTTCTTCGCGGGAGTATTGCACGCTTCACCTCGGTTTGTGCTATCCTCGTCTCAATTCCTCTCAGCATTTGCTGCTCAGGCTTATCGCCTGTCTTCACCCTGTCCAGGGGCGCTCTTATGCCTTTCTAGGCTTGTTTTGCTTCTCGTGTTTTTGATCTCCAGAATACTAATCATCTCCCTCTGCTCCCTCTTTTCCAGGTCTCCACAAGCCCTCACCACCGCAGCCTTTTTCTCACTGTTTCACTTTCCTGTGTTGAACTCTGGAGCCTGAACTAAATAAACCCTGTTAAAACTCCTCCTGCTTGCTTCCTTTGAGCTTTTGGGTCCAACATTACAACTCCTGGTCATACCCTGACAGAAAT
Source organism: Cetoscarus ocellatus (assembly GCA_037902135.1). NCBI lineage: Eukaryota > Metazoa > Chordata > Actinopteri > Labriformes > Labridae > Cetoscarus > Cetoscarus ocellatus. The sequence continues at coordinate 330,147 of JBAMNC010000123.1, read as the reverse complement.
ACTCCCGCCAGCAATGGAACCAGCCAAAGTGGAGCAACTGAAGGAGGCAATCCAAACCCAAGGAACACTCCTGGGGCAGCATGAGAACATGCTAAGAGGAGTAGCCGGATCTCTGGAGGAACTCACACGTCAGGTGCTCCTGATCACCAATCAGCTCAGTGGCCTGTCTGCGGCTGCTGGAGGGAGCCACACGGTGAGTTCACCTCCATCGTCTTCCTCTGCTCCTCTCCCTCATGTTTCTAGTCCTATTAAGGAACCATTTGTTTGCCCCCCGGAGGTTTATTCTGGTGATTTTGGCTCTTGTAGCCGTTTTTTGTTTAACTGCCATTTAGTGTTTAAGATGCAGCCTTCCAGTTACTCCACCGATGAAGCTAAGGTTGCTTACGTGGTTAACTTACTTCGGGGCAGGGCAGCTAAATGGGCTACTGCATTATGGGAAGGAGAGTCTGACATACTTTCCTCTTTTGATTTATTCTCTGCTCAATTAAGACAAGTTTTCGATCATCCCATTCAAGGACAGGTGGCTTCCAAAAGGTTGTTAGCTTTAAGACAAGGGTCTCAATCTGTAGCTGACTATTCTGTGGACTTTCAAAATTTGGCTAAGCAGTGTGGGTGGGATGATCAGGCTCTCAAGGCCCTCTTTATCAACGGGTTATCAGAAGAATTAAAGGATGAATTGGCAACCCGGGATGATCCCCACAGTCTTCGTGAGCTTTATTCTTTGTGTATCAGGTTAGACAATCGTTTGAGGGAGAGGAGTAGAGAGAAGTTTTTTAAGACCCGCCGTGTGGCTCCCTCTCCTGGCTGCGAGCGGTCGTCACCACTTCCTGCTTCCACCCTTCCTGCTCTGCCTCCGACAACTCCCCCTGCTGCCGTGGAGGAGCCCATGCAACTGGGCAAAACCCGACTCAGCCACAGGGAGCGTCAAAGGCGTCAAGCCGAACACCACTGTCTTTACTGTGGAGGAGAGGATCACACACTGCCCAACTGCCCTAATCAACCAAAAGACCGGACTCACCGCTAGAGAAGAGCGTAGTGGTGAGTCGGACCTCCTCTTCCCCCAGCTCTTCCTCCAGATCCAGTCTTCCAGCTCAGCTTAAGTGGTCCCAAAACTCCGTCCAAGTCTCCCTATTCCTTGATTCTGGTGCTGATGATAATTTTATTGAGGAGGATTTTGTTAAGATTCACAACATCCCTGTTATCACACTTCCTCATCCCAAGAGAGTTAATGCGTTAGATGGACGCGTTATAGCCAGTGTTACCTGCTGCACCACCCCTATCACTCTCCTACTTTCCGGTAATCATTCTGAAACCATCACCTTTTTTGTCATTCCCTCACCGCACTCCCCCCTCATTCTAGGGCTCCCTTGGTTTCAGGTTCACAGTCCCCACATCAATTGGGCCACTCTCTCTATTGTCAGTTGGAGTGCCTATTGCTACTCCAACTGTTTGCGTTCAGCCTCACCTCAGTCCTCGGTCCTGGTTAAGTCACCTCCTCTTGCTCCAGACTTATCACTAGTACCCCCCATTTATCATGATTTGGCTCCGGTGTTTAGCAAAGATTTGGCCCGTGAGTTACCCCCTCATAGACCATATGACTGTGCCATTAACCTGCTCTCCGGCGCCCCCCTACCTTCCAGTAGGCTTTACAACCTTTCCCGTCCTGAGAAAGAGGCCATGGAGACGTATATCACTGAGTCTTTAGCTGCAGGTCTCATTCGTCCCTCCTCATCTCCTATCGGTGCAGGGTTTTTCTTTGTCGAGAAGAAGGACACGTCCCTTAGGCCCTGCATAGATTTTCGAGGATTAAATGAGATCACAGTTAAAGACAAATCCCCCCTTCCGTTAATCGACCCCTCCTTTGATCCTCTTTCCCAAGCTCAATTCTTCACTAAATTAGATCTTAGAAACGCTTATCATCTCATCAGGATCAAGGAAGGAGATGAATGGAAGACTGCTTTCAACACCCCCCTGGGCCATTTCGAATACCTGGTCATGCCGTTTGGCCTCACCAATGCCCCCGCAGTTTTCCAGACATTCATGACAGACATCTTCAGGGACATGCTCAACCGCTTCGTGTTCATCTACCTCGATGATATTCTTATCTTCTCCAAAAACCTCAAGGAACATCATCAACACGTTCGCCTGGTGCTTCAACGTCTCCTGGAGAATCGTCTGTTCGTCAAGCCCGAAAAATGCGAATTCCACTCCCGATCAGTGAGTTTTCTGGGCTACATCGTGGAGGCTGGACAGTTGCGCCCGGACCCTGGCAAGGTCCGGGCAGTAGTTGACTGGCCCACACCTGCCTCCCGTAAAGAGCTGCAGCGATTCCTGGGGTTCGCTAACTTTCACCGGAGGTTCATCAGAGACTACAGCAAGGTGGCAGCCCCTCTCACCAAACTCACATCTATAAAACTCCCCTTTGTCTGGTCAGAAGTGGCCGAGAAGGCCTTTTTAACACTCAAGGGACTGTTCTCATCTGCTCCTCTGCTCCTGCATCCGGACCCCACTCGTCAGTTTGTGGTGGAGCTGGACGCCTCTGAGTCAGGCATAGGTGCCATCCTCTCACAACGGGACCCCTAGACCCAAAAGCTCCATCCCTGCGCTTTTTTTTCACGCCGTCTTTCTCCTGCAGAACAAAATTATGACGTGGGCAACAGGGAGCTGCTAGCGGTGGTGGGAGCTCTTCAAGAGTGAAGACACTGGCTGGAAGGTACGGAAATTCCTTTTATTATTTGGACCGATCATAAAAACCTAGCTTACCTGAAGTCTGCCAAGAGACTTAATTCTCGACAGGCACGATGGTCCCTTTTCCTCAGTCGCTTCCATTTTTCCCTGTCTTTTCGACCTGGGTCCAAAAATACCAAACCTGATGCTCTCTCCCGAGTCTTCTCTCACCCCTCCTCTGAATCTCCTACAGACTCAACCATTCTTCCTCCCTCCTGTGTGGTCGGGGCCGCTCAGTGGGAGATTGAGGTTAAGGTCAAGGAGGCTCTCACCCATCACCCTGCTCCTGGCGGTGGGCCCCCCAATCGATTGTTTGTTCCGGAAGACATGAGATCAGAAGTGTTAGTGTGGGGACACTCTTCTAAGTTGGCTTGTCATCCAGGCGCTAACAGAACCCTTTCCCTCATCCAACAGAGGTTTTGGTGGCCCAACATGGCTCGGGACACCAGGGAGTTTGTCGCCACCTGCCCAGTCTGTGCCAGGGGCAAATCCTCCCACAAGTCCCCTGCTGGTCTGCTGCGCCCTCTGCCTATCCCGAACCGACCGTGGTCCCACATCGCCGTAGACTTCATCACCGGACTCCCCCCCTTCCAAGGTAACTCTGTCATTCTCACTATAGTGGATCGCTTTTCCAAGATGGTGCACTACATCCCTCTGGCGAAGCTGCCTTCTGCCCTGGAAACTGCCAACCTCCTCATTACTCACGTGTTCAAATTACATGGAATACCTGCAGATATTGTCTCTGATCGAGGTCCACAGTTTTCATCCCGGGTATGGAGGGAGTTCTGTCGGGCTTTGGGCGCAGCGGCCAGCTTATCCTCCGGCTACCACCCTCAGACCAACGGCCAGACTGAGCGGGCAAACCAGAACCTGGAGAGCGCCCTCCGCTGCGTGGCAGCACATCACCCCGTGTCATGGAGTGACCATCTCCCATGGGTGGAGTATGCCCATAACTCGCTCACCAGCTCTGCCACGGGTATGTCACCTTTTCAAGCCTGCTATGGCTATCAACCTCCCCTCTTCTCTGAGCAGGAATCGGCAGTCTCGGTCCCATCAGTTGGAGCCCACATCCGACACATTAAGGAGGTCTGGAGGAGGGCTCACGCAGCACTCACCTCGTCGTCTGCACGGAACAAGCTGAATGCGGACCTTCATCGCTCTCCGGCACCCTCCTATCGACCTGGCCAGATGGTTTGGCTCTCCTCTCGGGACCTGCTCCTCCAAGTCGACTCAAGTAAGCTGGCTCCTCGTTTTGTTGGTCCATTCCCTGTGGAAAAGGTTATTAATGACTCCGCTGTGAGACTCAGGTTGCCAGCCTCCATGAAGATCCATCCCACCTTCCACGTCTCCCTCCTGAAACCGGTTGCCACCAGCAACCTGAGCCCTCCGGCCGAGCCCTCTCCACCCCCCCTGCTGGTGGATGATCATCCTGCCTTCATCGTCTCTAAGGTCCTGGATGTCAGGCCCAGGGGTCGTGGTTTCCAGTACCTGGTTGACTGGGAGGGGTATGGCCCGGAGGAACGGTCTTGGATCTCCAGGAAACTTATCTTGGACGACGCCCTCCTGAGAGACTTCCATGCAGCGCACCCTGAAAAGCCTGGAAGGACGTCAGGAGACGTCCGTTGAGGGGGGGGTACTGTGAGGATTCAGTGAATCCTCAGCAGTCTGCTCTCCCCCTCCCTCACGGATTCCCTCAACTTTCTCCTGCATTGGCGGAGTCCTCCACTCGGCAGCTGCACACCTGCTTCCTATCTCACCTCATCAATCCTCCCTACATAAGACGGCTCCGGAGATGTCTTCTTCGCGGGAGTATTGCACGCTTCACCTCGGTTTGTTGTGCTATCCTCGTCTCAATTCCTCTCAGCATTTGCTGCTCAGGCTTATCGCCTGTCTTCACCCTGTCCAGGGGCGCTCTTATGCCTTTCTAGGCTTGTTTTGCTTCTCGTGTTTTTGATCTCCAGAATACTAATCATCTCCCTCTGCTCCCTCTTTTCCAGGTCTCCACGAGCCCTCACCACCGCAGCCTTTTTCTCACTGTTTCACTTTCCTGTGTTGAACTCTGGAGCCTGAACTAAATAAACCCTGTTAAAACTCCTCCTGCTTGCTTCCTTTGAGCTTTTGGGTCCAACATTACAACTCCTGGTCATACCCTGACACTGAGCTTTTAAAGAGCACAAGTTGCAAAGAGTCATTAATAATTTTCATACAGTGAAGTTTAACAGGAGTGAGGTATGTTCTATGAAAGAAATTAACATCAATTTGCTGGTGATCTGGGTGGCGTGATACTTCATGGATACAGAACCACACTTTATTCCAATCAAAATCCTGGGATAGATCTGGGCAATCTCTTTTCCAGACCCTCTGTATTGGAAGTGTGGGAATGTCTGTTGCCAGCAAAAAAGTATATAATTTAGATACCATACCTGAAGTTTTAACATGCTTGGCAAATAGTTCTCGGAGTGGGTGTGTGGGTAAAGAACACTGCCAGGGGACACCATACACTTTAAGCGCTGACCTCAACTGTAAATAAAACATAAAAGAGGAACCAGGCAGACTGAATGCATCCTTAATATCGGCAAAAGAAAGTAGGCCAAAATTGTTATAAATGTCTTTCAAGTAGTGGATACTGCTCCGCTCCCACTGAGGAGCAGCAATAGGTCTACCACCAATTAGAAGTTCCTTAATATTGAATACTGGAGAGAGGGTGTGCCACTTAAAGGAGATATGAGAATGTGCTTCAGCTAGCCTCCATGTTAGTATAAGATGAGAGATAATGGGGCCACAACGCAGCTTACATTGTTTTTTACGGAGGCCCTAAGGTGCCACGGAGAAAAAACAATATAAATTGTGCGCACAAGATAGTAAAACGTGCGCACAAGATAGTAAAACGTGCACACGAAATACTTATTCGTGTGCATGTTTTAGCTAAAACGTTGTGTTTTTTTTCTCCGTGGCACCTTAGGGGCTCTGTATTTTTTAGATATATTGACAAAAAGAACATCTTTGAGCGTCCATGGGTTTACAATGTTGTTCTCTGAAGTGAGCCAGGAGACAGCAGCATGTGAGTCAAACCAGGAGAGCAGGGGCCTAAGCACAAATGACCAGGAATAAAGCTCGAAATTAGGAACAGCCAGGCCCCCATCCTCCCTCCTCCTCTGTAAAGTGGACATTTTCAATCGCCGTCGTTTTCGATTCCAGACAAATTTGGAAGTTGCAGATTGGAGTTTACTCCAGTAGTCAGGTGGAGGGGGAAGGGGGACCATAGCACTAACAAAATTAATCCTAGGCAAGACATTCATTTTAATAATAGAGACACGGGCCCGAATAGATACAGGAAGACCAGTCCACTGTTCCATGTCCCTTAGGACCTTGTTCAGAGCAAGTGAGTAATTATATTTAACTATCTGATTCAGAGAAGAGAAAATTTCAATGCCCAGATACTTAAATTGTTGCACTACAGGGATATTCACAGGAATAGAAGATAATTTGGCAGAGTCATTCAGGTGTAGAAGAGCAGACTTAGACCAGTTAATTTTAAAACCTGACATGCTTCCAAACTCATCACAAATGGACAAAAGGTGCGACAAAGACTGAGCAGGATTCCCCAGAAATACCAACACATCATCTGCATATAAAGATAGTTGGTGATGTGTGTTGTGGATGGTTATGGGTGAGATTAGACTTGACTGGCGAATTGATTGAGCTAGTGGCTCCAAGGAGAGTACAAAAAGTGCAGGACTTAAAGGACATCCCTGGCGTGATGACCTGGAGACTGGGAAGAGAGTGGAGAGAGTTTGACCAGTTAATACCTGAGCTGAGGGGTTTGAATATAATGTTTTAATTAACCTAATAAAAGTACTACCAAAACCCATTGCCTCCAGAACAGACCACAAATATGACCATTCTAAACGGTCAAAGGCTTTCATGGCAGCGAGTGAAAGCACAGACATGGGTATACTGTTGTCTGTTGCAGCATCAATAATGTGAAGGAGACATTACATTATTCGTTGCCAATCATGATTTTATAAAGCCTGTCTGATCGGGGTTGACTAGTAATGGCATGTAACGCTCAAAACGGCGAGCGAGCAGTTTTGCAAAAATCTTCAAGTCAGAGTTCAGGAGGCTGAGAAGGCGGTAGCTAGAACAATCAGTGGGATCCTTCTCTTTTTTCAGCAGCAATGAGATGAGGGCTGTATTGACATCCCTAGAGAACCCGCCTTTTTCAATAGATGAAATAATCATACTTAAAAGAAATGGACCCAGCTGTTCCCAAAAACTGACATAAAACTCAGGGGGGATCCCATCAATACCAGGTGATTTACCTCTTTGCATCGTCTTTGCCGCATCTCTTACTTCCTCAAGCGTGATTGGTTTATCCAAGTCAGCTGAGTCTGTTCTTGGTAATTGTGGTAAATGTAATTGATTCAAAAATTTGTCTGAAGGCACCTCTGACTTGTATAAATCAGAATAAAACGTGTGAAATACTACATTTATCTGTTTAGGGTCAGTACTGATACAACCATCCAAAGATTTAATGGCTGGGATATCTGAGAAATTTTGGCTGTTTCTAATCCTCATAGCCAAGAGATGACGTAGTCTTGCACTGTGAAAATAAAAACGTTGTCGGGTCCTATGAATATGAAATTCAGACTGCTGCTTCATAATATTATTAATTTGCTTTTTAACTAGTGTAGGCTGCAGAGCTACTTGTTCTGTAAAATTATGTTGTAAGATGGAATCCAACCTAGAAAATTCTGCTTCAAGAAGAGAAAAAAGAAAAGAAAGTGAAATCCTTAATATAAGGATTAAGTAGTCGCCATATGTCTATAAGTCCTAAATTGCCGGCCCAGGATCTTAAAGCATCCGTGGCCAGGCCCTGCTCCCCTGAAGATGTTGCCTTTGACTTATCTAGAGCTGGATCCCATACTGCATTGAACTCAGCCCCCACAATAAAAGAATGGTCTGTCAGATCCAACATTTTAGTTGTAAGAACATCGAAAAAATTGCTGTCATAAACATTAGGAGCATATGCTGCCACAAGAGCAATCTTTCTGGTATTAAATTCCACACTAGCAATCACAATCCTACCCATGTCATCTGCCCAAGATGTCAGTACTTTGAATGAAAGACTGCGTCTCATTACAACGGCTACACCTTTAGTTTTATCAGCAAGACAACCAGCATCTGCCTTTAGCAGATGTGTCTCCTGCAGCAGTGCAATATCAACATTTTTTCTTTTCAACAAACCAAGAGTACTGCTACATTTATGAGGAGCATTCAGTCCACCACAGTTCCAAACTGAAATATTAAGCTCACCCATAATCAAACAAAATTGTTCCAAGCATTCTACCCCAACATCATGATCATGACCCTCTGTTTGAATAAACTCCAGTACAAATGAACACCAAGCGAAGTCCCCCGTTACAAAACAAACATAACACGCAGACACAACACATAAGACAAATGAATAAGGAAAAAAAAAAGCGTTAACATAAAATCAAGTTGTTAATTACAAATTAGGTCAGTGATCATTGATGGATATGGGGCAACCAAGGAGAAAAAGTCAGCCCAGTGCTATATCAGTAATGTTTATCTTAACTGAAGTGACTGTCCAGTGCTACCTCAAATAACAACCAACATGCGCATTTAACCATACAATTTCCATAGCCCGAATAACTATTATAATGTCCATAGAACACAAAACAATCAGTGGGCTACTTATGTTTTTAAATATAGCTTTACTCAGGCATAGTGATAACCTATACTAAACATATATCCAAAACAGGCTGATTGACAGCTTACCAGCTGGGAGAGACCCAGGTAATTAGTGCATAGGAATTCTAGGCTTAGTCCTTTATGTCAAATGACAGAAGGGTAAAATCTAACTGGATTAATTATATTAATACTCTGTTAGGCCTAGCCTAAATAGGTGTGGGCCTAGCCCACATATTCAGTCCTTTCTCTCGGTTTATTTCAGGGAAACACAAGATATACATACAGTGTGACAGACAAGGAGTTGTTAGAGACTTTAGCTCTTCCCCCTGTTCTTGACTAATGACCAGAGTTAAATTGCATTACTTTCTAAACAAGTTATGTAGGAAAACACATGTGGACCATGATTGGTTTATCTATGGCTTCTTGAGCACACACACACAGTATATATGTCCAGAGTTCGTTAGGTCAACCTTTGAATGACTTCCTAAGTACACATACACACATGCAGTGCAAATGACCGTAATGCAGTAATTCAATTCAGCGAAGACCTGCTGGGCATATGGCCATTATGCAGCAATCCAATTTTATCAGAGTTCCTGTTCTTGAGCACACACACGCAATGCATATGACCAGAGTTTGATCTGATAGCAGGGTTGAAGGTTTAATATTTTTTATACCACTAACCAGTACAACGTGAGATATAACAGCAGCTCACACATGGAGAGTCTCAGATCCAGCGGACGTTTAGCCAAATAAATGCCAGTGTCAGTAGCAGCAGTGTCTGATATGGGCCTGCACTCAAGACTGGGCCACATCACCGTCGTCCCTCACGGGGGAATTAGGACGCGGCGCCCGCAATGACGCCAGGAAATCCTCCGCTTCCCCAGGGGAGGTGAAGTTCTTGTATTCAGCACCGTTCTTGATTTTCAGTATGGCAGGATACAGTAAAAAGAAATACAGACTTTTAGCTCGAGCAGTATCCATAGCCTGGCGGAAGGCCTGGCAACGTCTGACTGTGAAACTGCTGTCATCGGAGAGAAACAGATCCTCCGACCGTTAATGGAGAGAGGGTCCTTCCTGGCAGCACGTAGAATGGCCTGACGGTTCGGGTAACAAAGTATATTGAAGATTAGCGTGCGGCTAGCTCCTTGGTTACGAGCGTTGTCATTATGGATCCGGTGCGCTCGCATAATCTCAATCTTGAGGCTTCCAATAGCAGGGAACCATTTAGGCAGAGAATGTGATAGAAACTGGATGGCATTGGATCCTCGAGCCCTTCTTCTAGGCCGTCAATGCTGATGTTGCACCTTCTGTTCCTATCTTCCATATCGGCTAGCTTGAGCTCCATAGCACGCAGGGCTTGACTGTGGTTGTCCAGCGTACTGGTGTTACTTCGAACCATAGTTTTCAGCTCATTTACATCAGACTTAATAGTGCCGAGACCCTCTGTCAACGTTGCTAGGACCGCCTGAATAGCACTTAACTTCTCCTCGTTGTCTTTCCCCACCTGTTGAATCAGGGCGAGGTGGGGCTCAAAGTAGGCCTGCTGTTTCTGCAGTACAGAGTCGGCAATGGCGTCGAAATCCTGCCGGCTGCTTTTGGTTTTCGTAGACATCGTTATCAGCTATCTTTTAACAGCCAAAATATCACTAACGTAAGGACCCATAGCACAAGAAAATCAGCAATTTGGCGAAGCTGGGCTGGGTACTGAAAGCCTAGGCTGCCATCTTGTCCAGCTGATCACGTGACGCCATTGCATTCATTGAGTTTTATCATTTAATCAAGAAGAAGGGTCAGATTTTGCTTGGATAAGTCTTGTCGCATACAAAAATAATGTAGAAATTACATAAATATACATATACTTTTTTTTGAATGCACAAACATGATACAGTATATCAAAACATAAAGTCATGGTGCCTTGAAAAAAATAATTAATGTCGTGTATGACTCCCACGAGCTTGGAGGACTGCATCCATACGTCTCAGCAATGACTCAGTTAACTGAGGGATGAAGTCGTCTGGAATGGCAAAGAAAGCCATCTTGAGAGTTCATCCAGATTCTTTGGTTTCATCTTCCAAGCCTCCTTCATACCTCTGACATGCTCAATAATATTCATGCCTAGTGACTGGGCTGGTCAATCCTGGAGCACCTTGACCTTCTTTGCTTTAGAACTCTGGTGTGGAGGCTGAAGTATGAGAGGGAGCGCCATCCTGCTGCAGAATTTGCCCTCTGCTGTGGTTTGGAATGTAATGGGCAGCAAGAATTTCTTGACACTTCAGACTGTTGATGTTTCCATCCACTCTCCACACCCCCATACTGGATGTAACCCCAAAGCATGATTTTTCCTCCAACCAAACTTGACTATTTTCTAGGTGAATCTTAGTCCATGGGGGTTCGAACAGGTCTTGCATTGATGGGGATGCAGTTCAATGGATGATTCATCATAAAAATCAACCTTCTGCAACTTTTCCACTGTCCATCCTTCCTGCAAGCTGTGGGCTTTGGCAAATGCAACATGATTTTTTTGTTGTCTTCTGTTTAATGCTGGTTTCTGAGGACTAATTCAACCATGGAGACCACTGTGTGAGAGAATTTGACAAACTGTTCTTGTAGATACAGGGTTTTCTGGTGAGAAATTCACATGTAGCTCAGGTGCAGATGAAAATGGGCTGGCTCTGAAATGTCAAAGCAACAAACAGTCCTCTTAAACAGTTGTCTAAGGTCGTCTGCCTGCCCTGGGCTTGTCATGAACATCAAATCTTTCTCTTATTCTCCACATTTGAATACATTAAACATGTCTGTTCCCTCAGCAGCAGATTTGGGGTGAATCCCAATTCTACCCCTTAGCCCTTCCCCTTTGTCTTACCCCTTCCCCTACCCCATCCCCCTGGCCCTCAAAACAGAGGGCTAAGGGGAAGGGGTGAAAACACACTGCTGAGAAACGATACACCACTCGATGCCCGCTACGTCATCACCCAGAGCCGCTAGCTAGCTGTGACGTAGGCAGATGCGACAATAACCATAGCTACAGCTGTGAAAGCTAGCTTGTTATAACGAGAAACTGTAAAATACGACCAATAATTCAAAACATGGTTCATATTTCCTGGTTGATTTCAAAATTACTTATAATTAAACGCTTTCTTCGGTCTCCGCTCTTCCTCGTGTCAGCGGGCGGGTGTATTATGGGAAATTCTCATACCCCTTCGTTTCAAGTGAGGTCCTGGTTTGTCTTCGTTTCGAGGGCTATGTACCCATTGGTCTTAGCCGTTCCCCTTAGCCCTACGGAGAATTGGGACACCACTTCACTAGACGTGAACGTGCAAAACCAAGGGGTAAGGGGTAAGACAAGGGCTAAGGGGTAGAATTGGGATTAACCCTTGGTCTTCAGGCTCTTGATGATCAGCACTTTGGTCTGTGGTTGAATCTTTGGCATGTTGTCAGGGGTCAGGTTACACTTTACATGAAGGACTGGTGTGCTGGAGTTCTTTTTATACACACCTGGGAATGTGTTTATTACAGTATTTGTCACCTGTGAAGCTCTAATCTGTGATTGGTTAAATCATGTACAGGACAGGACAACACTTTTGTCCTTGCAAAAATAAATTTTGTGAGTTTTACCAAGCTGTGAACATTAGGACACTTTTGATGGTTTCGTTTTGCAACCAGTTATCACTGTGAAATCCCTTAACATTAAATTAACTATTTATTGTAACAATTAATTGATTAGAAATAAAGTTATATGTTGTTTTAAGTTACTATGTCCCCATGTGCCAAGACTTTTGTCAGGGACTGTAAATGCACTCAGTGGTTCACCCTGAGAAGAACTTGTCATTTACTGTCCCCTTACAACCATGTAGGATACAGTTTTCCATTGATGGCTGAGGTGGGGACTGATTTTTCTTCTTCTTTGAACTCTGGCCTGCTGTCCTTTCCTCGTCATCTTGTTGTTTAGCCAGAAAATAAGATGTCTTTGCTGAACAAATTCAGGTGGGGTGTGATGTGTAGCAGGGTTAGCGTATTGGTTGCTTAGTGTGTTGATGTGTGTAACCTGGTTACTGTGTTCTTTTATCTTGCATCCTGATACCCCAGTCTTCCTGGGGAGTGTGCATACCATGATATAGTATTCACTTTTCATGTATTCATTCCAGATAGTATAGCAGTACATAACTCAGGTCTCTGTTGTTTAACATATCATTTCAGATATTATTTAGATGCAATAAATAAGCTTAATCCCTTTTGGAAGGCTAAATCTTAAAAGTTCTTTTTTCTCTGATTTGAGATACAGTGGAGAACTTTAGTCATAGCATGTGTTCTACATAGAAAGCTCATATTGGGCTTAAATTGAAGCTTATAACCTTGGGAAGTTTTTCATATACATCTGAGGTAGTGGGATGTGTAATAAAATGGTTGAAAATAATCACTTTTAATGATGAATTATCAGGCGGACAGGCATTTTTTTGTCTTTTGGAGTATGATGAGGGTGATATTTGAAAATAGAAAGGCAGTAAGCCCTATAATCTTATTCTGCTAGTTTCCCTAAAGGGTCAGGATACTCCATGCACAATTTGATACTTCTCTGACCATTTATACAGTTGCAGTACCTTCATATTTATAATGACATCATTTCGCCAGAAGCTTTTCCCAAAAAGGGTTTTTTTTGGCCCCTGAGACAAAACGGCCCTGAGTTGGAGTTGGTCCTTATCAACTTGTGATTGCCCAAGGTATGGGATAACTGGAAATAAGAGTGGAAAAAAAGGTAGCAAAAAACATTCTTAGGGGTGGAACTGGCTCCCGGCCTAATGTGTGTGTGTGTGTGTGTGTGTGTGTGTGTATTAGTGAATCTATTTAATAATGAAAGGAAAAAATTTTTTTAAAATATTGCGATAGCCAACGTGGTGCTACCCAACAGGAAGCAGCTGGGGTGCTGATTGTAGTGTAGCTTCCTTAAGTCAGTGAAAAATGTGTCATGTATTTGGTTCAAAGCAGAGCCCGACATAGGCAGGTGCCTACAAGCACTTCCTGGGCTACCATGCAAGTGTAAAGGCTTATCAATGCACAAGCTCTATAAAAGTGATGGGAGGCTGAAATTCACAGTGACTGTTGAAAATGATGCCCAGAACACACATGAAGTTTTAACTCATTTACATAAACTTATTTTTTCCAAAAGTCTTGGGGCCTATAAACTCGAATGAGAGCCCAGGACAAGCCCTCATATTAAGATAGTTACCTTAATGCAAGAATTGTTTTCAAGGCTTAAAACAGATATTGGCGACAGGGCTCTGCTACACCTGTACCAAGCTTCAAGTCTCTTTCATACTTGTTTCCAGAGATATAATGACAAATGCAATTCCATTATAAAAATTTGCTGCAGTCCTTTGGGCTTGTGTTGCAGCTCTGTAACTTCTAGATGGCTGAACATTTCAGAATCAGTCCTCCTACTGACACCGATCATTGGTGTAACTTTTGGTGGCTCTAGCTCAAATGAAAACCAGGGACACTTTGAGGAGCCACTCAGGGTTGGGGTTAGTGGTTTCTCAAGGACAATGCTTGAGCCCCTTAGCATCTAGATGGCGGAAATTCACAGCACATGCTACTCTTGGGCATTATATTATGTGTGTAAAATTTGGTGCATGTAGCCAAAGTGGAAATATCAGAACCTGGAATTGATCCTCATTACTGCTCAAAAAGGCTCTGTGAGTACACAAGTCACAGACCCTGATTTTCCCCAGTTTCACAATGGGGTAATTTTTTTCCTTTTCACCTAGGAAGTTGAAATTTTGGTATGTTGTTCTGTTCTCCCTAAGGATATTCAAAATTTTGAAGTCCCACCTCCTTCCTGAAGCTACTTCTTGTTTGGAAGGGTCTTATAAAATTATTCCAGCAGATTATGATTTTATAATTTTCAGAGGCCTCACAGTTCAAGTTTCAGGTCTGTATCTACTGTAGAGGTCAAATGAGAGCAAAAGAGCAACAGGGTCAAAAGGGCCAACAGGCTTCAATGTCTCAGTTAGGCCTCAAAGGGTTTAGTGAGCCTTTTGGAGCTCCTTTAAACCAACACTACGTAGTTTTTCCATCCTAATATAATATTTCTAGAATCATTGTGATGGTACAACGCCTTACAACAGGTTGAATGACACCTCTGTCATGGTCTGAGGGGGTCTGTATCACCTTCACTGGCACTAAGTAACTTTGATGTGGATGGTAGGAACACTTCCACATTAAAAAACTACAAATTTTCACTGCTTTGACTGCTTTACGTCACTTCCCCCTCGAGGTGAAAGCTAAACGCTGGGAAAAGGAGAATATAAAGCAGTTTATGAACTTTTAAAACAGATTTAATGAACAGAATTTAGTTTAAAGTAAATATGCACTTATATTCCTAATGGAAGTAGGGACCTCTGGCTCACACTCCTGCATAGAAGGTGGCGGTAATGCTCCTCTGACATTGGATGCCACCCACCATTAAACAAGAAGAAGAAGAAGAAAGCTACATGTAGTGTTGTCATCATGGCGGAAGTAACGAAAAACCCGAAGAAAAGAAAGGTTTATCGGAGGACACAAAAAAAAAAAGTTGAAGAGTAACAAGTTAAGTGCCCGGGATAAACATTGGCCTGGCGTTCACTCGCTGGCGTGAGCTGAAAGATGAGGTAGGATGTCTGACCGATGTTAATTTAGCCCTGCTACTATTGGACTTGTAAGTACATGATGATTTGTTTAAACAGAAACATGATCAGACTGCACTTTGGTGACATGGTTTATTTGTCTCTCGGGACGTGCTGTCGGCTCGCTTCTCCTCCCTCTGTATGTCAACAAATGCACGATGGTGTGAGTAGCTCTGTTTTGTGACCGCGCAGTTACACTCAACGACCATAGAGGCCCCTAGAGAGCTAAAAAGCTGGAATCTCACTTAGTGCTGCTTTAAAGGAGTGTCTGACACCAATCTAATTCCAAGACTAAGGATAAAAATGATCTTTTGGAATATTTTCACACATTTAAAACCCACTTTTTTATAGCAGGTGTCAATGAACAGGGCATGGCCTGCAATTTCAGCCCACCAGGAGCCTCATTTCCTGATATGTGATTATTGTATAGAGCATAACATAATAAATTATTTAGCCTTATTGTCATTATCCTTATCATTTGATAAATTCTACAGGCCTCAATCTGATTTACACCCAACTTGCAGGAATATCAGGTATTCATGACAGAAACCTTGCAAAAAATGTTTAACATGGTGTGCTCTATCTGTACTGAAATTAGCAAGAAACAAGCATCTGAACGCAAATCAGATAAAGTTCAGTATGTAAGTTATTGTAAGTACATGTGCAAGGTTTTAAGTGTGAAGGTGGCTGAAATTCACACTTTGGACTGTTTTATGTGACAGTGTCTGATCTTATCCACAAATGGGAGAAATTTGGGGATTGTAGGTCAAACTAAAGTGTATGAGAAAGGGCCTCAAAGTTTTGTATGTGTGTGCATGTGTGTGCACGTATGAGCGTGCGTGCTGCTTGGGGGGCGGTGGCTTCCCAGACTCCCAGAGCCAGAGAGTTCATAGTTCAGCTGACGAAGCATGCCCTGCAATGTGCCCTGCAATGTGCTCTGCACGACACTGCGTGCACGGGACAGACTTAATGGTAAGGAATTAACGCACAAGCAAACAATATATAAATATCCAAATGAACACGGATATTATTATGTATATTGCCTCTTTGTTTGCCATCTCCTACAGCTACTGTTTCTGCGTTTCTTAAAATCCCGGGGTTCTGATAGTATCTTAGCAGTAATCATAATAATAAGAGTTGTCGTACTTTTAATCAAGGTTTAACCTACCTCAATTTAGTCAATGTTGTAACCTGAATGTGGTTGCTTACATTCTGCCAGTCTGCAACCCATTACCTGTGGGACCTGTGGACCTGACAAATTTCCCAGATATCCTAGGCTATTTAAAATTATCAAATTAACCAATAATAACATTAAAAAACATGACTTTATTTAAAAAAGTTGCTTATGAATAGGGTACTACTCTGTAAACAGAGAAAAGACAGCCATTTTAACTAAATATGTTGATCAACTGGATTTCTGACTAATTATTTAATCAATAATTTTTGAAGAATTATCATGTTAATTAAGTAAAAGTGGAATAAATTTGGGTGTTTTGGGTGTATGAGCGTAAACCATATTTACCTCTGCCAAGGAGGTTATGTTTTTGCCGGCGTTGGTTTGTCTGTCTGTCCGTCTGTTTGTGTTCAAGATTTGGATGAAATTTTCTAGGAATGTGTGGAATGGGATGAGGAAGAAATGATTAGATTTTGGGACTGATCCGGATCACTATCCGGATAGAGGAATTGTTTAAAGGATTCTTAACATTGAGGAGGTAACTAGACAATTTCCATGGAAATTGTGAGGGTGGTTCAGGCGGCTGCCGGGCATTTCCAGAATTCAACATCAAAGGGACAAACATCAAAGGGCCAATCAAAGACCAGAACACCTTTGTGCGAAACTTCAAGGGACAGAAAGTGCTCCGTTGTCATGGTAACAGTAGACTGGGGGATTTCCAAACAGGGAATACAGACATGTGCATACATGTATCTGTCTAATACTTGTATGCATGTGTGTTAGGGGTGGGTTGAAGCTGCTTGGCGTAGGTCTGCGCTCTCTGAGTGCTTTTCTAGTTTATATTACTTTTATTACATATTATATACAGGGCAGTGAACAATAAAATGTAATTGAACACTGGTTATTAAAAAGCTAATTTGCATCTCTTGTCACTGACATGTAAATCTTTAAATAAACAGCATGTATATTCTATAAAGCATCAATTCATTAAAAGGCCAGGTAAAATAAAATATAAAATACAAAACCTAAGTAGATTATGTACTGTAAAGACATGTGCTGGTATCTGTTTTTCTCACACAAGTGCTCAGTCCTGCACTGATAAATTGATTGTGTGTGAATTCAGTAAATTGCAAATGTGCAATTTACTGAATTCCTGCAGTGTCCCAGTGTAAACATCCAAGCTAGATTATTGTCAACAATTTTATTGGACTTCATGTTTTATTTTGCTGGAGACTTAGGCAAATTCCCAGGGTCTCCAGGCCAATCCTTTGAGCCTCAGCCTGGCTCCATGTGAGACCAGAAAACACACTTATATATGTGTTTTTTTCCTTGTCACTGGTAAAGATCAAGTTGTTTTTTTAATCCCCAGTTCACGATGCCACAAGGCTCCACAACAACCCTCTGTAGAAGAGGACGTAAAAACAAAGTGTAGGGATGAAAAGTCAAAGAAGAAGAGAGAGAAGAATGTGTCTCTATGGTTTTGACTTCTAATGAGGGTCTTACAGGAGGAGGGCCTTAGATGAGTAACAAAGACTTTATCAACTTACATTTGGCCAAAATATTAAGTCATACTTTGATAACCATCCAATATAAACACTCAAACTGAGTAGAAAATCTTACGAGAAGCGATTTGATACCAAATAGTCCATTTTTAAACAATAACAAAGAATAAAACGGTTTCAATCTTATTAAAAATACAAACAAAATATGTGTGGTTAACACTTAGATATGTAAGTTTGCATGCCTTTGAGATGCTATGCTATCAAACTTAATGTATAGAAATTCTATAGTAAACATTTCATCAATAGAACAGGCAATAATGCAGAGATAACAAATGCATTTCTGGATAAAGTTCTCTCCTCAGTCTTCCACTGAGGGGCGCTCTTGGTCCATCAGAAGGCTAAGCATCAGAAGAGGCTTTAAAACTATTAATGCATTATATTCATAGCTTGGGCATTTGTAAGGTTAGAGTCACAGAAGTCACATCATCAGAATGCATTATTCATGACAGAATCAAATATCACATTGTTAGATGTGTCCTTTGTTTCGTTAAAGAGTTTATAAAGTTGTGGTTTTCTGTTGGCTGAAAAACATCTGTTTTCTACACTTGGGCAGATGAGGGGTCCAACTACCCAAGGAGGTCAAAAGTCATCTTAGTTGTCACAGAAGAATCTTCTGGGAGTAGAACAGAATTATTTAAGACTCGGGGAACGTAGTCTGTTCGAACACCTTATCAGGTCTCAGCCAATCATTGTTTAGGTAGGAAGTGCAGGGCAATAAATACATCTCTAGAGTCAACACAAGTGTCTGTTCATTGTAGATGGTGGGAAAGAAGAGGGACTTTATGGCTCCACATGTCTCTAGTAAGTTACAATTAAGGCCTCTGAGAGAGAGGCAGAGGGGGAGGTGAAGGCCTTCTTGTCCTTCGGAGGAGTTTAATCTTGCTACAATGAGGTACAAACTGAAGCACACTGCAGCTCATTGTCCTCTACCATCATGTTGTCATTGAATCTTCTTTATGTTTGTTGCAGTGGGAAGACGTGCCCTCTACAGTGGGTGGCAAGGGAGAACACCAAGAATTAAAACACATGGGGGTACTGGTTTGGCGGAGTGGTAAGCAACTGGGCACAATCCAGATAGTTTGCAGATTGCCCACCTATCAATAAAGGCACAAAATGCCCAAAAATAATTAAAAAATAATTAAAACACACAGACAGCTTCACTCATGCACACCCATGAACAGACATCCCTGCTAACGCACGCACACACTTAACAACAAGCACTTGTGTTATTATGTAATTTGCTGTCCTTTGTATGATTTAGAACGAATGTGTTACTTTTTTTAAGTTAATTTTATATACAGTGCTTATCAAAAGTTTCAGTCCCAAATTTGCTCAAAGTTCAAACCAAATTGTATAAATTGTTTACTGTTATTGTGTAGGCTGTATTATTATTAACATCATTATTATTATTATTGTTATAATTTTTTTATTATTATAAAAATATTTGAAAAGGTATGATCTAGATGTTGTTGTAATGCAAAACATACATGCATATAGAGAGAGTAATTTAGAGATTGATTGAATGATTTACCCCAGAAGGGGAACAGGTTTGTTGGAGCAGCATGAATACACACATCAGAATAAAAAACTAAACAAAACAAAACAAAAAATAAAACTCATGAAAAGAAATGACATAAAACTACCAGTATAACATAACCTACTCCTTAATAAGGAGATGCAAACGAGATTCCATATTCATTCAATATTCATTAAAATATTGGATGATTCAAAAAAAAAAAAAAACAACTTTATTGCACGATGTCAGTGTACAAAACAAACAATGAACATTGGGACCATGATGTATGGCTTGTACTCTATAGCCTGGAAAAAAGTACTTTAAAGGCTGCATAAAAGCTGCAAACACCAGAAAATTAAGTTAACTTGTTGATTATCTTATTATTCAGAAGTTATAATTGTAGCCCTAGGGCTCCGATTTACCTGCCCAGTCCACCCGGAAACAGTCTCTAACAGGTAATCACTGTGTTTTAATAAAACAGAAATATTTATTCTTAGCTGTAACAAAAACAAAGCAAAACAAACAAACAAAAAAACAGCTCTAATGAACTACTTGTAAGTGTACATATTTTTAAAATAATATTGTTTATGCATTTTACTATTTATTCTCTTGCAACCATCTTTACTGAAAATAACAACTGAAAAATTAGCAGGCACTTGTCAATGCTGTAGTGCACTCAGAAATTAAACAGTTATGACTGACATTTATCAGAGCACTACATAATAATTAAAAAATCAAATGTTTTTTTTTTTTTCTGGAGCGAGCAATAATATCCGGATTGTCTCACAAAAGAACGGGGATGCCGAATTCCAAGGAAGAATATATTGTCAGATTCCCAGTTCTGTACAGGAGGCACTGGACCAGCTCTCCGTCCCTCGGGTGAGGCTGTCAGCTATCTTCCCTACCGGTATTACTGATAGAGGGAACCGTCAGCGTTTAAGCTGGTGGCGAGGAGACTCGCCTAACTTCCAAACTGCCTTCTTCCTGACGTCTCCCCTGCTTCATCCAATGCAGCACCCGGTCGAGTAGCCGTGGACCGGATACTAACATAAGACGCGCCAGTTAAAGGCAGCTCTCCTCTTATGAATCTTGGTTCTTGGTATGGTGTTAGGAAATAATTTAGAGATTTAGACAGAAAATCCCAGGGGGCTGTTAATTTAATTGGCTAGAATAACCTATAGGAACCTTAGATGTTACTTGCACAAATCTTGGGTAACACTTTAGAATAACGATCATTTGTAAGGCAATTATGAGCTATTGGTAGGTATTAGTAGATAATAGATAATTAACTAATCATGAACAAACCACTTATAAACATTTGTAAATGATTATTATATCATTTATAAATGATTATTAAATCATTTACAACTTACCTTACATGAAATGCATAAGCTATTAGTTGATATTGAACTAATCATGAGTAAACTATATATATACATTTATAAATGAATATTAAACCATTTATAACTAAAGTTGTACAACTTTTATTTATGATTTATACATTAAAAACACTGCATCAACATTATTTTTTCATGATTTATTCATCATTAACTCATTAGAATTTTTTTTTATAATATAACGAAATATTCTTTAACTACGTGTTTTTCATGATTAATAAATGATTTGTAATAAGTCAGTATAAATCACATTAAGTCTCTGTTGCAGCCCAAGCATTTGTGAAAAAAATCATCAATTCCTAACTGTTTTTTATCAAACCATTTTTATACATTTAAAACTCAATTGTGCATAGTTTAGAAATGTGCTACTTTAAGATTCATAAGTGATCTGTGGATTATTTTTTTCAATATGATCAACCTGATCAGTAAATTATCAGTGAAATAATTTAGATGTGTTAAAAAAAACCCACTGTACCACCATTTGTTTATTCATGTTTAACAAATGATTTGTTTACACATTCATAAAACATGTATGCATCATTTGCAGATGCTATTGTGTCCCCTAATCCAAAGTGAAAACTATTCTCTATTTACAAATGTTTGGTTATGTTTATAAATGATTTGCAGACTTTTTACTCACCTCTTTTAAATGAGTTAGTTTT
Organism: Cetoscarus ocellatus; assembly: GCA_037902135.1. Taxonomy (NCBI): domain Eukaryota; kingdom Metazoa; phylum Chordata; class Actinopteri; order Labriformes; family Labridae; genus Cetoscarus; species Cetoscarus ocellatus. The sequence goes on along the minus strand of JBAMNC010000123.1, from coordinate 308,732 downwards.
GGTGAATGCAGATATAAAGCAATTATTAACTTACTTGTCTTGTTTAACAAATGATTTGTTACACAGTCATAAAACATCTATAAAGCATTTGCAGATGTTATTATGTCCCCTAATCTAAAGTGAAAAGAATTTTCTATTTACAAATGTTTGTTAATGTATACAAAGATTTGCAAACGTTTTGCTCACCTCTTATAAACAATTAGGCTTTTGTCAATACAGATATAAAGCAATAACTAACTTGTTTAACAAATTATTTGTTACACATTTATTAAACATCTATACAGCAGTTGCAGATGTTATTATGATCCCTGATATAAAGTGAAAACTATTCTCCATTTACAAATGTTTGTTAATGTTTATAAATGATTTGCGGACTTTTTACTCACCTCTTATAAACGATCTGGCTTTTGTGAATACAGATACAAAGGATTTACTAACTTGTTTAACAAATAATTTGTTAGACATTCATAAAACATCTTTAAATCATTTGCAGATGCTATTATGTCCCCTAATCTAAAGTGAACCCATCATTAACAAACATCTAATAATGTTTGCTGAAGATTTGTAGACTTTTTCATCACATTATAAATGTTGTAGACAACTTTGGCATCCATCCTTCTTTGTGACATCAAACAGTGACAGAATTAGGAGTTCAGAGTATAAGAGTATAAAACATTTGGTAACACTTTATTTGAAGGGGTATACAGAAGACTGACATTACACTGTCATAATCGTGACATTACACCTGTCATTAACATGAATAAGGCTTCATGAAGGTTCTCAGAATAAATTAAACTCCAGTTTTGTCATATGACCACTTCAAATTAACATGTCATAACAGACCTGATCATCAAACAGAAAGACAAAGTTTAGTGTAATCTCTTAACTTTAAATTAATGGTTGGACTTGACATTGACTGTCATTAGACAATATAATGGACCATTGTAAAATGACTTATTTCCTTGACCTGAAGTAAAGTGAAACATTTTAACCCAGTTATTAAGATGTCATTAAGTGTCATGATACAGTCTGATGAAATCACATTAATACCTGTACAAAGCACCAGTTAAGTCAAGAAATATTTCTTTTCCTTTATTATATTTATTCAAAAACAAGTAACATGATAACTTCCACAGACGGGCCTTAGCATATTTTTACTATACTTCGGATAAAACAGGATCATCAAACATTATTTGAAACTTTTCTATGGAGCCAAAACACTGACAGTAAGATTTGGTATTGAAAAAGAAACTTGGCATTGAAGAAAAACTTGCACTGGCACTGAAACAAGTATTGGCATTGTAAAATGTTGAATTGAAAAATAAAATACAGACATTAAAAAAAATATTGTTTTTTTTCAGGATATTTTTTTGTTTTATGATGTGTTTTTCAATGCCAATCTTCTGATTTTTTCTTTTACACTCTCTCTTTTTTCAGCGTCACAGATTTTCAGTTTCAACTTTCTGGTTTTCAGTTAAGTCTTAAAGTCTTAAAACTCAGTTTCCCTCCTGAAACGTAAGGGTGTGACTAATACCTGGAAAAATCATCACCTTCCCTTGAGGTTTTTATGCAATGGAAACGTTTACTACTCCAACAACACTAATTCAACATTTTACAATGCCAATACTTGTTTCAGTGCCAGTGCAAGTTTTTCTTCAATGCCAAGTTTCTTTTTCAATACCAAATCTTACTGTCAGTGTTTTGGCTCCATAGAAAAGTTTCAAATAATGTTTGATGATCCTGTTTTATCCGAAGTATAGTTAAAAATATGCTAAGGCCCGTCCGTGGAAGTTATCATGTTACTTGTTTTTGAATAAATATAATAAAGGAAAAGAAATATTTCTTGACTTAACTGGTGCTTTGTACAGGTATTAATGTGATTTCATCAGACTGTATCATGACACTTAATGACATCTTAATAACTGGGTTAAAATGTCTCACTTTACTTCAGGTCAAGGAAATAAGTCATTTTACAATGGTCCATTATAATTGTCTAATGACAGTCAATGTCAAGTCCAACCATTAATTTAAAGTTAAGAGATTACACTAAACTTTGTCTTTCTGTTTGATGATCAGGTCTGTTATGACATGTTAATTTGAAGTGGTCATATGACAAAACTGGAGTTTAATTTATTCTGAGAACCTTCATGAAGCCTTATTCATGTTAATGACAGGTGTAATGTCACGATTATGACAGTGTAATGTCAGTCTTCTGTATACCCCTTCAAATAAAGTGTTACCAAATGTTTTATACTCTTATACTCTGAACTCCTAATTCTGTCACTGTTTGATGTCACAAAGAAGGATGGATGCCAAAGTTGTCTACAACATTTATAATGTGATGAAAAAGTCTACAAATCTTCAGCAAACATTATTAGATCTTTGTTAATGATGGGTTCACTTTAGATTAGGGGACATAATAGCATCTGCAAATGATTTAAAGATGTTTTATGAATGTCTAACAAATTATTTGTTAAACAAGTTAGTAAATCCTTTGTATCTGTATTCACAAAAGCCAGATCGTTTATAAGAGGTGAGTAAAAAGTCCGCAAATCATTTATAAACATTAACAAACATTTGTAAATGGAGAATAGTTTTCACTTTATATCAGGGATCGTAATAACATCTGCAACTGCTGTATAGATGTTTAATAAATGTGTAACAAATAATTTGTTAAACAAGTTAGTTATTGCTTTATATCTGTATTGACAAAAGCCTAATTGTTTATAAGAGGTGAGCAAAACGTTTGCAAATCTTTGTATACATTAACAAACATTTGTAAATAGAAAATTCTTTTCACTTTAGATTAGGGGACATAATAACATCTGCAAATGCTTTATAGATGTTTTATGACTGTGTAACAAATCATTTGTTAAACAAGACAAGTAAGTTAATAATTGCTTTATATCTGCATTCACCAAAACTAACTCATTTAAAAGAGGTGAGTAAAAAGTCTGCAAATCATTTATAAACATAACCAAACATTTGTAAATAGAGAATAGTTTTCACTTTGGATTAGGGGACACAATAGCATCTGCAAATGATGCATACATGTTTTATGAATGTGTAACAAATCATTTGTTAAACATGAATAAACAAATGGTGGTACAGTGGGTTTTTTTTAACACATCTAAATTATTTCACTGATAATTTACTGATCAGGTTGATCATATTGAAAAAAATAATCCACAGATCACTTATGAATCTTAAAGTAGCACATTTCTAAACTATGCACAATTGAGTTTTAAATGTATAAAAATGGTTTGATAAAAAACAGTTAGGAATTGATGATTTTTTTCACAAATGCTTGGGCTGCAACAGAGACTTAACGTGATTTATACTGACATGTAGTTATAGAATATTTCGTTATATTATTAAAAAATGTTTTCTTACACATAAAAATAACAGTAGTTAATGATGAATAAATCATGAACAAATAATGTTGATGCAGTGCTTTTAATAATGTATAAATCATAAATAAAAGTTGTGCAACTTTAGTAATAAATGGTTTAATAACCATTTATAAATGATATAATAATCATTTACACATTTTTACAAGTGGTTTGTTCATGATTAGTTAACTATCTACTAATATCTACCAATAGCTAATAATTGCCTTACAAATGAGCGTTATTCTAAAGTGTTACCCAAAAAGGGTTATATATATATATATATATATATATATATATATATATATATATATATATATATATATATACAAAAATACTGAGTGACAATTTCACTGAGGTCAAATTGTCACTCAGTATTTTGGTCCATTTTAAACAGGCTGGATGTTTGAAACTGTGAGCGCAGAAGTTTGATAACATGTCAGAAATCTATGACCTGTTTGTGTTGGCCATAGAGTTCTGATTTAACATGAGGGTGAGTCTCACAAGGGTTACATTCATGTTTCATTCTGTTGTTGATTCAACAGGACCTTTCTGTGAAATCAGCAGCACAAGTGAACTTGTGGTAAGTGACATGGTCTTTTCTATCTTGATTTCATGTGTGTGATTCTTTTTTGAAATTAACAGTTTTCTTTTTATTAAACATTTTAACATACATTCTGTATACAACTGGTACACAATGACTCAGTCTATTTTACCTCCAATGCGGCACCTTTGAATCAAGTATGACACTCTTCCTCAGTCTTTATAACATCTTTGTGTCTGACATGTCTTCTCTTGAAAGATCTTCTTTTCTGCTTTTCTTTGTATGTTCTTAAAGTCTTTTCAGTTTGTAACTATATACAGTCTTTTCAGAGGAGAGTGTAATCATGTTAACGTACATTAAATATTGAGACAGTTCAACAGTTCTTCCATCTTGTGGGATTGAAAATCAAAAACAATTGGTGTATAAGAAAAATATAGTATACAGTGTGGTATACATGTACATTGTATGGGCACTGGAAAACATTTTTATGGGATAAACGACAAGGTTACATCTCTAAATTATCCATCTCATGACTTTACTGAAATCCAGAAAAATTACAGTCGTTGATTTTTGTATGTAGTCCATCTTGACCAGAGCTGTGTAAATTTGTCTATTTGTAATCGAAGGGATAAAGTAATTTTCTCCATAACGTAGATTTTGTGAACTAAATCCTCCCTTTCTTTAATTGTGGGAGAGTCAGGATGCAGCCAATGTCTGGTGCACGTGCACGTGCCCTGCGTTGCGCCAACGGGGTGTGTCCAGGGCATTTTGCAAGTTTCGTGCAAGGCGCAGTCTGGCGCAGAGAGGCGCACCCACGCCCCCGTCCCTCCTACCGGTGCAAGTAGCAGAGAGGGAGGAGAGAAGACGTTAGTGGGTTTAACACAGCCAAGTGTGATCTTCACCATCAAATGAACGCCTCTCCTCGCCTTTAAATGTGCTGTGGGCGAGGCGCAGTGACAATTTCACCTCGGTGGCGAAGATGGTCAGAGCCGCTGTCACTTTTACAGCAACTGGGAGAGCGCAGGGGCCACCGGGCTGTGCATCGGAGGCCACGATGCATGTCACCGTGTGGACCACCTGGCGGGACAGATGTAATCTGTTCCTGTGTCATAAATTGGAGTACAAAATTAAGTGATAATTACATTTAAACACAGCAGCAGGTTAACCCATTTATCATGCTTGTGATCTACATGCATTCCTGGTCTGTCATCGCCAAATAGCAGCACCTTAGGGGAAAATACATGTATATCTTCTCCTCATCCTCCTCGCAATAATATACTCCATCTTTTTAGATCACGTTACGAATAAAGATTAAAACAGAGAAATATGGGCAATCACAGGTAAATCCGTAAGACACCGAGTGACTTACATTTATTCAGCGAGAGTCTCTCTCTTTTTTTCTTTTCTTTTGAATTTCATGAGATGAGAGAAGCCGGATACTCCGTATCGGATGATGTGGCTGTTTGTGGTTGGCTGAGAGATGTGAACTCGTTAGTTATGACAAATGTCTCTGATCTGACATCAGATGTGACGGGACAATTAATATAGATACAAATGTATGTGCTGGTTCAGACGGTTACATTAAATAGCGGTTGCTGTGATTGTTTATTGCAGTGAAATCTGCCTGACACTGTGGATACCTGCCTGTGAGGTTTTGGTGACGTGCGCGCACTGTGCGCCTGTCAGCCAAATTACCACTGCCCGGGGTGCACCTCTCCTGCGCCAAGAAAAGGACCAGGTTGGAGCTGGCGGGCTTTCAGCGCACCTTCCGCGCGTTTTTTTGGCACAAAATTGTCACTGCGCCAAGCTGAATCTTTCGACACCTCCCCCTGGTGCACCGTCACACCCATCTCGGCACAGCCGGTCTACCAAATTACGAAATTACCACTGGGTGGGGTGCGCCAGGCTGCGCCACCCTGCACCACCCTTAGTTGCGCCAGGAAATTAGAGCCCAAAGTCTTAAGCACACCATCTTATTAACCTAAATTTTTCCCGCAAATAATAGTCCTCTCTGATGGACCTCCAGACCTTCAACTGAAATTTTATCAAGGGGTTTTGTATTTTGTCTATAATTTTCCCTAAATCTTGATTTGCCAACACTGCCTGGATTGGTTGGTCTTTAGTTAATGAAAGCTCTATTTCTTTCCATCTCGAGTTGTGATCTTTATTGCACAAATTTAGTAATGGTCTTATCTGGGCTGAGTAGAAGTAATCTTCCATGTCTGGTAATGCCATTCCTCCTTCATCTTTTGGAAGTTGGAGAGTTTTAAACCTTTTCGGGGGTTTTTCCCTTGCCAAATAAACCTAGAAAATATCCTATCCCATTCAGTGAACTGTTTTTTGTGGATATCAATTGGGAGAGCTTGAAATAGGAAGAGAAATCTTGGAAGAATGTTTATTTTGACCATTTCAGTTCTTTGAATGATACAAATAAAGGGTTACAGCTGTATCTCTGTATATCTGATTTAATTTGGGCCAAGAGTGGACCATAATTAATTTTTCTCAGTGTTGTTATTTCTTTAGGCAACAGCACACCTAAGTATTTTAATGTAGTCTGATCCCATTTCAATTTAAATCTTTCTTGTAACTGTTTTGTTGGAGTAAAATTAAATGTCAGGATCTGGGTCTTTTGAACATTGAGCTTGTATCCTGCATAAAGACCAAAAGAATCTAGTATTTTCATCAGATCAGTAAGAGAATTTACAGGTTCAGTAAGATATACCAGTATGTCGTCCGCATATAATGCGATTTTACTTTGTTCATTACATGGGATCCATGCGCTCTAAAATGAACATATCCCTGCAGAAGCCTGAACCACAGCTGGCTGACCATCTCACCCCCTCCCCCAGGTCACACGTAGGTGTGAACCCTCTGATAAGGACAATAAGACCCTGCTCTGCTATGCAATCTCTCTCTCTTCTGATTCATTTGGAGAAGGGGACAGAGCTCCCCTCTCTCTGCTCTTTCTCAGCCTCCAAGGAGACACAGAACCTCTCCAGCCTCTTCTCAGGAATACAACTCAAGACTTCTTCCACAGTCCTGCTCAACGCAGACTGTAGCACTGTAGAACAGCGACACGAGAGCCTGCTTAAGGAACAGGAGTTCCCAGTCGAAACAACAAGAAACAACACAACAGAGTTAGTATCAAGCTGCTAACTCCAGGGACAAAGGAGCAACCAGTTGTGTTCAGAGCCAGCAGCTGAAGGACCAGACAGCCTGGAACCCACTAAGAGAGTACCGTGCGCAGCCAATTTGGCAATTTGGTAGACTGGCTGCGCCTAGATGGGTGTGACGGCGCACCAGGTAGAGGTGCCGAAAGATTCAGCTTGGCGCAGTGACAAAAAAAATGCGCGGAAGGTGCCCTGAAAGCTCGCCAGCTCCAACCTGGTCTATTCTCAGCGCATGCGATACACACACAGTGTATATCCTATATTATAAACAAGACATAGGCAGAAATAACAAGGCAAAAACTAACATTTTCAGTGAACATTTCAGAATTTTCTTCAGAAATATGAGCTAATATGGAAGAGAAGTGAGCTAGTTCATAAACTATGGACAAAGTTAGGAACAGACAACAGGCTGATGTTCCAGAACTTTCCATCACATGAACCACTAAAAGACCCACCCTTGCTTCCTTCTCCTGTCGGAGCCGTTTTTCTTTTCATTTCTTGCTCCCAGATTTTTGACGCATCCTGCCTCTCTGCCTCTGTTCCTCCACTCGCTGTCTGTGAAAAGTTAGTGCTCTGTAGGCTGTCTGACGGAGCAGGTGGACTGAACCATTTCATGTAAATACAGGGGGGTAGGGCAGATTGAGAAATGTTTTGCAAAACATATAAACTTAGTGTTACCAATAAATTGTATACAAAATATATGTTTAACTGTAAGTTTATTACTGAGTGCAATAATTTTTTGTCAGTGTTATGATTGTATTAGGGGCCTCTCTGGGCCCCTGTCAATCATGGGCCCCTAGAATCCTTCTCCTTTATCCCCCTTTTCGGCGCCCATGCTCCCACTTATATGCACCTGTGCACTTTGTTTCTTGTGTGTTTTTATCTTGCACATTGTACATATTGTACATACTCTATTCCATTTCTATTCTCACCTTAACTTAATTTTTAAACTTTTCACTTAAAATGTTAATTTTTGCCTTGTTATTTCTGCCTATGTCTTGTTTATTATATAGGATATACATTGTGTGTATCTATTCTGTACTTGGAGGGTGAAGTGAACCGGTGCCAAATTCCTTGTATGTCTAACATACATGGCCAATAAAGCTGATTCTGATTCTGAATTAGTCAAGAACATAAAAGTTATTGCCTTATGTTAGTTGTGAATCTCCAGCTTTTTTTTTTTTTTTTTTTTTACAGCGCTGCAGGCTACACAAAGTTTTCCTTGGTTTATGTTTATGTGTTCATATTACAGTATATTATGCTGTATACATTTTCTTTTCACTCTGATGTATGGAAATAACTTTATGTGTGGGAATACAGTTTTTTCCAACTGCTAACTGTGACAGTCCCTGCCTTAGCTCCTGGTGCACAGACCTGGCTAACATTTCCTCTCTCTTCGAGTTACCTGAGTGAGCTGCTGTGATTGGATCGCCTGGTGCCTGCTGGGTATAAAAGCCCAACTCCTCTGCTGCTCCATCTCTATCTCATTCCAACTGGACTCACCTCAGCCATCAGATACACCTTTTTGTCTCAGTTTATCAGAATTTAATTTATTAATTGACTGATCCATTTCTGCAGTTTAATAGCATTGGTTGTTTTTATTTTGTTTGTCAATAAATTACATAATTTTCTGCAAAACTATGTGTTCTTCCCGTATTTGTCATGGCCCTGAGCCAGGTTGTGACAAATTGGGGGCTTGTCCGTCTTCTACCCTTTCTTTAGATAAGATTGGGTAGTTTGAATTTGTTTGTTTGGTGCTTGCTGCCTAGCCAAAAGAATTTAGGTTGTTTGTTTGTTTGAAGTGTTTGGACGTGGTTGGTCCTGGGACTGGAGGGACTGGAGAAAAAAATGTTAGAAACCTTAAATAATAGTCAGAGCCCTGGGAGATCATACATCCATAAACCTTACAGTGTTTCTCATCATAACATTTAAACATTAGTTTTCTAGATATCTCAAGTCAAAAGTTTATCATAGAAAAACCCCGATGTCTATGCTAAGAGTAAACAGAGTAAAATAAAATGTATGGATGTTTGTCCTCTTAGGGCCTCTGAACACTGAAGACAAATTTGCCACATTTTTACCTGATTTATAAGCCGTCTACTGAAAACAGCTCTGAGACCCACTTTTGGGCCTCAACCCACAGGTTGAGAACCACTGCAGTAGTAAACTGCATTGGGAGCTTGATTCTTTTCAGATTGCTCTTATATCATGGAGAATAACTGATGCAGGATACCTCAGGATGAATTTATCATTTAGAAAAATTAAGTGAAAACAAGAGCTGGAAGATCAGGAATGTTGAGTTTTAATTAACCAAAAGGCCGACTCGTTATTTTTTAATCGTTGTGTTCACAAAAACCGTTCACATGAGTCAACGAGACACCGCCTGAATTATAAAAACGCAAAGTGACTGATAATCCCTCACTGTCCCTGCACTGTGTCTTTACACGCACCGGCTCACCGATCTTCAAGCATTTTCACCGGGCCTAAAAGCATCTATCCCAAGGGAGAGCTGTCCCTTAGCCCCGCGCTCACCAACGCTACATGTCACATAATTTTGAAGGAATAAACTAAGTTTAAATTATTAATTTACCTGTTTCTGGTGACGGCTGCCGGGAGACTTGAGCCTCAGTCGACTTTTCCAAACACGGATGCTTCACGCAACTCCTCTCTCTGATTGATCTTAGCGTCACCACCAGCGTATGTTGCATTCACTGAAGTTGGGAAACTACAGAGTCTTTAGTGGCTCAGTTAACTGTATGGTTCTATTATATTTCTGAATTGGAAATATCTGGGGCTACTGCAAAAATGTTTGGGGCTAATGCCCCGCATGCCCAGGCCAGGCAACACCAATGGTAGCTAGCCTGCTAGTCGCCCAACTAAGCCATCGGTCTCTGGTGTGTAATTACCTACCGCAAATAGCTGCACGAAGACTAGCGTGGAGCTTAGTCAGTTTGCATTTTGTTTAGAAAGAGGGGAAAATCCACACATGGTGGGCTGATTTATTCATCTTCTTGCGAGCAGGTTGTCTGTCTGCCAGCTGGTATCCGTGCATGCGTAAAGCTGGTTGTTAGTTTGTTGTCATGGTGATCTGTCAATGACGATGTCTGATATTAAGTTGTTTCTTGCGGATCCTTCTGTAGAGAATCTTGATCAATGTTCAAACGAGCAGTTGATCCTAATTGCTGAGCATTATCGTGTTGACATTGCCGGAGACAAAAGAATCAAAGACAATATAGGAGCGTCTAATCTAAATTACTCACAGACGGAATACTGTCGGACGGTACACAAATGTCCCTGAATCCACCAGCTGCGTCGTTGCAGACTCATACTGTAACGTTTGAGCAGCAAAAAGAAATTTTGTTATTTCAAATGGAACACGAAAAAATTAAACTTGAACTGGAAGTGAAAAAGCAGCCTGAGGTGGAGCGAATCCATCAGCTGTCTGAAAAAGCAAAAATTGGTTTAGAGAGCTATCGTTTGACTTTAATGACAGATGGCATATTATCTGGAGAGGGCACAGAGGCGCAAAGTTCTTCTGTAGGTTGCTTTGATGTTAATAACTTGCGCCTTTTGCCACGTTTCAATGAAAAAGACCCAGATACCTTTTTCTTGTTGTTTGAACGTGTTGCCAACACGAGGAAGTGGCCTGATGCCGATTGCGCGCTCATGCTCCAGTCCGTCCACTGGGAAGGCGCAGGAGGCGTTTTCTTCTTTGAGTCAGGAGGACAGTTCTAGCTACACTAAAATAAAATCTGCTGTGCTTAAAGCATATGAACTTGTACCCAGGGGTGTGCTCATGGCCCAACTGTTGAAAAACGCATGCTAAAGTGCCCTCTTGGGAGGAAAATCACGCTCTAATGTGCCCTCTTAGAAGGCAAAACGCATGTTAGAGTTTCCCTCTTGGGAGACAAAACGCACTCTAAAGTGCCTTCTTAAAAGGTAAAACATGTGCAACAGTACTCTTGAGAGCCAAAACACGCTTTAAAGTGCCCTCTGAAGAGGCAAAAAGCTCTCTAAAGTGTCCTCCTGGGAGCTAAAACGTGTGCTAAAGTTCTCTCTGTGCCCTCTTGGGCATCTATACGCATACTAAAGTGCCCTCCAGGTTGGCAAAATACACCAAACTGCCTTCTTAAGCGGAAAAAACACACTGAACTCCAGAAGACTGTTTGGACAAAGAAATCCAATGGAACATTACTGTTGCAATGACTTATGTTGGGCCCTTTTTTGATCTATATTGAGCAAGAACTATCTCACGGAACCAGTTTTGATTTCCTGGTGCTAACATGGTGGCATAAAATACCAGGCATGAAAATCCCTCACCTTTCAGCCAAATTTGTTGGTTTGAAATCAAAATAGATGACCTACGGTGGAGATCCGATGGAAAGGTTTTTTTTGGGGGGTGGGGGTAATCGACATGGACATGGAGATACCAGAGATTATCAGTGAACTGCAAACGTGCACACACCTGAAGGGAGCCTTGAATTGGACAAAAACATTCACTCTACAAGCGCAAGAGCATGGAAATATAAGCATGAAGGGCCTCAGCAGTGTTTTCTCTGGGAAGGTGGGGGGATACTGCTGCCTGATTGGTTTGAGAAGCATTTGGAATCCAAGTGGAATATAGCTAACGATAGTTTAATATTAGCCAAAGGTAATATATCACCAGAAGAATTAAAACTTGTTGAAAGAGGCAGCATGTCATTGATTAATAACAATGGCTAACATACTAGTAGATATAACGTAGATATATAAACAAGGCTCCAGTGGAAAAATAATTAACACATTTCTTGAGAGAAGTTATCAGTATCTTCTATAGCATAATGGGACTATGTATAGATAGATAGATACTTTATTATACAGTCATATTGTCCTGTAATTCTTTTTGAATTTTCTGTCAAAATGCTTCATATTGATGCTTTTAAATATGAAATGTTCAAAAATTTCTTCCAGGGGAGCATGCCCCGGGACCCCCTTACAGGGTCGTATCCTTCTCAGCTTTTTCACCCTTGGCCTGTTTTCAAGTCTGAATGCGCTAGAATACAGGAAATGGCATCTTCTTAATTGAAAATTTTCTGGGGTAAGGCCCCCAGACCACTTAGGATTTATTTATTTATGTGTGTTCCTCATAGTCCAACATTAAATCAACACAGTTCTTGTGGATGCTGATCTTAACTACAAATTAACTTGAGTAGTCTGTCTAGTTAGTCTGTTTTAAGGCTATATAATGTGCCATTTTTATAACATATGAACATGTCTAAAGTGGCCTTGAAAACAAGTGAAACCTAGCGCCCTCTTCAGTGGTGAGAATGCACTGTATGCGCCCTTTTTTTGTTTTTGCCCCTGCCCTTGAAAATGTCTGTGCATGCCACTGCTTGTACCTGAGGCATATAGACAGCAATTTAGATCATGGGAAAGAAAAGCTGGTCAATCGAAGTTAGAGCCCCTAATGTTAAGCCTGTTGATGACTGTGTTTCTGAGTTGCTTACCTCTCACTCTTGTGAGCCTGATGTTTTGGCAGCTTATGCACCTTTCACTAGAGAGGGGTTTGTGGCACTTCCGGGTAATGATGAGCGGGTTCCGATCAAGATCTTTTGGGATACGACTCCTTCATTGTTGAATCTGTTTTGCCCTTTTCTGAAAAGAATAACACTGGTGATTGTATTCTCAGCCGTGGGATGGGGTTGAGGGTACTTCCTGTTCCTTTGCATAAAGTCCATTTGAACTGTGAGCTTGTTCAAGGTGAGGTAGCACTTGGTGCGCGTCCAGCTTTGCCAGTTGAAGGTGTGCATTTTATTTTGGGTAATGGTTTGGCTGGTTGCAGGGTTTGGGGTGATGCTCCTCCCTTGCCAGTGGTTACTTACAATCCATCTGTGTCAGATGGGAGTTCCATGGTGTTGCCTGAGAGTCCTTCATCCTGTGTGGTTACACAATCAATGGCTGGAAAAGACAGTCAGGTTGACCCTGACATTGGTGAGGATCTGGTTTCAGAGGGTCCGTCTTTGTCAGAGTTGCCACTGTCACTGTCACATGATGAGGTTGTGCAGGAGCAATGTGATGACCATTCTTTAAAGGAAATATTGGAGCATGTTTTGTCTCTCTCTGAAATAGGCAGTGCTGTGTCTGGTTACTTCTTGCATAATGACTTGTTCAGGAAGTGGGTGCCTGTAGGTGAGGATTGTGTAAAGCGTGATGTTTTCCAGTTGGTGGTTCCACAAAAGTTTCGTCCTCTTGTTATGAAGGTGGCACATGATGAGAGTGGACACTTTGGCATTTCTGAACATCCTTAAACATTTCTTTTGGCCTCGTTTGAAAAAAGATGTTTTAGCTTACATTAAAACTTGTCATGTTTGTCAACTAACTGGAAAATCAGTCCATCAAGCCAGATTCCTCTGCAGCCCATTCCAGTAGTGAGTAAGCCATATACACACCTTATTGTAGACTGTGTTGGTCCGTTGCCTTGTGCAAAATCTGGGTGCAAATATCTCCTTACTGTTATGTGTCAGAGTACCAGGTATCCAGCTGCTACCCTGCTTACCCTTTAAGATCCATTACAGCTCGATCTGTGGTTAAAGCTTTGTCACAGTTCATTTCAATATTTGGTATTCCAAAGGTCATTCAATCTGATCAGGGGTCTAATTTCACATCTCACATGTTCGGTCAGGTATTAAAATTGTTGCATATCAAGCAGAATCAGTCATCTGCCTACCATGCACAGAGCCAAGGTGCCTTGGAGAGATTCCATCAGACTCTCAAGTCTCTTCTTTAGGCATACTGTACAGAGCTTGACAGGGATTGGGAAGAGGGACTTCCATGTTAGGCTCCTGTTAGCTGCACGGGAGGCTGTACAGGAAAGTATGGGTTTCAGCCGAGGTGAGTTGGTTTTTGGTCACACTGCATGAGGTCCCCTGTCAGTATTGAAAGATGGTTGTGTTAATGCTGAGCTGCCAAGGAACCTCATTGATTTTGTCAATGGGTTCAGACATCGGTTGTTTGTTGCTGGTTGTATGGCTCGTGAAAAGTTGTCTTCATCCCGGAGCAAGATGAAGAAGTGGTATGACCGTCATACAGAGCGGCATGAATTCTGTCCTGGTGACCAGGTTCTTGTGCTCATGCCTGTTGTTAGTTCACCATTTGAAGCCAAGAACTCTGGTCCATACACCATCATTGAAAAACAATCTGATTTGAATTACATTGTGGCGACACCAGAAGTCTAAACGTCTGTGTCATGTCAATCTCTTGAAGCCATATTATCAGCAAGTGATTAAGGGAGAGTCAGGTGAGGATGTGAGCGGTGATGTTCACCCAGCCCTAGCTGTGCCACCAGGCACTCTAGCACAGGAGGTAGATGGGGTGCCTGAGCCTGATGATAGTCTTTTGTATGGGCGTTTGAAAAACTCTGAAACCCTTTCTAATTTGGATAAATCATTTGCTCACCTGCCTGAGTCCAATAGTGCAGAGCTGGTGCAGTTGGTAAGTAAATATCCTTGTTTGGTTGGGGACATTCCTTCACAAACTGAATGGGTTGAACATGACATTGATGTTGGGGACTCTAAGCCAATAAAAAACATTTTTATCGTGTGCCACCAACTAAGCAGGATTATTTCAGGTTGCGTACATGCTGGAAAATGGCATCGCCAAACCCTTGTCATCCAGCTGGGCTTCTCCATGTACTTTGGTGCCGAAACAGGATAGAACCCCAAGTCAACTCAGCTACAAAATCTGACTCATTGCCATTGCCGCATATGGATGACTGCATAGACCAGGGCAGAGTCACCTAAATTTGTCAGTAAATTTGATTTGTTAAGAGGGTATTGGCAGGTTCCCTTGACCAGGCAGGCACAAGAAATTTCAGCATCTGTGACATCGTCTGGCCTTTACTCCTACAAGGTCATGGCATTTGGCTTGAAAAATGCCCCTGCTACATTTCAGCGCTTGATGAATCGTGTAGTTTCTGGCTTGAAAGGTTGTGCAGTTTATCTTGATGATTTAGTCATTTTCAGTGAAACCTGGCATTCCCACCTTGAGAGTATCTGTGCACTCTTTGATCGCTTGGCTGAAGCACATCTGACTATCAACTTGGCTAAATGTGAATTTGCTAGGGCTACAGTCACTTATCTTGGTCGTGTGGTTGGATGGGGTGGTGTGGCTCCAGTCCAGGCCAAAGTAATGGCTATAGCTAAGTATCCATCACCAACTACCAAGAAGGAGCTCCAGAGGTTTTTGGGGTTAGTGGAGTTTTTGTAAGAACTTTTCAACTGTTGTGTTGCCCCTTACTGAACTCCTTAAAGCTAAGGCTAAATTTGATTGGAGCTCAGAATGTCAGGAGGCTTTTGAAACTGTTAAGTCTTTGCTGTGCTGTTCTCCTGTCCTGGCTGCTCCTTGTTTTGACAGACCTTTCATGCTCCACGTTGATGCCAGTTAGGTGGGGGCGGGTGCTGTGTTGCTCCAGAGCGATGACCAGAGTGTGGTGAGGCCTGTAAGCTTCTTCTCAAAAAAATTCAATAAGCACCAACAGAACTATTCAGTCATTGAGAGGGAGACTTTGTCACTGATTTGGGCCTTGTAGCACTATTGGGCTCTAATTTCCTTGCGCAACTAAGGGTGGCGCAGGGTGGCGCACCCTGCGCAGTGGTGGTTTTGTCCGGCGCACCACCGTGAGCAGCCAATTTGGCAATTTGGTGGACTGGCTGCTCCGAGATTGGTGTGACGGCGCACCAGGGGGAGGTGTCGACAGATTCAGCTTGGCACAGTGACAATTTTGCGCCAAACAAACGGGCAGAAGGTGTGCTGAAAGCTCGCCAGCTCCAACCTGGTATATTCTCGGCGCAGGCGAGGCACACCCGGGGCAGTGGTAATTTGGCTGACAGGCGCACAGTGCGCACACGTCACCACAACCTCACAGGCAGGTATCCAGAGTGTCAGGCACATTTCAATGCAATAAACAATCACAGCAACCACTATTTAATGTAACCGTCTGAACCAGCACATACATTTGTATCTGTATTAATTGTCCCGTCACATCTGATGTTAGATCAGAGACGTTTGTCATAATGGAAACTCAACCTGACGGAAGCTGGAAGAGTGACACAAACTAACGAGTTCACATCTCTCAGCCAACCACAGTCATATCATCCGATACGGAGTATCTGGCTTCTCTCATCTCATGAAATTCAAAAGAAAAGAAAAAAGAGAGAGACGCTCACTGAATAAATGTAAGTCACTCGGTGTCTTACGGATTTACCTGTGATTGCCCATATTTCTCTGTTTTAATCTTTATTCTTAACGTGATCTAAAATGATGGAGTACATTATTGCAAGGAGGATGAGGGGGAGATATATTTTCACCTAAGGCTATGCTATTTGGCAATGACAGACCAGGAATGCAGGTGGATCACACGCATGATGCATAGATTAGCCTGCTGCTGTGTTTAAATGTAATTATCACTTAATTTTGTACTCCTCTTTATGGCAAAGGAACAGATTACATCTGTCTTGCGAGGTGGTCCACACGGTGACGCGCATCGTGGCCTCCTATGCGCGGCCCGGTGGCCCCTGTGCTCTCCCAGTTGCTGCAAAAGTGTCAGCGGCTCTGACCATCTTCGCCACCAAGGTGAAATTGTCACTGCGCCTCGCCCACGGCGCATTTAAAGGCGAGATGAGGCCTTCATTTGATTGGTGAAGATTACACTCGGCTGTGTTAAACCAACTCACGCCTCCTCTCCTCCCTCTCTGCTACCTGCGGCGGTAGGAAGGATGGAGGCTTGGGTGCACCTCCCTGCGCTGGACTGCGCTGTGCACGAAACTTGCAAAATGCCCTGGACACACCCCTTTGGTGTGGCGCCTGCGCCTGGTCTACGAAATTAGAGCCCTTAATGTTTATGTTGGGGCGGGGGGTCAAATACTGGTTTACACAGACCATAACCCATTGACCTTTCTGCACTCTCTCAGATGTCCTAACCAAAGGCTGACGAGATGGTCATTGTTTCTGCAGGCATACGACCTTGACATTAGACATATTAAGGGAAAAGATAATGTAATGGCTGATGCGCTATCGCGTGCTCCTCTCTGCTATTAGTGCCATGACTTACAGATTTAGTACACTATCCTGTTGTTCTGTCGTACCTGTTCTTTCTCTGCTGCACCTGTCTTCTTAATTTGCTCCCATAGGTACCAGGGTTGCTGAAGCTGGGTGGGGTTGGACGTATGGGTGGCTAAACTGGAACAGAGGTCATGTATAAATCTAAAACTAAATCTAAAACTCTAAACACATAATCTGCTTTACACACATTTTGCAATTCAGAACGACACTTTTTACTGTAAATGCACTGAACACGGTTCTCTGCATAAGACACAACAATCTGACCTGAAGTCATGTTTGCCATTTCGAAACACTGCTGCAAGAGTGTTGAGGACGTCTGCTCTGTTTCAAGAAATGAGCCAAAGCAATTGAGAAGGATCTATGTATTTTTGGGAACACTGACTATTTATATGTGAGAGGAAATTAGTTTTGAAACATGAGTGAACAGTTTTGGGAGAGATATTTGGTTTTGCAAGTGAGCTATGGTGTTGTGCTGAACTGTAAGACTGTTGTGCCAAATGAGAGTTTTGGGAATGTAATTTCTGTTTCAAGAAATGAGTCAAACCAATGGAGAAAAACTGTAACACCACATCTCTGACATTTCACTACTCCCTAGTGGGCACAGAGCTGAATTCACTTACATGTAACATGAATAATAATCCTCACACTGTAACAGTATTACTATTGTTATTATTAATGTTATTATTATTATTTGCGATTTATGAATCTTTGTGTTAAGTTTGTTTATTGTCTACACCGTAAGCGCTACACAATAACACCACAGACACCAGATTCCCGTATGTTGAGCTGTGGACCGGATGTTGAGCTGTAGACCGGATGTTGAGCTGTGGATGTGGCTCTGCGGCTCTGCAGAAATCCCCTACTGGGCTGTGCATGTTGTTGGCGTTTTGGATTGCAATCAACTGAACCGTGAGTGTAGGATGGGTGAAAGCTCAGAGGGCTGGGATGAGGGGGACATGGATTGGAATGCTGCTTCGAATAAAAGAAGGAAAAGAATTGAAAAGGTAGACAGACGTATAGACTGGTCAGATCGAAGCAGCCAAGAGGAAGAAACCAACAGTAAGAAAGTAAGAACGCATCGGGAAGTCTTAACACACAATGAGACGGAGAAAGAATGGAAAGTGATTAATTTGTTTGGGAGGGAAATGGGACATTTTCACCCAGTCAAAATGACCCTGGCGTGGTGGTTAAACTGAGATGTGTAATTTCAAATGTTCCGATAGAAATGACTGAGGAGGAAGCTAAGAATGAAATCAGAGGGGGAAAAGTGACTGATGTTAAAAAACTGCAGACTAATAAGGATGGGAAAAAGAAAGATACCTTATCAATTCGAGAGCGCACTCCCCAAAGAGATTAGAATGGGGTGGATCAACTACTGAGTGAGAGAATATATCCCGATTCGATGTTATAACTGCCAAAGGATGAGACATGTTGCCCAACAGTGTCATTGTAAACAAACATGTGCTAAATGTGGAGGGGAGCACGATTATGGGAAATGGGCAAAAGATGCAAAGGTACGATGCTGTAATTGTGGAAGTGAACACAGTGCAGCTTTCGGAGGCTGTTCTGTACAGATAAAAGCAAAAGAGGTGCAAAGGTGTAAAATAATCAACAACATTTCCTATGCTGAAGCGTTAATAAGAATTAATGCAGAGAAGCAGAGTGGAGTCTTGGAAAAATCACCATTGGTATTAAGTGGTCAAAATAATGGAACTGACGATGACACAAGGCCACTGCCACAAAGAGCAAGCAGGACAAGAGGAAAGGGAGACATAGCAGCTAAGACTCCAACGATGCAGATAATGCAATGCTCACACACTTGCAAGACCAGAGAGGATTCACTTATCTTGAAACAAAAAACCTTTGTTTCATTTATCTGCAAAATAATCAACGCTGCTAAAAAGCAAGAGAAGAAAAGTGACAGAATTAAAACAGTGGTAGATGCAGCCGAAGAGCTCCGAGGAATCAACAGTCTTAGAGCAGAAGACATTCATGAAATGCTGAGAACAATTACAGATGGAGGATCTCAGGGTAATGATTAATGTCTTCTGATAATTCACTTATTGCAATGGAACACGCGAAGCCTCATTGCTAATGGTCAAAAATTCAGAAGATATGTTTCAGAACTTCAACCAAGACCAGATGTATTATTTGTCCAAGAAACCTGGCTAAAGCCTGTTGTGGAAAAAAACTTGTCTATGTTCCCCAGAAAGGTGAAATGAAGGATCTTGAACCAAAAACTTCCTTTTTTGAGTCTTTATTACAAAATAGAAAAGATTACTATCTTGCAAGAATGGAGACAATCAAATGATCAGCTATGGGCGGCCTGTCAGCTGAGAAGAAGAAAGTCTGACACTCAGCACAGAATCAAATTATTTTAAAGACCTGGGAGTATTGTGTGTTTGTGTGTGTGCGTTTGCCAATGAGGTGCAAGTGTGTGCATGTGTACATATGTGTGTGCCTACAAGGTAAGACCTGTGTGTGTGTGCATCTGTGTGTGTGTGTTTCTACAAGGCAAGGCCTGTGTGTGCTATGCATGAGTTCTGATGGGAATGCCAGTGTGAGTAACATAACAAACTTAGAGTTGCAGACATCTCAGGATCATTTGACATAGACAGTTGATATCTAGAGATGGGAAAAGTTAGGGTTGGACAAGGTCAGATGATCTGGGTCTCTGCATATCTATGTGTTCCCCACTCTATCTACTCTACAGAAAACATCTAGTGCTGACACTTATGACTTAAAGTCATAAGTGATTTGTGAACCAAAGGCTGAAGCTGAGAGAAGAAAAAAGACCATATGTGTCACATTATAAGGGATTAAAATATCGTTAACTTAAAGCAGGTTACTTAAAATAGGTCTAAATATACCAAACACTCATGAAATAGTAAATTTCCACAGCAAGCCTCATCTTGATTTTGTTCTACCAGGCTATATCTTGGTCCGATTTTATAGAATAGGCAATCAAGGAGGAGGATGTGTCACTTTTGTTAAAAATAAGATAGTGTTCCGAAGATTTCCATTACCAACAGACATGGAATGTGTGTAATGCAGATGTCAGATACAGGGGCGCCGAAAAGGGAGGGATAAAGGAGAAGGATTCTAGGGGCCCATGATTGACAGGGGCCCAGAGAGGCCCCTAATACAATCATAACACTGACAAAAAATTATTGCACTCAGTAATAAACTTACAGTTAAACATATATTTTGTATACAATTTATTGGTAACACTAAGCTTATATGTTTTGCAAAACATTTCTCAACCTGCCCTACCCCCCTGTATTTACGTGAAATGGTTCAGTCCACCCGCTCCGTCAGACAGCCTGCAGAGCGCTAACTTTTCACAGACAGCGAGTGTAGGGACAGAGGCAGAGAGGCCGGATGCCTCAAAAATCTGGGAGCAAGAAATGAAAAGAAAAACGGCTCCGACAGGAGAAGGAAGCAAGGGGTCGACAGTATATCACCCAGTTCTTCCATAGGCAAGGTGGGTCTGTTAGTGGTTCATGTGATGGAAAGTTCTGGAACATCAGCCTGTTGTCTGTTCCTAACTTTGTCCATAGTTTTTGAACTAGCTCACTTTTCTTCCATATTAGCTCATATTTCTGAAGAAAACTCTGGACATTTCACTGTTGTTTTAGTTACATAATGCAGGCAAACGTTTAGCAAGCTGCTCTGCCCATATTATGGAGAAAAAACATTAGAAAACAAGAAAAATCATTCTGAAAAAAAAAAAAAAAAAGCCAATAGTCAGTATTTATTTCAGAACGATTTAATGATTGAAAAAGCATCAGCTCTCTCTGAAATATAATGTTTGGTCAGTAGTTTGGGACTCTGCTCTGCAGTAGGAACAGAGAGCATTTGTGGTGCAGACTGGGTAACTGCTCTCAATCCAATCAGAGATATGTTTACATTTTCTGGAAATCAGATGATTAAATAGCAACAACCACATAGCCTCATATATGTATTTTTTCACCACAAATCTAATGCCATCACCTATGAGCCTACAGTTTTGGAGATAAATTAAACCTGCACATGGGGCAACATGTTCAAATTACAATATATCATAAAAGGCAATTGACCAATTTGTTTTTGATGGTGTTTTCTCCACAGATAATACTTGCATTTCATTTTAACGGAAGAGGTTATATTGCATTTAAGTTTTATATTTTATGGTCATTATTCTAAAGAGATTTCTGTGTTCAAGTCTTAAAAGGAAGAGATTGATTTTTCAAATATAAGGTATCAGTCTTGGAGCAAATAATTAAATCTAAACAATTTCATTGTATTTTCAGTGCTTCCCCTACCAAGTAACTGTCATGTTGTTCTTTTCACAAATATAGGAATGATAGTCAATAATATCATTAAAATGCAGTTTTATGTAAGCAGTATCAAAATTTTCTGCCGGCCTTACAGCCGGCTATGAAGGGCCCAGTAAGATTTATTTTCATGGAAATCCCTGGCAGCACCCCTGGTCAGATATAAAATAATCTATTTTTTTAACCCATGTAAAAAGCTGGGTATTGAAATGTTTAATAACATCAAGGTTGACAATAGAAAAGAAATTTGGTGTGGAGACTTTAATGCTCATAATAGTCTATGGGGAAGCCAACACACAGATCATCATGGAACTGTTGTGGAAGAACTACTGGAAGAAAGATCTTTTGTTTGTTTAAATAATGGAAAAGGAACAAGAATCACTATTTACAGGAACAACACGACCTATATTGACTTAACACTGGTAGCTAGACACTTGGTATGCTTATCTGAATGGTCAGTCAATGAAAACACTAATATAGGAAGTGATCATTTCCCCATTCACTGCTCTATAAACCTTAGCAGTGTGCCACAAGAAAGGTACAAGTCGAAGAAATGGTGCTTTGAAAAAGCTGATTGGGGAAAATTCCAAGAAGAATGTATAGGTAAAACTAGAAAAGCACTCAGAGGTGTATTAGACAGATACATGTATGCACATGTCTGTATTCCCTTGGAAATCCCCCAGTCTACTGTTACCATGACAACGGAGCACTTTCTGTCCCTTGAAGTTTCGCACAAAGGTGTTCTGGTCTTTGATTGGCCCTTTGGTCTTTGATGGCCTTTGATGTTTGGCCCTTTGATGTTGAATGCTGGAAATGTGCCCTTGAGATTTCCATGGAAATTGTCTAGATACCTCAGCAATGTTAAGAATCCTTTAAAGAAGTCCTGTATCTGGATGGTGATCCGGAGCAGTCCCAAAATCTAATCATTTCTTTCTTATCCCCTTCCACACATTTCCTGAAAATTTCATCCAAATCCGTCCATAACTTTTCAAGTTATCTTGAACACAAACAGACAAACAGATAAACCAATGCCGGCAAAAACATAACCTCCTTGGCGGAGGTAACTAGCCAGATCTCAATGGTTGGAAATATAGAAGAATGTGCTTTGGCAGTGACCAACTTAATTCTGAGCGCTTCAGTGAAAAGCATACCCAGGGGTAATATAACTGGAAAAAGAAAAATTGTACCGTGGTGGAATGAAGATTGTACTAATGGGATAAAAGAAAGAAATAGAGCTTTAAAAGTATTAAGAAATAACCTGACTAAAGAAAACTTACTAGAATATCAAAAGAAAAAAAGCACTTACTATCAAGATCATCAGAACTAGCAAAAAGATAGCATTGAGAACATACTGTAGCACTTTTGGTAAGGAAGTGAAACTAGGTGACGTATGGAACATGGTTAAGACAATGAGTGGTAAGAGGAAATACACAAAAATACCAATTTTAGAGGACGGTGAAACTATAGCTATAACTGATAAAGAAAACGCTAATTTACTTGGAAAAGTTTTTGCCAACATACATAGGGGAGATCACCTGAACATAAACAGAAAAAAAGGGAAATACTAAGAGAAAATCAGGGTGTAATTAAGACTCAAATCTAGATGCTGACCTGACCATGAGTCAATTAGAAAGAGTCTTGCATAGCACTAGGAATACAGCAACAGGTGAGGACCAACTCAGTTATGTCATGTTTCAAAAATTACCAGAACAAATAATAAAACTTGTCCTGGACTTATTTAACAAGATTGGGAGGGAAGGGAAAATGCCAAAACAATGGAAGACTGCACTTATTTTGCCATTTACTAAACCTGGCAAAGAACCAAACCATCCTGGGAACTACAGACCTATTGCTTTAACTTCACATTGATGTAAATGGATGGAGAAGATCTTGGAGCAGAGACTTAACTACATTTTAGAGCAGAGAGGACTTATGGCAAAGTATCAGAATGGAATTAGAAAAGCAAGATCGACAATGGATGCAGTCATTAAAGTAAATAATGAAATTGAGAAAACATTTAAGATGAAACAGCTCATGATAATTGTGCTCTTTTACATTGAAAAAGCCTATGATTCTATGTGGAGAGAAGGACTGCTAATCCAAATGCACAATATGGGCATTGGAGGAAGAATGTTCGATTGGGTACTAGACTTCCTTTCTGAACTAAAATTTAGAGTTAGAGTAGGAATGGAGAGCTCAAAAAAATTTGACATAGTGAATGGAATTCCACAAGGTGGCGCCATCAGTCCTGTACTGTACAACATTATTATTAACAATATTATGAACCTTGATAGAAAGATCTGCTCATCCTTATATGCAGATGATTGAGCTATTTGGACTAGGGGAAAGACGATAAAAGTGTTTTAGAACAATAAAAGAAGCTATTAAAAAGGTAGAAGAATGGTCATATAACTGGGGATTTAAGCTTTCCACTAGTAAGTTGTGCTACATACACTTCACCAAGAAAAGGAAAATTGATCGGGAGAGTCTCACGTTATGTGGGCAACCAAAGGAAAAGATTTAAGAATTTAAGTACTTGGAAATCTGGCTAGATAAAGGTTGTACATGGAAGTTACATGTAGAAAAATTAGAAACAAAAAGCAATAAAATAATTAATGTAATGAGAGCTTTATCTGGATTTAACTTGGGAGCAGATAAGCAGGCACTGCTAGATCTATATAAGGCACTGATGAGAACAGCAATAGATTATGGCTGCTACATTTATGGGGCAGCAGCCAAGTCACACCCAAACAAGGTTGAAAGAATGCAAAGCAAAGCTTTAAGACTTTGTTTTGGTGCAATGATAACAACTCCAACTAGTTCCGTACATGTGGAATCAGGTGAATGCCCACTAGAATTCAGAAGGGACAAACTTTCACTGATGTATTAGATTAGACTTAGAGGCAGCAGGGGTGGAAATGCCAAAAGTGTCATAAATTGGGGAATATAACAGGTTTAAAGGGAAGAGTTTTAGATGGATGATAACAGATACAATAGAAAAATATGGCATAAGAGAAATCAGTTTTAACCCATTGTTACCTCTTAGCAACGTTCTACCATACCTTGTACAGGATCCAAAAAGTGGGTATTGACATTGAATTTTGCTGGGTGCCTGCCCATCCGGGAGTGAAATGTGCAGATAGGGTGGCAAAAAGAGCACTCACTGTAAATCATATTACCAACATCACATTTGGAAAAGGTGAAGGAAAAGCACTTATTAATAAGAAAATATTAGAATTTTGGCAGAAAAAAATGGGATGGAGACAGCAATGGTAGAAGTTATTACAGGATAAAAAGCAAAGTCAGAGCACAGGGTGTTACGGGAAAAAGCAGAAGAGAGGAAGTAGTTATATCCAGATTGAGGTTTGACCACACAGGTTTTAACAAGACATTGTTTTTAATGGGAAAAGTGATCTCACAAGATTGCACACACTGCCACGCTGTTGAAAATGTCGAACACATTCTAATGCACTATTGTAGATATGACGAAGAAAGGGCCAAGGAAGGGTAAGAGAGGCAGGAAAGGAATGGAGCTTGTCAGAAATACCAGAAACTAAGGGAGAAAAGGTGAGGGAGATTCAGAGAAGGATAATAACTTTCCTACAAAATACTGGTTTATTTCATAGAATATAGCTGCTCTATGTGTCGTAATTTATTTATTTACTTTTAAAAAATTTTATTCACCATAAAAAATAGATTGTAAACGAGACTACCGTCCTACATACTCCGGTTCAGTAGGTGGCGGTATGCCCATTAAAGCTGGGATTGCAATCCGCCAATAAAACACAAAAAGAAGAAACATGACGTCATTCTATTTTCAGATGCGAAACATGGCCACACTCTGATGGAGACTTTCTCATGATCACGGATATAACGCAGTCTCGGTGTTACGGTGAGTTTGTTTTAACGTTCACGCTGATCACGCTGCAGTTTTCTGATGAACACTTCTGAACTGCGACACAAGGGAAGCCTGTTGTCATACGGTACCTTAACTGGATCAATAGTTTACCACGTTTTGTTACCACGTTGTTTCGGCTATCGTCTAAACTTCGCCCTCTCCTCTAAATTCTCAAAGTCATTGTGTCTAGTCGTGACTGCATTTTGAATTCCTGGAATTTTCATTCAAGATATCTATAACGTCATTTACAGTAGTCGGAACTACGGCTAGAGATATCTGTAATTAAAGTAATACCTTGCTATGATAAACTTTTTCTGACGTTAGAGAGACCAGACTAGCCATCTGAAGGCATCTGTTCACCGGCTCTTGAGCAAGCACCACCGCATCCATAGAGGCTGCCTATGGCAAGCCCTTTTAACATTTAATGGCTAAACTAGATATTCGTTGCGAATATCTCAAATTAAGTTCTTCCGAATCAAACATAGCTTTTCAGATATCCACAACGTCGTTCTTCCGATCCACAATTGTCATGTCAGAGATCCACAAAGATATTCTTCCTAGGACAAATGACGTCACTTTTGCCGTTCATGTGTATGGGGTTTCTCATTACAGATATCTCCAATTCAGTTGCAGATATCTACAAAATGAATTACAGATAACTACAACTTAATTACGACTAGTAGTAATTCCAGTTTCAGATATCTACGATTTAATACAGAATAGTCACAATTTCCGTTAGAGATATCTTCAATCCCTCTCAATTACAGATATCTACATGTCCTAATTTAGATATCTTTAATTAAGTTTTAACTAGTCAGAATGTCTTTATAGATATCTTAAACTGAAATAACGTCTAGTCAAAATATGATCGTAGATATCTCAAACTGAAATTACAGATAGCCCTCACGATTTCCATGGAAATTGTCTAGTTACCTCCGCAATGTTAAGAATCCTTCCTGTATCCGGATGGTGATCCGGATCAGTCCCAAAATCTAATTATTTCTTTCTTATCCCCTTCCACACATTTCCTGAAAAGTTCATCCAAATCCGTCCATAACTTTTCAAGTTATTTTGAACACAAACAGACATACCAACACTGGCAAAAACATAACCTCCTTGGCGGAGGTAATAAGTATTTATTTTAAAAATGAGTCTGAAGTCTTCACATCAAGACCACATACTTGCATAGGTGTCCATCACAATGCATGTAAATTTGAATTTTAATTAAAATATCAAATTGTGTGACCAGTTACACCATTTGATGACGGAAAATAACAGAAGTTTTTGATGCCGATTGAAGATGTAATGTGAACTAAGTTACTTTGTGGAACTATTTTTAAGTGTTAAGTGTTATATTAGAAAAAGTGGTGATTTATCCACTACTTTATTATCAAATCTCTGGAAGGTTAGTGTAACATCATTATTCTGCATGGCTTTATTATTTTTGCTTTAATACATATTAAATATAAATGAATCCATATTTATATTCCATTTACTTTCAACTTTAAGCTCTGTAGACAAGAATGTACTTAATGCCATAGATGTGGCAGCAGTGGATGAGCAATGACAATGTTGAAAATAAGCAGCAGTTTTTGGGACGTCGGTGGCACAGCTGGATAGTGCGCTTGATCAGTGATCAGGAGGTTGCAGGTTCAAGCCCAGCTCTGGGCAACCCAAGGCGATGTGTGCTTGGGCAAGACACTTAACCCCAAGTTGCTCCCACTGTAAAATGGGCATGAAAGGGTGTGAATGTGTTAGCTGATACTGATGGATAACTGACATAGAAACTCTGAACCATCAGTGGCTACGTTTATATGCAGTCACTAAACCTTTCATAACTGGAATATTAGCAATAACCCAGTTGCGTGCAGCCATGTAAACACCAGAAAACCTTTTTTAAAAGCCCGGAAATCACCCCTGGGTTACCTCTTTTCTAACCCGAATATTTGGTCATGTATACACCGATCGGGAAATCTCCATCAAAAAGAACATTAATTTGTGTTCTGCGCATGATTATTTCGCAAGGAATCTTGGTCTTTTGAGTACAGGAACTACTTGTTGTAACATGGCACAGCTCCGGCTCGATTTCCTATTTCTTCACGTTCTCGCCTTCCATTAATGAAGAAATTGACAAAGAATAGTGTCAAATACTGGTGGTGGGTCAGTACCAGCACCAAAGCGCAAAAGAAGCCGACTGTTACCTGCTCCGGGTCGTTCATTATCCCCCGTGCTGCTGCTGTTGTTCTCGTTGCTATTGGATACTGGAAGAAGCAGAAATGGCGCGCATTGCGTCATGACGTAGCCAGTGAGTGACTGTGAGAGCAAATGGGTGTGAATGGGTTAGGGCTGCAACTAACGACTATTTTAATAGTCGACTAGTCACCGACTATTGGAACGATTAGTCGACTAATCGGATAATTATTAATTTTTTCTTAAATTTAGCATGAAGTTGATTTAATTATGTGGCAAATGATAATAAACACAAGAAAGATGGGTACAATGAAAAATACATCTTTTATTGAACATACTGCCGGTTCATACAAAAATTATATTAAAATGTCCAATCTAAAACCAATTAGGCACAGTGCTCACTCAGTAGAGACATAAATCCATAAATAAATAAACCTCTGTCCATTTTCAGGGACAGGCAAATACATAATAAATTAAAATAAAGTGAACACTTTTTCCCTGTAAACCAAGAATAGGTTCATTAGCAGCAGTAGAACAGTAAACAAAACAAATATTAAGTGCATTTTGTGAAGTACATTCAGTGGTCAACTGCACAGCAAAAGAACTTAACAATTCTCAACAGTCTGAAATCTTAAGGTTTTAACAACTGACGTTTGAAGATACATGACTGAAAATACCCTTTCAGTGTTGTCCATATTCAAGTTGTAAACATGGACTGTGATATAACCTGGACACAAACCTGTCATGGTGGACAGACCAGGTTTAAAGTCAACATGAGGCTCAGGCTATGTCGTTCAGTTTATTAATACTAAGAAAAGTCAGCATGTCAACATGGTCTCGTGTGAGACTTGCTCTCTTCTGGGAGCAGATATTTCCTGCTGCTGAGAAGATTCGCTCTGCTGGGGTGGATGTTGCAGGAATGCACAAAAGGGATCTTGCTACAATGGAAAGTGTGGGAAAACGCCCCTCATTTTCTCTCCACCAGTTGAGCGGGTCAGCCTTTTTGGCTATTGGTACCTCTGTGAAGAACATCTGAACTTCCCTCCTCACCATTTGGATTTTTTGGTCCTCCTGGGTTTCCTCCTCTTCGTCACTCAGGCTGTCAGTGTCGGACTGAAGCAGGTTATCCAGCGCTGACTTTCCTCCTGAGACATTGCCCTTTCTCTTCAGCTGTAGCTCAGGGTCATCATGTATCCCAGTCTCAGCCTTGGTTTCTTTTATGGCAAGAACTTCAACTGTGCTTTGCACCCTTGTGCCATCTTCAGGAGAGATAAACTTCATCTTTCGGAATCTTGGGTCGATGGCAGCTGCAAGAACAAGTGGGTTGTCTTTCTCTGGGGACACAGTGTTAAGATTCTCCCACCTCTCACTTATTCCTTCTCCGGCAATGGCTCGAAAGGCTTTACCTGAGCTCGTCTCAAACTGTGTTTGCTGTATGGACCGTTGCAGGCCTTTAACCAGCTGTGGAAGACATGAAGCAGTAGCATACTCCTGTCCACTGAGGAAAACAGTCGCACACTCAAATGGCCCCAATCCTTGCACCAGCTCTTCCAGTAGCACCCACTGCTCTGGTTTGAGGTCACAGTAGTGCTTGCTTCTTGGTGTTATCTCAGGGTCAGAGAGGGTTGCTGTGACTGGCCACCGCTGCTCCAGAAGTCTCTCCACCATGTAATACGTACTATTCCATCGTGTACTTACGTCCTGGATCAGCTTGTGCTCTGGGGTGTTCATTTGCTGCTGCTTCTTCTTCAGTTTTGAGTTTGCCAGCTCACTTCTCCTGAAGTGCTCCACTAAGTTTCTTGCAGCACCAGTAGCTTTGTTGATGCTGGGCTCTTTGAGGGCACTGTTTACGATAAGTTGGAGAGTATGCCCAGCACAGCGGATTGAAAACCAACGATGTTTTTCTTCCAGGAGTCGAGCTGCCGCCACCATGTTAGACCCGTTGTCGTGTACTATTGCTTTAATTTTGCTAGGCAAGATGTCAAATTTCTCTAACACCTCTTCCATCCATAACATGATATTGGCAGCAGTATGCCTCTCCTCCAGAGGTAGAGTGGCGAGGTTCAAAGTCTTCATTTGCCAGTCTTTGGTAATGTAGTGACATGAAACTCCAAGATATGCCTCTGTGGCACGGCTGGTCCAAACATCACATGTCAGTGTGAGGGAGCTGTTGACCTCTTTTAGGATCTCCTTTACCTTTAAACACAAAAGTTGATTTTTAAAAAATATTTTAAGTGCAAAAACCTACATGTCAACAGAAACTATTTATCATACAAGTTTTACAGTCTTAATAATTACAGCTTTTCTATGATTTTACAAAAATTAAGGTATGTATTCCAGCTATTTAAATATGTAATATAATATAAAAATAATAATAATTTTAATTTATAGAGCACTTTTCAAAATTCACATTACAAAGTGCTTCACAAAGGCAGCAAAATTAAAACCGACAGGATCAAAGTCATACAACAGCTAAAACAGATAAAATACAAAGCTACAGCACAAAATAGGAAGGTAAAAACATTTTAAGAAATAAAAACTGTGTAAAACAGTATAAACCTAGATAAAATCAGGAAAGGCTCTTCGATAAAAGTGTGTCTTAAGAAGAGATTTAAAGGAGATCACTGACTCCTTCCTTTCCTGTAAATATGTAATATATGAATTAAATATGTAATTGCTTTGGAATTACAGGTGTGATTGCTTGTATGAAATGTGATTGCTCTTCAATGAAATGTGTGATTGCTTACATGAATTTTGTGTGTGTGTGTGTGTGTGTGTGTGTTAAACAATTACCTTCAGAAGCGTTGTACTGTATTTCTGCTCCATCAAGTGGGTGAAATGGGTCCTGGATGGCAGGATGTAGTCGGGGTTGAACTGGGCTATCATCTGTTTAAATCCGGCACCGTCGACCATGGAGAGCGGCCTCATATCACAGATCAGCATCTGCAGTACTGACTGAGTGAGGGCAGTCGCCTGTTGCGGGGTGCATGTCTGCCTCTTATGCAGGAAGGGCTCCATGGATCCTCTCTTCTTCGGACTACATGCATTTAATTGAAAATACGTTCGTCAGGCACAGTCTGGAATAATGCTCAAGCTCTCTTTTAAAGCGAAAATACGCTTATAAGATGTACAATGTATGTCATAAAAACCGTATTGGCTTGAATGTTACTTGAATCTTACCGAGGCGAGACCGACTCCGTGTCGTTTAAGTCCCCAACGTGCTTTCTCTTTAAATGTTCATGCATTGCTGAGGTGCTGCCATGATACGCAAGGTCTGCTTTGCAAACCTTGCACGTAACCCGTTTATTCTCCGTATCCAGCCTGAAATGTTCCCAAACTTTGGAAGTTTTGTTCCGTGCCGCTGACGTTGACGCTGCCATTTCCGTGTTTTACTGCTCTGAGACAGAGACGCTATTGCGCATGCGCGACTCTCAGCAGAGACTGTAATGAAGTAGGATGCCTCACTCTGTTGGAAAAAACGCGTCTGGCGACAATAGTCGACTATTAAATTCATTGTCGACTATTTCTATTGTCGACTATTGTCGACTACGTCGACTAATCGTTGCAGGCCTAGTATAATCATAATGACAATGGATGTATATATTTTCTTTACATTTCCCTCCTGTTTATCATTATTATATTATTACAGCACTGATCACAGAGTGAATATTTCTCACATCAGTAACATACAGCTTCTTTTTAATATTCTGTATACATCATTTTAATAATCAGTCTCTGTATTAACTTTGTAATCTTTTATAGCTCAGTGTCTTTTTAATGATTGTCCTCTGTGGAATGTAGTAATATGAGATACTACATTTCTGATCATAGATTTAATGCTGGTCAAAAGTAGTGAATAGACAAAGCTTTATTGATACAACAACAGAAGCGGTCAAAACCTTGTAAAGGGATGTAATGCCAAGGCCCTGTTGTCAACTAGCTGACAACAGGGCCTTGGCATTTCTCCAACTCCTCCCCTTCCTTTGTTGTTGTTTTCTCCTCTAGCAAGATAAATATCTGCTTCCAGCACCAGCCATTTGGAACTGAAGAAGCTTCTTGGATGAGAAGTGAAACGTCTTCCCAACAAACTCAACACAGTCCATTGCCTTGTTTTTTTTTTTTTTTTTTTGAATCTTCAAGATGGTTCAAAGGACTGAAGCTTTTTCCTGTGGAGTCTTCCTGAGGGCTTGTAATTCGAAATTTAATGTCAACACCATCGCGTCTGTTTAGGCAGTTAAATTTTCCAGCTCTAGGGCAACTTTATTTAAATGGTGGGCCAGGTTTGTTGTTCCATACACTGGGAAGATAACGCCAAGTAAACCTTAAACACTTTATTATTGGCTTTAGACTTTTTGTACCTCCTGGGAGTGCCAGCATGCTGGGAGAGGTTAATGTATATTTGAACAGAAGGAACCAAATAGGCCAGGTAGCAACGACCGCACCAATCTTTAGGTAGGCTCAGGTAGCTGCATGTACTACATACCCAGACCATATTGGTGGGGTGGGAGTACCCATCCACAGTAGGTATTTTTAGGGTCGCATTCTATGTAGTTTGGGTCCCAGAACACTATCATCATCCCCTTGATACAATGCCATAAGGTTGAATTGAGCCAAACAGGGTAACAAATTGTTGCTATATGGATTTACATAACGGTCATTTTTCTTTTGACAACCATACACATGTTTTCAAAATGCATTTATTACTCTAGTATAGGTAGATGTGTTGCCCAGGAACAAATCAGAAGTGTTTGATTTTCAATGCACAAAGGTGCTCATGGAGTTAAACAGGAGAAACAGAGTTACATTTCTCCTTGAGCTACTGTTTTATTTGTTTGGGCTGAAACGGTGCCTGGCTTGCGCATTTTCCTCACTTTTAACTTGTTTTACCCAGGGAAAATATTGTTCTGTGGTAGATCTTTTTTGGGTAGCTAATTGGAACATGTCTATGATTGTAGTTAACGGAGCTGGCCAAGGCATGGCTATTAGGCCAGTGGGTGTTGCATGTGGCAGTTTGTAGCAAACATGACAACTGTTATTTCTATGTTTCCTAGTCTGTGTACCACTGATTTGTACCAAAGATTATCATTTTCATCATATTACCTTGTGGATTATGTTTTGCACATGTTGGACAGGCTAAACAAAAACTTTCTGAGTAATTTGTGAATCCATAGGTTGTAAAATACTGTGATATTATACTAACCATCCCTCCTGATGAGACATGTCAAGGTCATGGCTCAATATTGCTGCCCATCTGTTTAGATTTTTTGCTAAGATGGTTCGTTTTCTGGTTGAATGTAAATTCTGTCTTTTAGTTCATATTTTTAAAAGCAAGCTCAAGACCTACTGTTTAGTCTGGCTTTTAGCTGATCTTATTATTTTTTATTATGTTTTTATTTATATTAATCTTCTTGATTTTTATGTTTTATTTCGCAGTTCAGGTTTATTATTTGTAACTTTATTCTCTGTTAACTGATTTTCTTTTTATTATCCAATTTTAGCAGACTTTATTACACATTTGGTATTGGGCTATCTCATTTTACCATATTATTTATTTATTTATCATGCACCTCTTATTTGGTGACACAGACTTATTTTTTATTATTTTCTTTTTATTTTGCTGCTTTAGGCCTCATCTCTACGTGAGTGTCTCCACGGATATTACATGTCACTTTTATGTAAAATCCTGTAATGTTGCACCATCTCCCTGAGATTATAGGTCCCTGACCTGTGCGATATTTCCAGAATACCGTCCTGACCCCAAAGTTGGATCTACAAACGGAGGTCCTAGACCTCTGTGGTATTCCCTGAATACCCCGCAGTCTTTGAATATGACTGGAATCCTTGAACATGAACCTTGAATTTTATTTTATTTTATTTATTTATATATTTACTTTTCCCTATGGTATTTTTTAAATCTAATTTTATCATCATTTTTAATTATCATTTTAGTCTTAGCTCCTGTATTTCCTTATTTTTTTTATTCAAGATAGCGTTTCCTCAGTCCTCTAATTCTGTTTTCTGTTAGAATCTCCTTTTTATATCCAAAAGTCTTTTTCTGCTTAAGGTGAAGATTGTTGCATTTCTTATGAATAGAGCTATAATTTACTGTGTTGGTTTATGTAAAACTTTCATAAGGATAGCAAATGTACAAAGTGACACTTTAATTAAGTATCACAAGTAAAATGTTGCTATCTGCCTTTATAAAGTAACTGAATTAACAATCACCATTTTGATTTGAGTCGAATCTTGACAGCACCTCCTTTTTTGTTCCTCCTATTAAACTATTATGAACTGTAATTGTAAATATTAGAGCCTAATCCCTTTTTACAGTCTACAGTTTGGACAAATGGTTTGCTGTAATTTAGGCTGAGACATAGCTACCCACTAAAGTCTGTTTCAGTGTCACAAAGGCCTGTTCTGTTTCAAAGTTCCAATTAAAATTTTTAGACATTGCTAATTGTTTCTCATATATGAGTTTATTTAATGGACTAGCATGTTCTGCATAATTTGGTATCTAGGAACAAAAAAATTTAGTCATTCCTAGAAAATATATCATTAGTTTTTTTTATTGTGATTTGGGAGCCTGTAGGGTTGCTGTTTTCCTATCTTCTTCTGTTTTTTTTTTTCTTTTCCTTCTTGGCAAACGCTGTGACCTAAATATTTCACACCTGTTTTCTATAATTGTAATTTGTTCTTGTTTGGCAAAGAAATTTAGAAGGACTAAGGTATCTTTTTTGCAGATATCCTCAGTCTTTATATCATCTACATATATTAGCAATTGACTTCCTCCTGGAGGAGTGAACTTTGTTAGATTGGAATTTAGACACTGAGAGAATATTGTAGGTGATTCAGGATTTCTCTGTGCTAAGCATGTAAACGTCCACCTTTTACCTTTAAGTGTGAATTTAAAACTGACTATGCTTATCAATCAATCAATCTATCTTTATTTGTATAGCGCCAATTCATAACAAGTGTTATCTCAAGACACTTTACAATAGAGCACAAAACTCTTCTTTTTATGGATACACATATATGCATAGATACATATATACATATGTAAAATACACATATACATATATTTACAAATATATACATCCAACATCCAACATGAATCCATACAGCCAATCATGAATCCCTCCATCATGGCGGCAAGAAAAAACCTTCTGTTAAGCAGCAGGAAATCTTGAATGTGGATCCCAGTCTCATGATGAACAGCAAATCCACACGATGCTGTGTTGGGTGTGTGGGCAAAGGGAGGGAGGTAAGTGGAGACAAGTGGACTAAAGTAAGAACTAAAGTTAGTGACAGATCAATGGACCAATCATAGACCTGTCGTCATCAAATTTGTTTCTGCTGAAAACAAATTTATTAGAGGTTAGCCTCTTGAGATGCTACAACTTGTTTTCAGGAGGGTCCTCATGTCTGTATGGTTGTGGTGATAATTTTATAGAAGTATAATCAATGAAAGTCTTACTGAAAATAAGAATTTATGGTAGTGACAAACTCATGGGTGCCCAGACCACAAGTGCATCCCTACCATATTTGTCTCCGTTAAGTATAAATGTATTAAAGGTAGGCCTCTTGAGATGTGACACCTCCTTTTCAAGAGGGATCTCATGTCCATGTGGAGCTAGAAATAGTTACTATAGATGTATCAACCATGGATAGAAAGATCATGCTAATATCTACATTAACAGCTATAATGATTATGAATTGGAATGAAATGGCCGAATATGTTCTATCTGTAATTGACTAATTGCACTGGAATAGAGAAGAGAGCATTACTGATATCTATCACAGTGAACTGTTTTGCTTGAGGTCATTTAAAAGTGTATGTGGATCAGGCACCACAGGAGCTCTAGGAATGACTGCCTGGTTTACAGCTTGTAAATCCTGTACCATACACCATTTCACTGATGGACAGGCCTTTTTTAACTGAAAATAAAGATGTATTACGTGGTGAGTGTAGACACGGCCTATGAGTCTAGCTTTCATTAGTGAGTCCATCTCAGGCTGTATACCTTCTAGTTTCTGGTTTTAGGGGATGCTGTCTGATATGAGGCCTATAACTACATTTAGGAGTTATAGACATAGGTTAACCCCTTTTATTAATCCTACATCAGAGGAATATAATTTTTCAATCAAATTATGGTTGTTTTTTTCCTGTATACGTGGATATGAACATGTTTAAATACAGAAAATTTATTCAACAAAAACACTGAAAGACAGACAGACAAGGACAAGGACGTGTTAGGCATCACGGTGACTTAACATTTACAGGCTTGCATTTTTTGAGGCAAAGATGCAAAACCAAAGAAAATATATAATCCAATAGTATTTTGGTTTAGGGATAGCATTTTGGCTATTCAGTCATTACTTTGCATATTTTGCTGTGTTTGGCTACCACCAGGCCAGCTGACAGTCTTGGCTGGGCCGGGGACAGGACAATCTAATCTGGATAATCTCCTTTTCCCTTCCTCTCTCCTCCCCTCACATCTCCTATTGTTCCTCTGCCCTTCCTCTCTCCTCTCCTCACATCTCCTCCTGTTCCTCTGCCCTTCCTCTCTCCTCCTCTCCTCACATCTCTTCCTCTCCTGTTCCTCTGCTCTTGCTCTCTCCCCTCGACTCTGTCAGAGACGGTCATTTTTGTTGGCCATGATGCAGAATTGCTAAAATTAGGGCCCCCTCCCACATCACCGTGACTCTCTTTCTCTCCCCCCTCTTCTCTCTCACCGGCATCAAGTCTGACCCTCCGCCCAGTTGCCCCCCCCAATACCCTGGCCTGGGACAACAGACCCGTTTGTCCCCACCTATCAGTGGGCATGGCTACCACAGTGTTTACAAAAAGTAAAAAAAAAAAAAAAAATTACAGGAGGCATTGCGGTTAATGTATAACTTACATAAAAGCTGATAAATATCTCTATTTTTCTTGTGAGTCTGTTTTTGTTCCTTCAAGAAAATGTGTGGCGCTTTTATCTTTTGTTACTTGTAACCCTTTGTGTCTTTTACAGACTTCTGTGAGCCAGTTTTGTGCTGCTTCTAATCCTTCTTTCTTTGTGTCTTTTATTGTCGGTTTTAGCTTTTATTCATTTATTTATTTATTAACTTATCGTGCATGCACTTGCTGACAAAATGGACTTCACATTCACATTCACACTGTTAACCGAGTTTCCCCGAAACTCTTTTTTCATCTGTGCACTGGGTTTCCCTGAAACTCTTTTTCTCGTGGCTTTTTAACGTCTCAGACGGAGTTATCTTTTAAAACCTACTCACTATGTCTTAGGATTCTAGTTTAAAGGTTCTCTATTTGGTAACCCAGTCGCACACAACTTTAGATCCCTGTTTATACTCACACTTGGATCCTCGTCTTTCCTTCCACTGGTTCACTAGGATCCCGTCACCGTCCCGGGGTCTGGATATTGGGTCTGGTCCGCTGGCCTCTTTTTTAACACTCAATCTCAGAGCGGAGGTCTTTTTCACAATTCCTACACCTGACTGTGCACAGTTTTCAGCTTCATCAGCTCCCATAATCCAGTCCAGAAAAGATGTAGGGATCCGGATCGAAGGACCAAGTATGTCAGGAAAATTTTCCAAACTGCCCCTGACTCGGCAGCCAATGTGGAAAGAACGACAGGAGAAAGGAGTCTTTTGATCATTTACTTCGAAGGAGTTTGTGTACGTTTACAACAGAGTGGCAACTTCCTCACACACTGAATTGTGCGTCTAAGCTTCTCATATTTAAACAGTCAAGGTGCACTTCATCACACAAGCATCAACCAATAATATTGCAGTTCAGATGACCACTGATTTGACACAAAGGTGTCACATCAGTAGTCATCTTTCTCATTCAGAAACTGAGTTCTTTTGTTGGTGTGATGGCGTTCTTATCAGGGACAAGATGTAATTCTTCTGCTGATGTGATGGCGCAGTCCTCTGCTATCAGAGACAAGATATTCTCGTTTCCGGTTTCTACTTTCAGCATGAAGGCTTTTCACACAAACATATGAGAGGATCATAATACATAATAATAATGATAATAGATGTAGATATTTTCTTTACATAAATCCATTTTGATCCCTATGCTTAACACTAGGTAGCACATTTTGCAACCGTCTTGCTAAAATCTTACACGGAATGTTGAGATCTGTATTTAATAAACTTATCAGTCTCATGTTTTCATATTTGTTACTGGGCTTTCCTGATTCTGGCAGTAATGTTATCAATGCTCCTGTCATTGATTTTGGCAGAGATCCAACATTTAACAGCTTCTGTAAACATTTCCAATAATGGTTTCACTAGTTTTGATTTAAATGTTTTATAAATATGTCTGTGTAGATTCTCATTCATCCAGGTCATGGTCATTCTGAAGATTCAAAAGCAAGGCAACTGGACTGTGTAGAGTTTGTTGGGAAGACGTTTCACTTCTCATCCAAGAAGCTTCTTCAGTTCCAAATGGCTGGTGCTGGAAGCAGATATTTATCTTGCTAGAGGAAAAAAACAACAACAAAGGAAGGGAGGAGTTGGAGAACGACTCATAGAAACTTATCCCAGGGTGATGTAACCCCTGAGAGTCGTTACCCTGAATGGGTCATTAATGAGGTCAGGTCAGGACTCAGCAGTCCACCTTCACTTAAAGGACACGGGACACTCTTTTGAGGACAGCAACGTACAGGTGTTGGCGAGAGAAGATAGATGGTTTGAAAGAGGAGTTAAAGAAGCCCTCTTCACCAGACTGGAGAAGCCTTCTCTTAACAGAGGTGGTGGACTCAGACACAACCTCTCACCTACATATAATGCAGTGCTAAGCTCTCTCCCCAGAAAGCTCTCCAAACACTCACACCTGGGCACATGTGACCATAACACCTCACATGACAGGGGGAGTTAATGACCCATTCAGGGTAACGACTCTCAGGGGTTACATCACCCTGGGATAAGTTTCTATGAGTCGTTCTCCAACTCCTCCCTTCCTTTGTTGTTGTTTTCTCCTCTAGCAAGATAAATATCTGCTTCCAGCACCAGCCATTTGGAACTGAAGAAGCTTCTTGGATGAGAAGTGAAACGTCTTCCCAACAAACTCAACACAGTCCAGTTGTCTTGCTTTTGAATCTTCAGAAAGTTTTATAAATATCTATTGGGAGTCCATCTGGACCTGTTGTTTTGCCAGACTTCAGGCTATCAATGGCTTTACCTATTTCCTCTTCTGTAATCCCCCCCCCAGTTCTTCAACGAACTCTTGTGGGATAGTTGGAATGCTAAGTTTATCTATAATGCATTTTGGGCTTGTGGGTTTGGTTGAACTTGGGACTTTTACAGATTTTTATAATTTTTTAGAATTCTTTATTTATTTCCTCAGGGTCTACCACAGTATCACCATCCTTACGTATAATTGAGGTTATAGTTCTTTTGGATTCTTGTTGTTTGACCTGCCAAGCTAAAAGTTTACTTGGTTTTTCCCCTTGATCATAAAATGACTGATTAAGAATATTTGAAGCTGCTCTATGTTCTGCTCTTAAAAGCATTATTTCTTTTTCTGCCTCACAGTTTCTGTTCTTCAATACCTGTTCTTGTAAAGTTTTTATTCTGGATTCTAAATGCTGTCTTTTCTGGCGTAACTCTTTACACTTACATGCTGTGTGGCTGATTATAAAATGCTTTAAAAGCATCCCATTTTACACTTGCCATTGTCTGTGGTGTATTGATGCTAAAATAATTCAGTTTATTTACTCACATATTTAATAAATTCTTTATCTTGCAACCATTTCTGATTCATATGCCATCGTGGGGGATCTTTAGTAATGTCCTTGTCAGCATAAATAAGACAGCATGGGCCATGATCGGATATTAATAAACTGTCATAACAGCAGTCTTTTATTTTGGTAAGTAAGTTTGCTGAAATAAAAAAAATAGTCTATGTGAGAATATGTCTGGAAAGTGCTGGAATAACAGGAATAAGCAATATTATTAGGCTTGAGGTGTCTCCAAATTTCCAAGAAGTTTAGCTCTTTTACAAAATGATTAATGGTTATTCTTCTATTTTTATGTGTTTGATCTGCACCCGTAGACCTATCCTTAACCAAGTCTAAAGTACAGTTCCAATCTCCGGCAATTAAGTATTCTCCATACAATGGTGTAAGTGTAAGAAATAGATTTGTGAAAAAAAATTTGGTTTATCTATATTAGGGCTATAAACATTTACAAGATTAAGATTTACTGATAACAGTGTTCCCTGTATCAAATACCTACTAAATTTATCTTTAATTATGTTAGAGGTTTGAAAAGGTACTGATTGATGGATTAAAGTCATCACTCCCTGGCTTGTGAGTTATAAGGTGCTGTGTAAGTGCTCCCATGCCACCTCCAACTTATTTTTTTTCTTCCCCTTCTATTATATGAGTCTCTTGTAAAAACACTATTTTGAGGCCAAATCCTTCACTCTGTTCATGACCTGCTTAACTTTACTAGCCTTTCGTAACCTCCTGCAATTCCAGGAAATATGTTTAATTACTCCACTAATTGACTCATGACTGAAATACCATGATGATCTTTTGACAATCTTTTTGATGAGCAAGAAGAGAGAAAAAAAAAGAAGTGAGGGAGGGAGAACTGTCCTTCAGGTGTACACATTTCAATACATACTGGCTACTTTTCAATACCCATTCAGCTCACCCAGAGTCTTGTTTAACTGTGTTGATGAAGTCCTGTACCTCGGATGGTTGGTTGAATGTGCGTGTTTGCTCTCTGTACGTTACCATCAGCTTAGGAGAGGGTATCATGCCATGTCTTAGTCCAAGGCTCCTCAGCTGCTGCTGCACCGAGTCGTTCTGCTCCCGCTGTTTATACACTTAAGTCGCAAGATCGTTGTAGAATCTCACCCGGTGATTCTTGTACAGGATCTCTCTCTTTTCCCGTGCCGCTTTCGTCACTAGAACTTTTTGTTTGTAGTTCAGGAACTTCATATCAGAGTTCTTGGTGGGGCTGCGTCATCCTTCCTCGGGCTAACGCGGTGCGCCCTCTCCATCACTAATGGGCTCCTCAGGGGAGGCAGGTCAAGCACCTCCTGTATCCAGTTCTCCAAAAACGAGTAGAAGTCCAATCCTTCGGCTCCTTCTGGGAGGTTAACGATCCTTGGTTGTTTAGACACTTGATATCTTCAGTTGTAACTTTATTCTTTATATCCGTTATAGTCACCGGCACATCTTCACTTTGGTGGCTGTAGGAAATCACAAAGAATAGAAACATTCCTGTCTTTTCCCACTTCATCAGTTCAGCAGGGACGTAAAGTGTACGTAACGTAAAGTGATGTAAAGTCAGTTCTCAATCAAAACATTATGACAAGGAGTCATATACATTTCAAAATGAAACTGAGCGTGTATCTCTCAAAGCGCATACCTAAATAAATGTAAGATAAACAGTGGATGAGGACATAAAACTCAACAATTACAGTCCATTTATGTTTGAAGACATAGGCTAAATAAGTTCCAAACAGTGAAGAAAACACTCTTCAGATGGAATTATAGGATAAATAGTGAATGAAACTATATCCAAAAAAGAACTTTATGGCATTTGAACCATTTTAAACATTTAAAATATACTTGTGTATCATATAATCAGTCTTTATAAGATTTTAAAATTTGAAGATCATACATTTGTATAACCTGTTTTCTTCTAAATTGCAGAATATTTTAACATGCTGTTTGGTAAAACAAAAACATGGATTAAACTAATATCCTCTAATAAATCTTCAAAAAGACTTTTTTTTTAAAGATAATTGTTATTTTTTGACTGTTAACAGAGGCAAAAGATGCCTGAATTTTATCTTTTTTTGCAATTACAAACAATGATGCCTGATTTTTTGTTATTGTGTGTGAGAGAAGAGACCCAAAGCTATGGCAAAAAAAAAAAAAAAAGAATACTTAAAAAATGATAACATAATGTGAACTAAAAACCATCATGTTAATTAAATATGATAAAATATGATCACAGGGTTTTGCTCTGTTTTGGGTAGTGGAGTCAGGTTCATTTTTAAGCAATGTTCTTTGTCTGTTAAAGTGTAAATTAAATCTCATATTCTTATACAGGGAAGTGAGGGCATTTTATAATGTACTTTGTTAATTATTGTACAATATTCCTATTCTAATAACAGTCTTCATAAATTTATCCTTGTTAAAAATCTAAACAAAATTAATTTGTATTAATTAGAAAAAAAAACCCTAAACAAAATGCACGAAAATATGGGATATCTTAA
Source organism: Cetoscarus ocellatus (assembly GCA_037902135.1). Classification (NCBI taxonomy): domain Eukaryota; kingdom Metazoa; phylum Chordata; class Actinopteri; order Labriformes; family Labridae; genus Cetoscarus; species Cetoscarus ocellatus. Next base: position 266,882 of record JBAMNC010000123.1, on the reverse strand, counting down.
TAATTTGCTCAAATTACTTGTGATTTGTGTTTGCTTTTGGTTTAAATCCTGTCTTTCTTTTTCATCCTCATTTTAAATTATCTCTGAGTTCTTTGAGAAGCATTTTTAAATAAAATGTATTATTAACATTTTTGTAACTCTTAAGGTTATTATCATTATGATAACTGTAGGAAACAGGCTAATTTCAGATGAGAGCGCTGCTGACTGAACAGCAGGATTAATTAAGCCTGCCTGTTAGCCTGGTCAGGAGCAGGCTCGCTGCACACAATAAATCTCCATGGTAACTTATGTGCCTCCGCTTTCATGAAACCAAATCACAGTTGAATTCATCCAGGATAACCAGAAAATCCCGGCTTAATCCCCTATCTAGGTTTTGAGAAATACCCCTCCGAAAGAGCCTGTGACTAAATCCGGAGCTTGTAGCTTTATAGTTATACAGATGTAAAAATACATATAATAAATATATTTGTATATACACATCAATCCATACAGAGATGTATCCATCCAGACGGAGACAAGGGGGCTAAAATCACATTTGTCTCTGCTGGCTATAGATTCAGTCAATCAATCTTTATTTGTATAGCACATTATTTGTCTTTGTTGAATATAAATGTATTAAAGATAAGCACCTTGAAGTGTGGCATCTCATTTTCAGAGTGTCCTCATGTCTATATGGTTGTAAAGATAGTTACTATGGATGAATAATCAATAGAACCATGGATAGAGAGATCAATCTAATATTAACATTAATATCTAAAATGAATATAATCTGGAGAGGAATGATGTTGATTAATTTACTAGCATTGAGCTGAAATGTCTTTAAATTTGGTTTAACTGTCCTAAAAGAATGAATTTATGTTAAATGATGTTACTTCTGTTGATAGTTGATGCAGGATAGAGCACATGGATGTCAGTGAAGAGGGCCCCCTGAGTTAAACATTCAGTATGATGAAATATTCAAAGATTCAGTTGTATAAGAAAATCTCCTGAACAGAAAAATAGTTTTAGTGGCTGAATATTCTGTTAATTTCTGACTCTTAGAGAAGCTCACTGAGGTTCAGAATTTGTTAATTATTGTAATGAAATAATACAAATTTGAACACAAGGAGAAATTACAAAATAATGACCAAATTTATCTCCACTGACTGTAGGAGTTAAGGTAAGTTTGAGATGTGATACATCATCAAACAGCTTTTTGTCGCCCATAGAAATAAAAACAAAGTGACCATATACTAATTTTTTGAATCTTTTAAACTGTACTAGTATGAACTGATGAGTATTGGTGATGAGGAATGTGATGGATTTTTTTTGTAGGTTGAATATCATGGACACATTGGAGACAGAGATGGCCGATGCTGAGGAAAAAGAAATGGAGAAGGAAGTGTTACAGAAAAAGAGAGGAGATGACCAATCTGGCCAACAAGAAAAAGAAGAAGAAATACCACAAAGTAAAGATATGAATGAGGTAAAAGAAGAGAAACTACTGGATACAAAGATAGTTTCAAAAAAAATTCTGTTGCATATTAAACCCAAAGACAAGAAGCAGGCTGGGGACCTGAACATCAACAACGAGGTGGTAAAAATGAGAAAGGAAGTGAAGAGGGTGAGGGCTTTGATTGTAAGGAAGCTGACACGACAGATCCAGGCCCTGAAGAAGAAGAAGGGAAAAGACAGGGAAGTGGAGAGGAACCAAAGGAGAGCCTTGAGACTGCTAGAGGAAATCCATGCCATGAAAGTGCTTTCAGCAGACCTGGTGAGTTTGTATTAACTTCTGTTTCTAACTTTATCCAAAATGTTTAGTTCTCAGTCATAACACAAACATTGCTTAAATGTATGGCTTTTTTTTCTCTTTTAAACAGGTTACAAAGACAGCTCTGCATAGGAATCTTAACTTTGAACAGGTGTTTAAAAACCCCAATTCTACCATAACTGACCGGGCAGTAACACGAATTGCCACCCATCCTCAATTTAGAAAAAGAATTGAAGAGATAAAAGGTGCTATGGCAGCATTTAAAGAAGAACGGATTAGGGCTGGAAAACAGAAAGGACAGTTTGAAGAGCAAAATCAATCAAAAAATCAAACAGACTCACTGGGCAACACAAGAAAAAATGAAGTGGAGAAGGAAAAAGAAGAGAAAACAATGAATCAAAAGGCAGTCATAGACAATGAGAATCAAAAAGAAGTCATAGACAATGAGAAAGGACACAATGCAGCCACAGACAGTAAAGATAAAATTTCTGCTAAACCTAAAGGGAAAAAATGTAAAGCAGCTTGTGCAGCTGAAAAAGCTGATGGTCTAATGCATGACATACCTCCAAAGGGGGATATGAGACCACTGTTGATAAAAGAAAGTCTGGACATTGTGAAAAATGCACCTGAGGTGCATCAACAGGAGGATGATCAGCGTGAGAGTCTTTTAGAGTCATTAGATGAGGAAGAAAAGGAGTACTTTGATGACAGCACAGAGGAACGTTTCCACAGACAGTCTTCCTCTGAAGAAAGTGATGATGAAGATGAATTCTTTATTGGAAAAGTCAGCAAATTCAAGAAAAAGAAGAATAAGAAATATGAAGAAGGGACAGAGAAAGTAGGAAGCCCAACCAACCTGATCCAGAATCAACCTGATATGGTCGAGGCGAGGCTGAAGGCGAAAGCCTCTCTATTTCAGTCTGTGTTTTGTTCCTCCCTCTCTGTGTCACAGACTGGAGTGGTTAAAGGAAGAGGAAGAGATGAGGCTGAATTAAGGGGGCCAGAGGGCTGTAGTAGTTCAGCAAGAAATTTAAGAAAGAAATCCAAGATCCAACAACAGGAGCAAGGAACAGGATGCAGTTCAGGTTTTAACCACAAGAAGCCCTGCCCTAGAGGTAGTTCTCCTGAGTCACAGCTCAAGGGCTCGACATCTCGCCGCAAATGGAAAGGTCAACGGAGAGGGCATGTTACTGAGCAGCATGTGCGCTGTGAAAGTGTCTTTCACCATCAACCACAAAACACTGCTCTGCATCCTTCCTGGGAGGCCAGTAAGAAAAGAAAGGAACAGCAAGGACAAATCTTGGCTTTCCAGGGGAAAAAGATCAAGTTTGATGACTTCGACTAAAGACCGATGTATTTGGTGAGTGGTCTTACATGCAGTTTTGTGTTTTATAAAGCAAAGTCTCCCAAATGATCAGTACCACTGCTGATATCCATTTCCTTCATAGGTGATGTTATCTTTGTCTGAAATGTTGAGTTTTAACAATCTCCTTGACCAGAGAAAAAAACTGCTTCAGAGAGTTTTGTTTAAATAACAAAAGACTTGTTAAAATGTTTGTTCTAATTGAGCGGCACCAAAGCATTCAATGTATTTTCCAGTTTAATATTGATCCTTCTCTGGAAGTGTTGATTTTTATGAATGAGAGCTTTTGTGCATGAAGTTGTGTGGAACTCTTAACTAACTTTGGATATTTACTTACTGGGATTTGAAATAAACACTTGCCAGTTGCATTTCTCAAATGCAGGTGAAATATTCCATTTGTGGGGTCTGCACTAAATGTTTGCATCTAAACAGTCATGTACGAATACATTTTCAAATACTGAATAAGATTAAATTCACTGAAACATATGCGACACAAAAATGCAATACAATTTACCATTCTGACAAATAAAAACCAACCCTAGGCTGTTGAATCTTGGCTAATAAGTTAAGAATGATCAGTTTACAACCAAACTGGAATGTTAAAAATGTAAAAATAGGGTCGATCGGGGTGTCCATTTTTTTTTTAATTTCCAATTATATCACATTACAAAACCTATAGTACAAACAGATCACAAAGACACGTTGCCACACCCTACCCCACCCCACACCAGACAGCATAGAGTAAAGATACATTGGTCATGAGGATAAGTTGACAGAAGTTCAGTACAATTGTAAATGCCATCACATTCAGTCAATGGAAGCTTCAATTTGTACAATTGTTTTCATCAGAGGTCCCCATATATTTAGAAAATGCTCTGGTTTTCCCCTCACACTATACATATTTTTTTCTGGAGTACAATATGATAGGATTTCATTTCACCCCTGTTTCAAATATGGTGGTATTGTGGATTTCCAGTTTGTTAAGATGCATTTTTAAGCAGCTGTAATGGAAATAACATAAACTTTTTCTGATACATTGTGAAACTGTGAAGTCTGTTTAGGTCCCCAAGGGGGTCTGCGGTTACTTTTTTTTTTAAAGTATTTTGGATAAGATGTTATGGATACATCGCCAAAAAGGCTGAAGGCTATTTCAGTCCCATAGCATATGAGTAAGGTTGCCATCCATGGAAGTGCATCTTGGGCAACCTGGAGAGGGGTGTAATATGTGCGATGCAAGACATTAAATTGAATCAGTCTGTGTTTAGTTGAAGGTAAGAGTGTTTGTGAGTTCCTAAGGATTGTTTCCCATTCTTGATTGCTGCAGTTGGCATTCAAGTCCTTTTTCCATTTGTGCTTCAGATTTAAATGTTTGTGATCCACACAGTCATTAATCCATTTACAAAGCTTTGAGATCAGTCCAGTTGGTGAGTCAGATAAGTTTATAATTTTTCCCAGGGGAGTATCACCAATTCTAGGGTAATCCTCACTTAGATCTCTAATCCAATTTCTAATCTGTAAAAATGTAAAAAAGTGTGAGGAGGGTAGATTGTAGCGATTGCATATATCTGAGTATTCACCAATTAGACTGTCTGTACAGAGGTCACCAAGCACTTGTGTACCACAGTCTCGCCATTTACAGGAAATTTGATCGGTCATGAACTCATGCAAAGGAGAACTAATCCACAGGGGAGTCCTACCAAAGAGCATGTTTTTAATACCTATGAGGTGGTGGCATTTCTGCCGGCATAGATAAGTGTGTCTAATTATTGGGTTGGATGTGATATTATTGACCTGTGTCCCAATAAAAGGAAAAGCGCTCAAAGGGATATCACTTAAAATGTACCTTTCTATATCCATCCATGAAGCATTTTGTATCCTTTCATGGCAACAGTACCATACAGCTCTTAACTGGGAAGTTAAGTAGTATAACTTCTGGTAGAGTGAGTCCTCCTTTATGTATTGGAGCTTGCAACCTAAGTGATTTGATTCTTACATGTTTATGGGACCATAAGAACTTTAAGATTACTTGATTGATCTCAATAATTTAGAAGGGCAATCCAGAGGGATGGACTGATATAGATACAAGAGTTTTGGTAATACATTCATTTTGATGATGTTAAAGGGATAGTTCAGTATTTTTGAAGTGGGGCTGTATGAGCTCCATATGGCCACTAAGTACCTTTGATGCAGTAGAATGTTCTCTCCTCTCCCTCAGTAAGACACAGTCTGTAAGAGTCTGTTACGCAGAACTAGCGGCAAACAGGGAAGTAATGTACCAAGTACAGAGGGTTTTTTTCGCCGCCTACAAGAACTCCCTTAAAAAAATAATACCACAGTTTAGGAGTACACTACCCAGAAATGCTTTTAAGTGCATTAACTTTTCGGAAATATAAAGTTTATCTGGAACTAACCGACTCACTTCACGTAATCCTATGCGCAGCACTTCTGCGCCGCTGAATCACTCCCCCTCCCTCTCAGCTGTTGTCAACATAACAAGCTAGCGGCTTCAGACGCCGGTTGTAGCCTCATGTAACTTTCATCAAGTATTGTAATCTTTTGTTCTGACTCTTAGCGGTGCAAGGAAGAGACAACGTAGGAAATTAAAAAGAAGTGATTATGACAGGGACGATGAAGTTCACTTTGGAGCCAAGAGGATATCTGTGTGAACCTGAGTTCACAGAAGAAGAGCTGCTGCAGATGGAGACCGAACAGACCGAAAGAAACAGAGAGGAAACATCGGTGGAAACTGGAAGTTAAGAAAGAGTCGGAAACACACAGTGGTGCGAGTCAGTGGCGGCTGGTGCCAAAAATTTTGAGGGGGGCGCAGCCTTGGAGAAAACAAACCAAAGAAGCGCTCCATGCTACATTTGAAAAAAAAAAAAATAAATAAAGACAAAACATAATCACAATGCAACCTACTTTGAAAAATGCACTATTTGACCAGAAATGTTGCCCTCCTTTCCTTCTGGGCTGCAAATTTACTCAGTGACCCTCTGACTGAAGTCCATCATCTCTGTCTGTCATTGACAGCATGGCCAGTGCATTCAGCCTGTCCTGGTTCATGGTGTTTCTCAGGAAAGTTCTGATTCTTTTTAAGGTTGAGAAGCACCTCAGCTTCTGCAGTGGTCATGGGTGTGGTGATGAGGATCTTTAGCAGAGTGACAGTCTCTGAAAATACCTCTCCAAGATTATTTTCCATCAACAACAGGATAAGGTCCACAGCACCACAGCAGGCCTTGAACTCCTCCTTGCTGTAGATTAAGACTGAGCTCTGTCTTCAGCTTTAGTTGAGCACTGGGTAGGCCTTCAAGGTGATGCCGAGGGAATCTTCAGGAAACGTGGCATTATACTGTGTGAATCTGTCATTAAAAAATACATAGAAAAACACATTTTATTACCAAAAGTTAACATCAGTATTTACAAAAAAAAAATAAAACAGCCAAAGCTTTACCTGCTCCCAGGAAAAAAAGCTGTAATTTATGTAATTTGACCATTTTAAGAACATTTATTGTGTCACCTGAACAGTGTCTTATTTTATACATGATGTCTCATGGCTCAAGATTGTAAACACAAACAGAATCTTATGTACCACGAAACTGATGCTTTAAAACTAAAGGTAAAACTATGTGATACAGTTTTTGGTATAGATTAACTGTAAAAAGTATACATATATATATGTATATATATATATGTGTGTATATATATATACATATATATGTATATATACATATATGTATATATATATACATATATAAGTGTGTATATATATATATATATTTAGTATATATATATATTTAGTATATATGTATGTATGTATATATATGTATATATGTGTATATATGTATGTGTATATATGTATATATGTATATGTATGTATATATAAATGTATGTATATATACATATATATATATATATATATATATATATATATATATATATATATATATATATATATATATATATATATATATATATATATATATATATATATATATATATATATATATACATATATATGTAAATATATATATATATATACATATACATATATATGTAAATATATATACACACACACATATATATATATGACATGGTTGCGCATGAGTAAAATCATATCTGCTGCGGTGACGTCGATATGATTGACAGCGCTTGTTGTCCAGTCACATGAGGAAAAGAAACACCAGAACAATACTGATTCACTGCCAGTCAAAGTGGGAGTGTGCGGAGTGCACTTCTCTGCACCCCCAGGCAAAGTTGAAGTGACCAATCCAAAAGAAGCCTCAGGTCACATGCTGGGCAAAAGCCGGTGCCCCTCCATATGTAAACTATGTATTCACAACACAGTTCTTTCGTAAAAACATTTTGAAACCAGACTATTACTGTTTGGTAAAAAATAAATGTTTTTATCCGTTCTTTTTTATAATTTGATGACAAATTATGTTGTGTTCAAGTAGACTTTCTCTGCCGAATTTTGGAGGGGGCGGCGCCCCAGCGCCCCCTATTGACAAACCGCCACTGGTGCGAGTGTATGAACCGACTCAATGCCCATTGACTCGGAGTGCTGCTACTGCTATGAGCGGACCTTGGTTACAGACCGACTTCAGGATCTGTCCGAGTCAGAGGGTACCGGTGACTCTCACACCGTCTGTATCACTCATTAAACAGATTTTCCTGCTCTTCTGAATCCCGGAGTTTTGTGGATATTCTTCACTTTCCTGAAGATGAACTGGAAAAACTGTCCCAAACCTGAAGAACCTAATGACAGTTTATCCTTAAAGTAAGTTATAATGATCTGTCAGAGACAAACAAGCAGAGTAGAGGAGGCTGTTTACCATAACCTTGCAGACTACTTGTGTGTGTGTGTGTGTGTCTGTCTCTCTCTTGAACACACATGCACACCCCCCCTCAGCCATTACTGTGTATTAGCTTCTTACTTCTGCTAAAACACAATCTTAGCTTTTTCTGACGTAATAGTATTAATATACCATCTCCGAAATGAAGAATATATTTAGATTTTGCCATGACTTTATATAAACTGTATATAGATATATAGAAATGTACACACCATCTGTGAGGTAACGAGAGATTCAGGCATTTGCTGTATATGATGTTGCAGCATGCCCTTGTTAGGGCGAGGAATACGATGAAAGCTATGAGTTCTCCATGATATACATCTGTTTCTGCATCCAGGGTGGCAACACAAAAACCCCATCTCTGAAATATTTGTCAAATAATCTGCTATAAATGAGGCTATAACCGGTGCCTGAAGCCTGTGGCTAGCTTGTTATGTTTGCAACAGCTGAGAGGGAGGCGGAGTGATTCAGCGGCTCGCGGAAGTGCTGTGCGGAGGAATATGTGACGTGAGTTGGTTAGTTCCAGATAAACTTTATATTTCTGAAAAGTTTATGCACTTAAAAGAATTTCTAGGTAGCGTACTCCTAAACTGTGGTATTACTTTTTGATGGGAGTTATTGTAGACGGCTAAAATACCCTCTTTTCTTGGTACGATACTTCCCTGTTTGCGGCTGGTTCTGCGTAACAGACTCTTACCGACTGTGGCTTACTGAGGGAGAGGAGAGAACGTTCTACTGCATCTAAGGTACTTAGTGGCCATATGGAGCTCATACAACCCCACTTCAAAAATACTGAACTTTCCTTTTAACCCTACCTATTAAGGATAGTGGGAGGTCCTTCTGTTTCAGCAAATCACTCTCAAGTTTTCCTATGAGTGGGTGAAAATTCAGTGTATGTACGCTGCCTGGCCAAAAAAAAGTCACCTCCAAAAAAAAGGTCACACACTCTAATATTTCATTGAACCGCCTTTAGCTTTGGTTACAGCACGCAATCGCTTTGGCATTGTTTCAATAAGCTTCTGCAAGGTCACAAGATTTATTTCCATCCAGTGTTGCATTATTTTTCACCAAGATCTTGTATTGATGATGGGAGAGTCTGACCACTGCACAAAGCCTTCTCCAGCACATCCCAAAGATTCTTCATGGGGTTAATGTCTGGACTCTGTTGTGGCCAATCCATTTGTGAAAATGATCTCTCATGCTCCCTGAACCACTCTTTCACAATTGGAGCCCCATGAATCCTGGCATCGTCATCTTGGAATATGGCCGTGCCATTAGGGAAGAAAAAATCCATTGATGAAATATCCTGGTCATTCTTTGGGCCATAATGTTGCTGAACCTAGACCTGACCAACTGCAGCAGCCCCAGATCATAGCACTGTCCCAACAGGCTTGTACAGTAGGCACTAGGCATGATGGGTGCATAACTTCACCTGCCTCTCTTCTTACCCTGATGCTCCCATCACTCTGGAACAGGGTAAATCTGGACTCATCAGACCACATGACCTTCTTCCAGTCCTCCAGAGTCCAATCTTTATGCTCCCTAGCAAACTGAAGCCTTTTTTTCCAGTTAGCCTTACTGATTAGTGGTTTTCTTAAGGCTACACAGCTGTTCAGTCCCAATCCCTTGAGTTCCCTTCACATTGTGTGTGTGGAAATGCTCTTACTTTCACTATTAAACATACCCCTGAGTTCTACTGTTGTTTTTCTTCGATTTGATTTGGCCAAACGTTTAAGTGTTCGCCAATCACCATCATTCATAATTTTTTTCCCGACCACATTTCTTCCTCAAAGATGATGGTTCCCCACTATCCTTCCAGTTTTTAATAATGCGTTGGACAGTTCTTAACCCAATTTTAGTAGTTACTGCAATCTCCTTAGATGTTTTCTCTGCTTGATGCATGCCAATGATTTGACCCTTCTTAAACAGACTAACATCTTTTCCACGACCACAGGATGTGTCTTTAACATGGTTATTTAAGAAATGAGAAGCTGCTCATTGCAACAGCTGGGGTTAAATAACTTGTTGCCAGCTGAAAGATAATCACCCATGCAGTAATTATCCAATAGGAGGCTCGCACCTATTTGCTTAGATATATCCAGGTGGTGACTTTTTTTTTGGCCAGGCAGTGTATATTACAAAGATCTTTACAGATATGAACACCGAGGGTGGGGTGTCCATTTTTGTAAAATTGTTGTATGGTTATAATGATAATCTCTTGCAGGAAGTGGTTATACACTGTTGTTGCCGTTTGTTCCTCACAAATGTTTAACAGTGTACATTTTGAACAATAAAGATTTTAAGTTTTACAATTGTGCTTTCTTGATTTTTTTGTGTTTAGGAGAAATGACCATTAACTGCACTATAAATATCAAGTAAAAATAATTATATCTCCTAGATTTGCATACAAACTACAAAAATGCTTTGTTTTAAAAATAATCGGAGGGTACCAACCAAATTACTGAGAATGCAAACCCTCACCCTTGTCTTGTTAATAAAGGATACAAACGACAGGATATTGGAGATATCCAAGTCCTGATGTCACTTTAGTTCAGTGCATTTGTATTCAAACAGCTGGTGCGAGCAGTGTGGCACCAGCTGAAAATGATCTGTAGACCTGCCTGTAATATTCTTGAAAGTGATGCAGGGGTGATATATTTTGTAGGCCAACCCAGAAGTTGGCATTAATCAAAAAGCCTATGTGGGTTTTTTTATGAGTTTTTGGAATATTACTGGTAAGAAGCTCTGTGGTAATGATGTGTCTGTGTATCAGTCAAGTTAGGATATAAATTGTGATCATAGCGTCTAGCCCTTCCCTGCTGCTGGATTATGGACACTGACTTCTGCTGCGTATGTCGTCTTGTGCTGTCTGTCTGTGACCTCTGCGCCCCCCTCCATCACTTCTGTGTGAACAACCATGTCGGGGAATAACATGTTAAGGCATTATCCTGATAATACCAGGGTTGCATGTGTGAAAAGGGCTAAAGTGTATGGAATTTTTGAATGGATGGCACTGATAAATGACTGAAATAAGTTCCATGGTGGAAAATGCACAAGATACACCTATGATCTTTTTTTCCCTACAACACATAATTGTCTTATCTGTGAATCTGAGCTTCATAACCTCTGGAAAGGAGGTTATGTTTTCACCAGGGTCTGTTTGTGTGTTTGTTCACTGTTACCAAGATAACACAAAAACTACTGGATGGATTTACATGAAAATTTAGAGGTGTGGTTTGGTCCAAGGAAGAAGCCATTGCATTTTCATGATGATCTGCACATCTGTCTGGATGAAAAAAAATCCCAAATTTTGCCAAAAATCCCATAACTTAACACTGAGTCATATTTAAATTAAAAAAAAAATCATATCTCTGACATCACTTGATGGATTCACTTCAAAATTTACAGGATAATAAACATATTGTAACTCTATAATCACAGTAAATTTCATCTGGATCCGATCCAGATTGACGTCATAAAAAAACCCATTGAAGTTTATGATGGCAAATCCCATTCATTTCTCCTCAGCTGCTCTGACAGTTCCGCCCCCTTTACATCATTATGGGACTTAACGTAGTTAATTTGCAAACTCGCAACGTTTTTCAAGCCGATGTCAATACATTACTCAGCTTCCCTTGCAATGCCAGCAGAAGCTCTCCACATGGACAGACATGAGTGGAGATTCGGCCAGTGATCCAGAGTTGTAACTTGGCGGAGGTCTGCGCTCTCTGGGTGCTTTTCTTGTCTTAAAAATGTGACAAACTGCCAACAAGGACAACATGAATGACAGGGGGCCTTAAGATGTCATTTCTGATTGTCTTTAAAAAAAACAATGCTATTTGCATCTTACTGCTTGTCAAAGCATTTGTATTTCTCTTACCCAGTCAACACTTGGGACTGAAGAAGCCTTTGTCTGTAAGAATCTGAACCAGCCCAGTGTCCTCTCTACAGCTGATGATGTAACACCTCCCTCCTGTCAGTACACAAGTGTCAGCCTGATTACAGCCTCATCTTTATTTCATAGATCAAAGTTCTTTTGCACTGTGTCAAACTAAATATTGTAATGCTTTGTGTTAATTCAAGTGGCAGTGAGCAGGAACAAAGTCTACAGCTACAGCCCCATCTAGTGGTGGGTGGTGTTATTGCACAGCATTTGATGGGCTGCCTGACAAAGTGCAGTTTACAGTTTTTCTCCATTGGTTTGGCTCATTTCTTGAATCTGAAATTACATTCTTAAAATAACATGGACAAACCTCCAAACCACTTGGCAAATGTTCAAAACAGAATTGTATTGCTCATTTCTCTCATCAACTTGCAAATGTCTTCTACATCTCTCAATGTCTCAGGACATCTTTGCAAAAGATTAAGTACAGGTAGCCCACTGTTAGCACAGTTAACCTACATTTAGCACAATTCACAAGTGAATAGATCTTGTTGATCAAAACTAATTGTTGATTCTCAGTCTAATGGTCATCCTCTCTGAAACATGTCAGCATTGTTTCATTGTATAAGTCATCACATGCACAACAGACTGTTCAATTGTCAAAATTAGTCAAGAAAATAATAGTTCTTGTCTAATGTTAGTTGTGAAACTCCAGCTTTATTTACAGCACTGTAGGATACATATAATTTTCTTTGTTTTTTGTTTATGTGTGTATAATACAGTATATTATGCTGTGTATATTTTCTTTTTACTCTGATGTATGGAAGTTACTTTATGTGTGTGAATACAGTTTTTTCCAATTGCTAACACTCTAAATGACATGTATCGCCTAATTATTTAAACTGACAGAGACCAAATCCTCTTCTCAAGTCTCCAAAACTCAAAACCCACTTTCTGCTGTACACACATTTTGCAATTCAGAACAGCACTTTTTACTGTAAATGCACGGAACACGGTTCTCTGCATAAGACACAACAATCTGATCTAAAGTCACATTTACCATTTCGAAACACTACTTCCTTGTTATTTCTTTGCCTCATGTTTTTTTGCTGTATATTTTTTCTGCACGTTTTTTCTGCAGTTTTCTTTTTCAGTTTACTGTTTTCCAAGCATATTTTGTTCACGCCAATGCTGTGCATATGTTGCACTGACTTGATAGTTGAAAAATAGAAAAATAAATGTTTTAACAGTATGTGTGTATATCTGCAAATATTTCTGTGCATGTGAACAATCTGAAGGATTTTCTAGAATTTGAACTTTTTTAGTATGATGCAAAAGCGATGAAAGTGCTTTTCATTCTTCCCAACAGCGTGTATCTGGTTAGACAAAAATCTGGTCATATGAATGAAGTGTGTGCCATTTGGTGCAAAAGTTTGTTTTTGATAATGCTATATGTAGTTTTGGTGGTAGTACTTCATTTTGAAGGACATATGAGGTATTTTGAAGTTTGGGTGTGTGGTTTTGTGAATTGTGTTAGGTAAGAATTTTGATATAACCAGCCTAGTTTGCAAAACTGAGTTTTAGTAATTGGAAAAAAAACTGTTATAATGGTTACTTTTTCTCCAGTTTCATACACAATTGTATACTGTTAGCTAGACAAAAAAAAAGAAAAGAAAACTAGTTCAGTAATCAGTGTCAATAAAGGACTGGGCTCAGACTGAGAGGTGGACATGAGGGATATTTCAATGGTCCTCTGCCATAGTGAAAAAACATTTAAACATTTTGACCCGCAGTGCTTACACAATGCCAAGGGACGATGCATTTTGGGGGCACTGACTATTTACATGAGAGAGGACTTTAGTTTTGACACAGGAGTGAAGTGTTTTGGGAGAGATATGAGCATTTGCAGGTGATCCATGGTGTTGTGCTGAACCATCCAGGTTATTTTGGCAAAAGCACCAAATGATCGCCAAATGATCTTAGAGTTTTGAGAATGTAATTTCTGTTTCAAGAAATGAGCCAAACCAATGGAGAAAAAAATGTGAAAAAAAAGGCCAAATCAATTGAAGATTGCCAACATTTTGCAACTTCAGTCACAAACCAAGGTGGCTGAATGAGCAGTGCAGTGGCCCTTTCTCAAGTATTTTTGACATACAGTGAGCACCACTGACATGTCCAGAATAACTATTATTGTTGTTATTCATAAAATCTCAAACTGTCTGTCTTACAAAAAGAAAAAAAAGCACATTATTATATCTTGACATTGTTTATTAGTCTTATTTTGAAGTATGTGTTTACATTCTACCACTAATTGTCTTGCAGTGTTGTGAAGCATTGTAAATTGTGGATTTTATAAAATGTTATTTGTCAATTAAATGTACTAAACACTACTGATGATGAATCATCATTTCTTTACTGTTGTGGTTATTTCTGCCCTTTTTCATGTGTGTAACATGTACTTATTAAATATTGCCATAATTACCAGGGCTTTGCTGGCCTTGATTTCAAACAGAACAGAGTATGTTTAATGTGTTACAATATCTTTAATGCTACTGCTAACAAATATTTAATATGTATTTAAATTGCCTGGTATGATATTAGCACTGCTATTCAAGGTCAACTGTAATTCACTTTTACAAGAGGACACACTGCACAATATTTTTAAATGTTTTTAATGGGTTTTTTTTTCTCAGTGTTTTCAGTGATTCAACACTTTGGGTACCTTCTGCTGTGAGGTATCAACAGAACTCTTTTAGTATTTTCTGATTTAAAGTGCACATCTGGCAGTCCCTAACCCCTCTGAAGAAGTACACATTCTTAATAGATCCCAAAAGAATTCAAGTACAAATGAATTATATGTACATACAGAGAACAATGATTGACCTCAAGTCTTTTTGGTGGTAGATGGGGTCATTAAAGGAGTTTTTCAACCTTCTTTATGGTCATTTTTGAGCCCCCTCATTGCTTTTGTTCACATCCACATTTGATAGAAATGCAAACTTGCTATGTGTTGATGTTATGCATTGAGACACAACACGTCAAACCCAACTCGTTACACCTGTACTAAGTGCCTTTCATATTATTTCTGTCCAAGTGGGTTGTGCCAAACACAGGAAGCTAGTACATTAACACTTACCTTTCATTATCTGATAAAGTGTGTGTAATCTGCTGCTGTGGAGGATATACAGACGTGTGCAAAATTGTTGGTACCCTTGTGTTAAAGAAATAAAAACCCACAAGGGTGACTGAAATAACTTGAAACTGACAAAAGTAATAATAAATAAAAATGTATTGAAAATTAACAAATGAAAATCAGACATTGCTTTTGAATTGTGGTTCAACAGAGTAATTAAAAAAAAAACAAAATAATGAAACTGGTCTGAACAAAAATGATGGTACCCCAAGAAAAGATTGAAAATGATTTGACCATAGGGACATGTTAAACTAAGGTGTGTCCTGTAATTAGCATCACAGTGTCTTCAAGCTTGTAATCAGTCAGTCTGCCTATTTAAAGGCTGAAAAGTAGTCACTGTGCTGTTTGGCATGGTGGTGTGTACCACACTGAACATGGACCACAGAAAACTAAGGAGAGAGTTGTCTCAGGAGATTTGAAAGAAAATTATAGAAAAGCATGTTAAAGGTAAAGGCTATAAGACCATCTCACAGCTGCTCATATTATTCAGAAGTTTAAGGTCCATGGGACTGTAGCCAACCTCCGTGGACGAGGCTGAAAGAGGAAAATTGATGACAAATTGAAGAGACGGATAATATGAATGGTAACCAAAGAGCCCAGAACAACTTCGAAAGAGATTAGAGGTGAACTCCAATATCAAGGTACATCAGTATCAGATCACACCATCCGTCACTGTTTGAGCCAAAGTGGACTTAATAGAAGACAGAGGAGGACACCACTGTTGAAAGCAAATCATAAAAAAGCGAGACTGGAATTTGCCAAAATGCATATTGACAAGACGCAAAGCTTCTGGGAGAGTGTCCTCTGGACAGATGAGACAAAACTGGAGCTTTTTGACAAGTCACATCAGCTCTATGTTCACAGACTCAAAAATGAAGCATACAAAGAAAAGAGCACTGTACCTACTGTGAAACATGGAGGAGGCTCAGTTATGTTCTGGGGCTGCTTTGCTGCATCTGGCACAGGGTGTCTTGAATCTGTGCAGGGTACAATGAAATCTCAAGACTATCAAAGCATTCTGGAGCCAAATGTGCTGCCCAGTGTCAGAAAGCTTGGTCTCAGTCACAGGTCATGGGTCCTCCAACAGGATAATGACCCAAAACACACAGCTAAAAACACCCAAGAATGGCTCAGAACAAAACATTGGACTATTCTGAAGTGTCCTTCTATGAGCCCTGATCTAAATCCCATTGAACATTTGTGGAAGGAGCTGAAACATGCAGTCTGGAGAAGATACCCTTCAAACCTGAGACAGCTGGAGCAGTTAGCTCATGAGGAGTGGGTCAAAATACCCGTGGACAGGTGCAGAAGTCTCATTGAAAGTTACAGAAATTGCCTAATTGCTGTGATTGCCTCAAGAGGTTGTGCAACAAAATATGAAGTTAAGGGTACCATCATTTTTGTCCAGGCCAGTTTCATTATTTTGTTTTTTAAAATTATTCTGTTGAACCACAATTAAAAGCAATGTCTGATTTTCATGAGTTAATTTTCAGTAAATTTTAATTCATTTTTACTTTTGTCAGTTTCAAGTTATTTCAGTGTCCATTGTGGGTTTTCTTTCTTTAACGGAAGGGTACCAACAATTTTGCACACGTCTGTAATAGATTGAATCTATTTATGATGTTTTGTAGTTTTTTTAGGACTGCTAAATACGTTCTTTTTTTGGTAACATAGCTAACGTTTTCTGGCTCTGAAAGTTAATAGATGAACCTGCCATCCGTTTTCCCCAAGAACTGTTTTTTAATTTTACACAAACACAAAGGATAATCCAACCACAATGTCAGCTGAATCACAGACATGAGTTTAGAGAGAAAAGACATACAAAACAGGGCAAAGCAGATGAGATTCAATTATCCATTCTTTTATTTTCATGCAGTTTCGATCACACAGCAGAGTCTGCATTACCTTCAGAGCATACATCACAAGAGATAAAAAAATCTACTGAACGTCTGTGAACACAGGTTTACCCTGTAAAATTCACCCACAAAAATAACTTCTAGAATTTCACAAGCATTAAAAAAGTCATTTTGTAATGAGGTTAAAGCCTAAACTGTGAATTCCCAGGCTGAGAATCCTGTATGAAACACCACCCTCATTATCTTGCAGTGACTCATACAGACGCCCTGCATATAGAGCAGCCTCTGCAGGAGCAGAGCACACCACGTGTCATGGAGAGTCCTGAGGTCACCTCTGAACAGCTTTAGTCACAGCCACTTCATAGAAGTCCTGTGGATTCAGTTATCTTTTACCAGTGTCTCTGTTGACTGACCCCTTAATCTATTTTGTCCTTGTCAGTTATGATGAATCTGAACTCTGCATGGTTGTAATGTTGAACCCATCAGGAGAGCATCTAAAAAAAACAACAACATAAAAATACTTGCAAGAAATTAGTTGATTTAATACACTTTAATACACATTACATTAGTATCTGTCTTTTCAGTGAGACAAAAGTTACTTTTGTGTACAGTATGTATTTAATTCAGATTTTCATAAACTGCTCTGGACTGATTTGAACTCTTCTGTCCCTGTTTATCTTCTCTCCCTTAGCCATCCTGTTCTTCTCAGCCCCTCCCCCCTCTCATACATATTCAACCTCATTTTTCCTCACCCTACATCACCCCTCCTCCCCTTACCTTACCCCATCCCAACTTCCTTCCCCTCTCCCTTCTTAACAACTCTCTGTTATCATTACTCCACCCTTCCTCTTTTTCTGCCTACTTGCCTCCAACTGTGTAAAGAAATTAAGCAAAGGTTTCAGGGGGAACACAGAGATTGGTCTGGGAAATGAACAGAGTGTAAGGGCAATCTGGGTGTGAAACGCTTGATGAACTCTGTGAGCATGAGAGAGAATAAAGGGGGGAGGAGTAAAAACATTTTCTTCCTCTGAACAGACTGGATTTACCCAAAGCAGCTCCCTGAAGGAGGACCCAGGCTGTACTTTGTCTTCCTTCGTTATTTGAATGTTTAGAGCTGTTTGTGTCCGTACAAATGAAAACTAAATATGCATTAAAGGGAAACAGTCATGAAGGAGTCCAGCAGGCATCTCTGGCTACTAGTCAATACCCCCACCTAACAACAGTAAAGCAAGACCTATAGGACCAGAGACCTAAAGACCCTGACTTTCATGCTCAGATACCATGAGCTCCATACGGCCTTGTCCAGTGGACCCATCGCCCCATAAGCCAGGCCAAGTCTGCAACTGAGCCTCATAGTTAGCAGACTGATGAATTACACTGCCAAGGTAAGTGAACTGCTCCACAACTTCCACGTTCTTACCACCCACAGGCACAGACTCGATGGCCTGGATCTTTGTTTTAACCCAGGAGTCCTGCAGTCCCAGTTATTCAGCCTCCTCACTCAGTCTCCACGAGGATCACAGCATCATCAGCAAAGTCCTGATCATACTAAGTTCGCCGAACAACACTCCACAGTCCGTCTGTTGTACCTGCTACCCATGCCATAATCCAGTCCATACAAGCCATGAAAAGTATAGGGGCCAAGACACACTCCTGCCTCATGCCAGAATCAACAGGGAAGAAGTCAGAGATGGAGCCGCCACACTTCACAGCACTCTCTGCACCTAAATATAAGGCAGACAGCTGTATGCTTGCCTCCCAGGGAGGTCCACAGCCCTCCAAAGGACACCTCTACTCACTGAGTTAAAATGTCTGTCAGAAGTCAATATAGGCTGCAAGTAACTCACAATTGAGTTTCCAGGAGCGTTCAATGAGGACCCGAAGTGTCAAGATGTGGTCTACGGTGGACCTCTTGGGCATAAAACCTGACTGCTCAGGCCACTGGTGCTGAAGCAGCTACTTGCAGATCCTGTAAACCAGTGCAAGTAGTTTGCCCCGTACAGAGAGGGGGTGTAACACCCCTGCACTGCGTGCTGCATGTTAGCCGCTGGTATGTGGCTGACCAGCCAGTCTGGGTGAACTCTGTCAACTCTGAAAAGGGGGAAGCGGTTCCCAAAAAGATTCAAATTGTCAATAAAGCACGTGTCAGAATTCTGCAGGCAGACTGAAGCCATGAGTTGAGGCTGAGCTCGGCTAAAGCCACCAACTGGATAAGGTGGGGATGAGTACAGCTTCCTTGAGGCAGAGGAGGCAGTTAAGGAGGATGATGGTCGGTTGTTTGGGGAGCCAGTAAATTGTAATTGCAGGTTGTCACTTGATACCCATTGTCAATGAAATGTGTGCACACACAGTCAGCTTTGTACCTGTATGCCCAAAACAGATATTAATCCCTGCATGGTATAAACATACTCAGACAGAGAAGTGAAAAAGACTTAAAGAAAGCACAGATTTCTTATTATGTGGTTCATATCCTTCAATCCTTCAATGAATCAAAACATAAACACAAAAAGAAGACAAGTGTGGCATTGACCCACTCAAATGAAGACTGATTGATGCTTAAAAACACATACCGGCATGTTTAAATTTGATATCATCTTTAAAATGCTGTATTTGTATCCCTCTGGATTTGAAGGAAAAAAAATATAACAGTAATGGGTAACCAGTAATGAGGTTTAGCAAGTGATAATGTTTTTCATAAATAGAACATTCCCTTTCATAAACCAACCTGCTCTGAAATATAGTTAGCAAGCTTTACTTTATGTCCTTGGTTTGTTTGTTTTTGACTTGAATCTCATAGAAAATCTGTGTTGGGATTTGAAGAAGGCATTTGCAGCACACAAACACAAGAATATCAGTGAACTGGAGACCATTGCCCATGAGGAATGGGCTAAGATTCCTCAGGAACTCTGCCAGAAGCTGGTGTCTGGCTATGCATCACGTTTACAGCAGGTCATACAAGCAAAAGGGTGTTGTTCTGAGTACTGAAGTTGCTGGTCATGAAGGGGTTGAATAATTTTAAGACAGCAGTAGTCATTAAAAGCGACATTTTGTTTTACATTTGAAGAAGCCTCTGGTAATATCAGTTGTGTTGAGCTATTTCAGTTGTTCAGCTGGAAGTTTGTAAGTTTTGCCAATAAACCTAATGTGCAATGGGGGTTTAATAATTTTGATTGCAACTGTGACCTTTGCAGACTAACAGGTCAGGGGCCAGGGGCCATTTTATCTCTCTCTCTCTCTATCTATCTATCTATCTATCTATGTATGTATGTATCTATCTATCTATCTATCTATCTATCTATCTATCTATCTATCTATCTATCCATATCTGTCTGTCCCTGTCTGTCTCTCTCTCTCAATACACACACACACACACACATATGTGTATATATATGTGTATATATATATACATATATGTTTATATAAATAGATTTTTCTATGTTCAAAACTTTGATTTAAAATGTGGTTGCTCTTGTGGTTTCTGTGGCTATAAAAATGAGAGAGTATGACTAAAGTTCAGTACCTCTGAACAGACAGTGATTAGTATAAATGAAACTATAAACATTTTATTCTCTCAGATTTTTTTTCTGCTGCTGTAAAATGTTATTCACTTCTTCAATGTAGATATTAAAGATAAACAAGAACAGATAAATAGTGTGGGTGTGTCTGCTGGACCTTTCCGCAACATCACTGGGAGTGTTTAAGGTATTGTCTGCTCTTCTGAAACCAGGCCAAGAATTGCTTCTCCATCTCTTTTTACGAAGTTCTGATTGCCACTGTCATTGGGTGAGGTCTGACCAGTGTCAGAAAAATCAAGTGCATCTCTTACCAAAAAGGAAAAATATTGTCACCCTTTGAGGGATATGGTCACAAATTCGTGATCATTCTGAAAAACATTCACCACAGCCACAGATTCTGGATTTTTTCCACTCTTTGCAAATTATCAGCGACTGCTAGCTTCAAAGAGCTAGCTATTTTCCCAACTAAATTAGTGTCTTAAAAGACTAAATAATTGTTGAGCATTTATAGTCTACCCCTTTAGGGGGGTTATTAAAATATTTCTGATTCTGATTCTAATTATTGTCCTGCAGAAACATGCATGCTCTTCTCCCACCTCAGCTCAATTTGTTAGAAGTCTCAACATCGAAGTTGTTGTGTTTTTGTGTGTTTCCTGTGGGCGCGTCTCAGCGCATCAGACTGGTGAAGAAAAGAAAAACCTGATTACAGAGACAGTCTGCCTCAGACAAACAGTGTGTGTACCGTTAGAGAAAGTGTGTCAGTGTGTGGGTGTAAACTTTGTTTTTTTGTGCTGCTAGAAAAGAAGAATATTAAATAGGCCTATGTGTACACACACGTTTTTATTAGATAAACAGACCGTCATGTGAGTGTAATACAAGGGATGTTTGTCCATATTACAAAAAGTGAAAAAAGAATCATTTAATTAAAATCAGAAAGAAACAAATGCGCCTCAGTGCACATGATTTTCTTTCCTTTTTTAGGGTGGGGGATGGTTAGGGCTGAGAGGAAGGCCCTGCACCTGCCAGTTTTACAAAAGTATGTTGCATAGCAACAGACGGCAATCATGTCCCTTAAAGCTGGATGGAAATGCATGGGGCTGTGTGGTTTCTCCCAAGAAAGCCTCATTCTAACCAGAGTGAGGTTCAAAAGCTGATCACAGACCATTTCATCAGATTTGTCTCCAAATTTGGTTGTTGTTGGCATTTTTACTTACAGGATTAACATGGACATACATAGACATATAATTTAAGTTTTTCAATAAACATTAAGCCAAAATAAGCCAGTATTTTCCATCTAAAACAAATATCAATGTGGGCAAAGGATTTACCTCAACTCCAAAACCAGGTCTAGGGTCATGCTTGTAAATTTGGTTCAGTTTGGACTCATGCTGCGTGAATAAAACTGACTCTGAGGAAGACTGCTCATATAATCTCACTTTAGACTGGCAGATTTAAAGCTAAGTAGTTTCATGAGATAAAGAGTTTTAAATGTATTTTATATTACATTCAAACTCTAGCATATGTTTTATACCACCTTCATATAATGGTAAACAGCCAAGCTCTCAGCTGATTTCTTTCTGTACATTTAAATTACTGTATATATAAATAAATATATATAAATAAATATATATATATGTATATATATATATATATATATATATATATATATATATATATGTATATATATATATATATATATATATATATATATATATATATATATATATATATATATATATATATATATATATATATAAAGGGCTGATAAGTTGTGAGCCTTTTATTGAAGAAGATAAGCAGGGATGTCCTTTTTCAGCTCTACTATTCCCTTAAGGCTGTGTACCAGAAGACTGGTGTCATTTGGTCAGTTAATGTCGAAGAAGTAGCACTCTAAAATATGTATCATGGCCTTTATTGACCATTTCTGGGGTTGCAGCAGTGACAGGCCTTCCAGGACGGGCGTCATCCCCAAGGCTCTGTCTGCCACGCTTAAATTCTGCCACCCACCTTTTCACTGTAGCATATGAAGTTGATGCTGTGCTGGCCTTTGCTAAACTACAACCAGTTTACTTTACAAAGATAGGGAATGTAGATCTTGATGGTTTCAATTCAAGGGAGAACATAAGGATAAAAAACTCCTGCAAGGACAAAGTTCAGGAGAGAAAGTTAGTCTCTAGCTGGTGAAATACAAAAGGCAGAGAAGACTTAATTCTTTTAATTAGTTGGTTAGTGTCTGTCTTTCTGTCCCTCTCCTTTGTCATATTTCCTCACTACCAGCTACTCTAAGTCGTCGTCTTTTGTTTGTGCTTATTTGCTGCTTTCAAGTGTTCAGTAACTCAAAATTAATCCAGTGTGAACCCACTCCATGGCATGCACTCGGCAGTTTGCAAACAGATTTGTAAACAGACACACACAGAC
Source organism: Cetoscarus ocellatus (assembly GCA_037902135.1). Classification (NCBI taxonomy): domain Eukaryota; kingdom Metazoa; phylum Chordata; class Actinopteri; order Labriformes; family Labridae; genus Cetoscarus; species Cetoscarus ocellatus. The sequence continues at coordinate 244,051 of JBAMNC010000123.1, read as the reverse complement.
ACACAGACACACACACACTGCCCGGGAGTAGGGAACATCACGCTCCAGTAATATGATGCTGAGGCAACACTGTGTGCAGTACTGTGGTGGTGCATGAGCATCACAGCTCATGAAAACGGTAGCATGCAGACATGTGACGATGTCATCATGTGATGGCTCTCAGGTTACCTTTGTGGTGAACGCATTGGCCCCACAAGACACAAAGTAGCAGTATGCATTGCTACAATTAAGTCCATATTACTTAAGAGAGATGAGAAAATTCTGAGAAAGCTGTGACTCACAAGGTGTTTCAGTTCACTTTTTATCCCAGCGTCCTAAGTGGCTCTTCAATTAAAGGTCTAATTTAAAGTCATAAATGACATACTGTGTTGTTTCACATTGAACCACTAAATGATATATCTGTCACTAAATACACACATTTTAATGTTGATAAAGAACTTGTGAATATAATATATTTAATTGAAAAAGCAGTTTAATCCACAGACTGAACTTGTTAAACTAAAGCCATTTCCCAAACATCTTCTCTTACAACAGCAAAGTGTCTGAAAAAGTTTGCAATACCCTCATTTTTCTAGAACAGAAAAAGCGCCAATCAATCTATCAATCACCCAGTCACTCTTTATTTGTATAGCACCAATTCATAAGACATGTTATCTAAAGACACTTTACAACAGAGTAAGCTGAAGACAAACTTGTCAGTTTAAGGACACACATGTATGCATAGATACATACTGTATACACATATACACATGTATAAACACAGATATATCCAAAACCCAACATGAACCCATCATGAGCACAGCACTGGGCCAACCAAACTACACACTGTAAATGCAAACAATGTCCTGACTTAGGACTAAATAGTGCATTCAACTTGATTCATGCTAGTTTTTCAAGTTTACTTTCTTACACCAAGTTTTCTGTACTTTTTACACGCATACTTGTTCGATTGAGTAATATCTACTTGTTTTTTCTGAGTGTGTAGCACGGTTTGTGGCCATTTCCGCTTGGCGCGCATTTACCAACGAAGAAGAACGAGGCACTGACATGCGAGCTGTTGTAACGGTGCAGACAGCCCCAGTACGACAGGTTGGCGTTGTTCCGGTAAGTCTGAAGCTTTTGTTTGCAGTCTTTAAGTGTCATTAAATTTTAAAACGAGAGCTGTTCGAAGAAACCAGACAACAACTTTTTCTGAGAACGTTGGCATGTTACCCCGTGTGTTCACCGAGGAGACGCTAAAAGGTTAGCAGCAGCTCGATATGAGCGAATACGGCTAACCGTACATTCACACCACAATGTCGCTCGTGACCGCCGTTGCCTTGATCGCCCCTCGACGCCGGCTCTCATTGAAAACGAATGGCAGCTGGACGCCGCCGACGCTCAGATCGCTTCTGGTGTGAATGTACGGTAAGAGTTCTTTGGCTTGGTCTGAACGGCCTGGAGCGAGCTTCAGTGTAACCGTACATTCACACCAAAAGCGTCAAAATCGCCTGTCGACGCTCTAGACGCTCACATCGCGCCGCTTGGCAGTTGAAAATACACACAGCAGCACACAGGCAGGCGACGCCATGTGAGCGGCCGAAGGGGCGGGGCTTTGAAGCTGCGGTGCAGATGTGTCAACCAAGGAGGATCAGCTGTGCCCTGGATGACTATAACATGACTAACAGAAGCCTATAACTTACCAGATATCCCCACAATGTCTGCAATTTTCTTCCAAGCATCATTTTTTTAATTGTCTCTGTAGATGAACAAAGACCCATCATAAAGCTCCGGGAAGCTGGACGCAGCAACAATCAGTTTTTCCTCCATTGTTTTCTCGTCCTCCCTCTCAAATTCTTCCGCATTGGGAATCCAGATCGGCCTGCAATTGGCTGACGCCTCGGTCGCGCCGCTGCTCATTTGCATAAAGTTGAGCTTCTCCCAACTTGAGCTCGACGCTCGCAACGCTTCGATCGCGCCGCTCGAGGTCGCTCATGACGCTCACATCGCGCCGCTCGTCGCTGCCATCGTCTCGATCGCCCCTCGACGCCGGCTCTCATTGAAAACGAATGGCAGCTGGACGCTGCCGACGCTCAGATCGCTTCTGGTGTGAATGTACGGTAACCGTACATTCACACCAAAAGCGTCAAAATCAGCTGTCGACGCTCTAGACGCTCACATCGCGCCGCTTGGCAGTTGAAAACACACACAGCAGCACACAGGCAGGCGACGCGATGTGAGCGGCCGAAGGGGCGGGGCTTTGAAGCTGCGGTGCAGATGTGTCAACCAAGGAGGATCAGCTGTGCCCTGGATGACTATAACATGACTAACAGAAGCCTATAACTTACCAGATATCCCCACAATGTCTGCAATTTTCTTCCAAGCATCATTTTTTTTATTGTCTCTGTAGATGAACAAAGACCCATCATAAAGCTCCGGGAAGCCGGACGCAGCAACAATCCTTGATCGCCACTCGACGCCGGCTCTCATTGAAAACAAATGGCAGCTGGACGCCGCCGACGCTCAGATCGCTTCTGGTGTGAATGTACGGTAACGTCCTCAGGTTCCTGCATCGACGGCGCCATCTGTTAGCTGCCGTCGTCCCGCTGTCTAACTTCTGGCAGCTAATAGACGGCGGGACATTAGCTGTCATCGGTTAGCTGCCGGAAGTTAGCTGCTGCTGTCGCCATGGAGACGGCGACACTGGTGCAAGCACATGACGATGATACAACAGCCCCACTGCTGTCTGTTAGCTGCCGGATTAGTGCACGCTGCTATCTTTTTTGAAGGTAACCAGTTAATAGAACGGGATTATGATCTATAGCATAAACATTAAGACTTAGCATTCCTTTGCAACACATTTCTTTCCATCATGAGTAATCATGCATGTGTCTTCAACAGCACTTAAAATGATCAGCTCCCATTTGCTTTCAGGAAGAGCTTTGTGACAAATTAAGATGAAATGATGGACACAGATCAGAGAGCAACAAAGGCTGGATTTAGGTAGCCGAACGTCTCTGTGTTGTTTTGAGACCAAGAACTCCTCTTCCCATCGACACTTTTGTTTTGGGAGGAGTTTTGAAAGGGGAGGATGGAACAGCATTTCATTAGATCACAATGGCTTTGCCCCCTTCTGGTTGGCCAGTTCTGTTGGCTCTAACGGTTCGATAGAGGTGTCAATCACCCAAATTGACCAATCTACTGCCGAGATATCGCCCTGGTGTATCTCAGTCTGTGTTAGCAGGAGACCTCAATAGAGATGTCAGACTTCTAATATCAGTTATTTGACTTATTTGGTGGCATTTTTAAGAAAAAGAAGTCAGGACAACGATCCAAAAGAGGTTATTCCATGGAGGAAGTGCTGCATAAGCATTTTTACATATAACATTTTCAAAGTTTGCTTTTATTTCATAAACAATGAATCTGTTGCACTTTGATTCAGACTTCATTTTTTTTGTATAGTTTCACCTGACCAGTCTGTCCTAAAACCTCTTATTTTGCTCTGCTTCACTTTATCAGAGTTAACTTTGGCAGAGGTAATGTTCACATATTTTATTATTCATTTTTAGAGATTTAAAGCTAGAACTGCATCACTCCAAAGAGCTATTTACTATAAAAGTGTAATTTTTTTAAGGCAGAAATGAAATCTTTAATTTATGCTGTGTTCCATCTTCATTTACTCTGACCCAGTAACATATATACTGATCTTTACGCATCTGATCAAATTTCACAAGTGTTTCCCACCAAAATTATTCAGATAGACCTCGTGGTTGCAGAGGTATACTCTTTCAAATTTGATCATGTAATTTTCTAGCAGAATGCTTAAAAAGAGGCTTGGGCTGAAGAAGTTTTAATGCTGAACTCCTGGCACTGGTAGATGTGATTTTACCCAGTTTCTTTTGTTTCATGCAGGTGGTATAAGAGCCTGGTCAGTCCAAAAGTAGACAATTCAGCACAGAAGAAAGGACACAAGGTGGGTACTGTTTTTCATTTAGAAATTAAAAAAAAATGTTTGATTAATTAGTGAGACGTAAAGGGGTAATTCAACATTTGCCAAATTGTTGAACTACCCCTTTAACTTTTTTAATTGTTTTCTGTCACTTATAGTTTAACTCATTGTTCTCCTGTGTTCTTTCTAGTGCTTACAGGAAGTGGAATGCTGTGGACATGTAAGTTTTGCACTTTTGTCTCTCCAAAACGAGGTCAGCTGTTTAAACATTACAGGTTAAAGCATGGTGGCTTTACAAGAACCTCTCCAATACCATGTCTTCATCAGGAGTGTATTTGCACGTTTAAATCGCTTAATGCCCTGAAGGTTCATTTGTCTAGACTCCACTCACAAGTGATCAATGAAAAAGATGATCAGCAAATATTTAATTGCCAAGTCTGTGAGTTCAATGAGCCCTGCTGTGAAAATGATTTTTTTACGCATTTACGCAAGCATCTGAAGTTGATGCAAAAAGTGCCGTGCCCCTATCTGGATTGTGATTTTGAGACAAATGTGTATTCTACTTTTAATACACACAAAAGTAGGAATCATGACCCGAAGTACTCAACATCTAGTCTGCAGCTCAAACCTGGAATAGCTGTGCAGCTCTGGGGCACTGAGGAGAGTACCTCTGCTTCAGCTGAACCACTCCCAACTGAAAATGTCACTTGTTTTGAAGAAGAGGAGCTGACAGATGTTGGTGTTGATGTTAATGACCTTAACTCTCAGCTTGAGCATAATTTAGCCTCGCTTTTCCTGAAAATGCAGACAATACTACACATATCTGAAAGTGCTCTCCAAGAAATCATTCAACAACTAGGACAGATATTTCAACTTTCAGAACCACTGATGTTTTCTGTGGTTGAGGAGATAATGAGACGTCACTACCCTAATATCGATAATGCTGTTGTTAAGGAGGTAGTTTGTGCATTGACTAACACAAATGTATTTTTGAAACACACATCAACTGGAGGCTCACTTTCAACTTCCAATAGGAGAGCTACTTATGTAGCAAAAGTGTTTCCTGTTGTGGAACCTGTAGAGTTTGTCACTGGCAAGCAGGGTCAAAATATCGTTTACATTCCACTGCTTAAAATGCTTCAAGCATTGTTGAGCAAAGATGATGTTTTAGACAAGGCTTTGACCGCCAGCAGCTCTAATGGAAGTGGATACAGTAACTATAGGGATGGTTCTCACTTCATTGAAAATGCCATTTTAGCTGAAGACGAATTCAGAATTGCGCTTGGCATGTATATTGATGACTTTGAGGTTGCAAACCCACTGGGAACATCTAAGAAAAAGCACAAGCTTTGCGCAGTTTATTGGGTTCTTGCCAATCTACACCCAAAGTACCGCTCATCCCTTCATGCCATACAGTTGGCTATTTTATGCAAGGTGAACACAGTAAAAGAGAATGGGTATCATGAAGTCCTACGTCCACTTATTGATGACCTAGTATCACTTGAGGAGAATGGAGTTTATGTTGAAAAGTTGGGAGCAAGTGTAAAGGGGGACTGTGCTGTTTGTTGCAGCAGATAACTTGGCCGCTCATGCACTGGCAGGATTTCAAGAGAGCTTTATTGTACCAAAAATGTGCAGGTTCTGTATGGCCACACGAGAAGAAATCCAAAAAAAAAATGTCAGCTCAGGTTTTTTCACACTGAGAACCAAAGATGCACATGACAGGCAGGTTCAGGAAGTCCAGCAGGACCCAGCTAAAGTAGCACAGTATGGAGTCAAAGGTGGATGTGTGCTTACTGAAAGCTTGAAATATTTTCATGCTATAAATGGATTTCCTCCTGATATTCTTCATGATCTTTTGGAGGGAGTGGTCCCGTTTGAGTTGTATTTGTGCATTCAAGATCTGATGAAAAAGAAGTACATCTCTCTTGAGACACTAAATCAGGCCATCAAGGATTTCCCGTACTCCTTTTCTGATAAAACAGACAAACCTCAACCAGTTCCAAAGACATTTGTCTCAAAAAAGACAATAGGAGGGAACGGTCATGAAAACTGGTGTCTGATCAGATTGCTTCCTTTGATGATTGGGCATCTTGTACCTGAGGGAGATAAGACATGGGAGGTTCTCATGGTCTTAAAAGATGTGCTTGAATTGGTTGTATCTCTGAGATTCACAGATGAGTCTTTATTCTATTTAGAGTCCAAAGTGTCAGAGCATAGAGAGGTGTTACTGAGTGCTTTCCCAGATTGCAAACTCCGTCCAAAGCATCACTACATCGAGCATTATCCACAACTGATTAAAGTCTTTGGACCTCTCATAGACATGTGGACAATGAGGTTCGAAGGAAAGCACAAGTTCTTCAAAAAAGTCATCAATGAAACTCAGAACTTCAAAAATGTCCCCCTAACTTTGGCGAGGCGACATCAAAGAATGATGGCATACCATTTGGACTGTGCTTCCTATTTCAAGCCAGCACTCCAAGCAAATAAAGTCAAAAGTATTATGATTTCTTCCCTCCCAGGAAACATTCAAGACATTTTGCACCAACAATTTTCTCTCAAAAGCACAGTCCTGTCAGCTGTGTCTGTCAATATTGATGGAGTGAACTATACTGCTGATATGGTGGTTTCTGTAGGCTCGTGTGGAGGGCTTCCTGAGTTCAGACAGATTAAGCAAGTGCTGGTGCTTAATGCTAGCATTGTTTTCTTGTGCAAACAAATGATTGCATGGTACCATGACCATCTTCGTGCTTATGAATTGACAGACAGCAGCACAGGCTTGGTTGCCACTCAGTTGTCTGAGTTTAATGATGTCTTTCCTTTGTCAGCATATCGAGTTGGAGGCACATTGTTTGTTTCTTTGAAACATTACATATTTTGCTAGCTGCACTAACTTTGTGGCATGGTTTTTTTTAGGATGATGGAACAGAAGTGGCCAATCAGAGTGATTGTCACTGATGGTGACATAAGAAGAATCAATCTTGATCAAAGACCAAGCAACCTTGAGACCCTTTTGGAACACTTGAAAGTTGAACTGTCACTACCATATGAGTTCAAACTACAGTTTGAAGACCCGATGTTTAACAATGCCCTCTGCAACGTGACAGATGTGTCGGAACTGCCAGATCGAGCCACGCTGAAAATTATAAGTCTTGAGTCCCTCCCTTCCCTCTCTAGCACACAGTCCTCACCAGACACATCTGATACAGAGATACTGTATACAAGTGAAGAGAAGTCTAAACTGATGAGACTGGATCCCTGGCCTTCTACATTTTATGTTCCAGAATTCTCTGTGGATGTAAATTTCCGACTGAGACAAGGGGACCTTGCCTACATGAAAGATGAAACACGGATGGATATTTCTCGTGACATGAAACATGTGATCTTAGAAAAGCTTGCAGAAACAGTATACAAGTACACAGCATACCCTACAGAGGACCAATGTCAAGAAGTGGCTGCTGCACTTGTTACAAAGCATCCGTGTCTAAGAGAAGTTGGATCACCTACTGGGTATTGTGGGTGGAAGAATAGCTTTAAATTTAAGATGGGGAATTTTCGTACAAAAATGAGAAGATCTGGAATGGCTGATGTCACAGTGAATGGCAACAAGCGTAGGAAGGATTTCCCTGAAGGAGAGCCAGCATGCAGTAACATAAAAAGGCCAAAAAGAAGTGAGACAAATTTCTTGCCAAATTTTCCTGAAGGTGAAAATGCAGATACGCTTGAGTCTGTTAGAAGACAGCTTGAAAATGAAACAAAGAAAAGGCTTCCAGACTCAGCGAATGTGAAGAAAATGATGGACCAGACATTTTCTTTGCGTCGCAAAGAAATTGTGGAAGAACAGCCGCCAGTCAGAAGGATGATGGAGCGCTGGCCTGCGCTGTTCACAGAAAGTCAGGTATGGCCTTCTGACTGAAAACGAACACCTCAAGCAATCGTTGATTTAATTGCAGATTGTTCTATTGTTTCATGAGATTGTTTGTTTCTATTGATAAATGATTTAAGAAACCCAAAACATTATTGATTCCTGCATCTAAGTCATTATGTTTTGAGAAATAAACTTGTCAAGTAGAGTTTTACATTAAATGACTACCTTGGTGAAGTTTTTGATCCTCCTGTTGTGTTTTCTTTTTTTCTTTTTTTTTTCTTAAGGTGTTTGCAGAGTTCTACCGAGTTGCTAGTAAGAACCTAAAGAAAGACTTCTATGAAGCTCTGGACCGCCACACCAGTGGTCTCATTGACCTCTTCAAATCGAAGAAAGGAGTTGTTGGCCAGTCACTTGATCGCCTCCTCCAGCCAATGAATACACAAGTAAGTGTCTCTGATTCTTCATCATTACAACATTAAGTTAGCGTGCTTGATTGCTTCAGCAAGGCTTACAGTTGTTACTACTACTTTGTTCATTTAGTACTACTTCTCTACTATAGTAATTCTCTAAGAAGTTAATTATGCACAAATTGTTTTCAAATTATCTTGGCTGTCCTTAAGTCCTCTGCTTATTGTTTTTTGTCTCTTTTCCATAAGACTAATGACATCATCACAACACGCACTGCTGTCTTGCAATGTCTGCCCCTGTATCTTGGAGATAATTCCAGCGAATTTTTCCTCAGCTGCTCAGTAAGTACATTAGGGCTGTAACGTGTGAGTCGACTGGTCGACTCATTGGTCGATAAGTGCTGGGGCGACCAGAACTCTGATTGGTCGACCAATCAAGGTTTTTTTTTCGCTTCAATTTATTTTTTCCCGCAGCGATTTACAGTCATCAGGAGGAACGTACCAAGTGCTAATGGGGGTGTTTTCAGACCACCGCGGTTTCACAGGTAACTTGCCTGTCTCAGAACACCTCCTGGGTTTCACCACTTTGGATTCCCCCACCATCTGGAGACCTGGCTGGAGACAGGAGGATTGAAGAGCGTCTATGTTAGCCTATTCAACGTCCGGTGGTCTGCTGAGTATTTATTTTTATTTTGAGCATCCTCCTCTACCCCCCCGCCAAGACGCGCTCTGCCGAGCCGCGCACCGCCGAGCCGCGCACCGCCGAGCCGCGCACCGCCGAGCCAAACCGAGCCGTCCCCGCGCAGGAGGGTTTCCCGTCAGAGTCCCCTGCCCCCCTGCCAAGATGCTCCGCCGAGCCACGCTCCGCCGAGCTGCGCAGAGCTAAGACGCGCTCTGCCTTGCCGCGCAGAGCCACGCCATCCCACCACAGGAGGGTTTCCCGTCAGAGTCGGACTCCCCCCACACCGCCAAGACGCGCTCCGGCAAACTGCACCGAGCCGTCCCCGCGCAGGAGGGTTTCCCGTCAGAGTCTCGCCCCCCCGCCAAGACGCGCTCCGCCGAGCCGCGCTCCGCCAAGCTGCGCAGAGCCCCCGCCTCTCCTGCGTCCCCGCGCAGGAGGGATTTTTCTGTCAGAGCCCCCCCCCCCCCCATTAGTCGATTTTTGGTCGACAATTTCAGTGAGTCAGTCGACCAACAAATTCTTTGGTTGATTACAGCCCTAAAGTACATACATAATGATCATCATATGATTATTGTTCAGTGTACATTTAAGCACATCATCAGAACTGGGGTTCAGTTCTCAGATTTAAGTAAAAACAGCATTGTTCAGGTTTGGTGTAAAACAAAAAACTTCATCAGGCTTGGGCCTAATAGACCTAGACTATAAACAAAACAGCCACTGCCAAAATAAAAAAAAAAATTTAATAATTTAATAATTCATTTAATAAAAATAACATTGTACACATTTTCTCATGGACAATATTTCAGCCTCAAAAGTCTTTACTTGCTTCAAGCCTTGCAAAAGGCAATACAGCATCACACAAAATGGCCTCGGACAAAACAGTAAAATTCTCCAACACTGAGGTCAAGTTAGATATTGTCGCCTGTGCAAAGCAAACATTTAAGTGGGGCTGTCAACATTAAACACGTGTCATATATTGAATCAGTTGGGAGTTACATACAAAGGACCTCTTTCACAATACATGTAATTTTGCCCACAGCGCAATTTTTTGTTTATTGTGTGGTATTTGTAGTACACCCAGAGACTCCCAAGAATATACCTTTAGAAAATCCAAAAGTCATCCAGGGCCTGTACTATGACCTATTTTATGATCATTGCCATAGGTGTGAGCCAGGGTGCACACTTTACCCCAAAACTTACTCAAACACAAATAATAAATCATCAAATTGGCTCAAATCACCTTCACTGAAGTCTGGTGCATCTTTTGAAATCAAATGTAAAGCTAAGTATTACAATTGAAAGAAGTTATTGAATTTTAACTGGAAAAAAAGTAGTTTTTTTTAATGATTTTTTTCAACAAATTCAATTCTTTGGAGATGTGTCTGACCAACTTACAGTTGCTGTACACCTAAAATACTTACAAATTATTTGGCCACATATATATTCTCAAAGTGGGAAAAAAATCATCAAATTCTGAGACCGGTAAAGTTGTTCAATTAACAGGTTGGGTTACTGTGGTAGAATCAGGATACTGTTCCATATCTTGTATATCAGGGAACCTTTAAAGATTTGTTCAGAATTCATCCTTTAAGTATGATTTCTTTTAGAATTTGAATGCTAGATTCAAAACAAACATTTCTCATGAAATGTTATTCATTTTAATATTGAACAGCCACAAAGGGCCTGTATATTATGCCTTTGTGATGAGATAATAATGAGCCATTGATACAAGTAAAAACCGATGCAGTTTTGGATTGTTGTAATCAGATTGTATATATCTACAATGACAGCAATACATAAACATTACTTCTGTCAATTTCTGTTTCTAGTACTTATATATACATGTAATCTGTTTTATGGCCTTTGTGTCTTTTTGCATAGCAACGGCTTGGACAATTTTAATTTGTAGACTGGAACTATAGTGAGGGAAAGGGGATCTGAGAAATCCATAAGATGTATGATTGGCTGGTTATTTCATAGAATGGAGTCTTTGAATTTGCTTGTGTATGGTTGGAGGGGTTTCTGATTTTGAAAATGTGAACGAGATATCAGATGCTTCAAGCTTCTGCCATTCACCACGAGCTCTACGTGACATATTTGTTTTTTATTTTTCAAACCTTTCATGGAATCAAATGACCATGCTTACTAATCTTTCCCAAGCTACACTGTCAAGATATTTGCATACGATTGCAGATATTTTGAAAAAAAAAATGATGGTATATATATATATATAAAATACAATGTTTGGATTCAATTTGACAAGAATGCATCAGATGATCCTGTGAAGGCATATTATTGTCTCTGTCCTGCTGGAAAGAGAACCTCTGGCATGTGTGCACATGTTGCATCTGTAATCTATTATTTGGGATATTATAAACATTTTCAAAATCAGAAACCCCTCCAACCATACACAAGCAAATTCAAAGACTCCATTCTATGAAATAACCAGCCAATCATACATCTTATGGATTTCTCAGATCCCCTTTCCCTCACTATAGTTCCAGTCTACAAATTAAAATTGTCCAAGCCGTTGCTATGCAAAAAGACACAAAGGCCATAAAACAGATTACATGTATATATAAGTACTAGAAACAGAAATTGACAGAAGTAATGTTTATGTATTGCTGTCATTGTAGATATATACAATCTGATTACAACAATCCAAAACTGCATCGGTTTTTACTTGTATCAATGGCTCATTATTATCTCATCACAAAGGCATAATATACAGGCCCTTTGTGGCTGTTCAATATTAAAATGAATAACATTTCATGAGAAATGTTTGTTTTGAATCTAGCATTCAAATTCTAAAAGAAATCATACTTAAAGGATGAATTCTGAACAAATCTTTAAAGGTTCCCTGATATACAAGATATGGAACAGTATCCTGATTCTACCACAGTAACCCAACCTGTTAATTGAACAACTTTACCGGTCTCAGAATTTGATGATTTTTTTCCCACTTTGAGAATATATATGTGGCCAAATAATTTGTAAGTATTTTAGGTGTACAGCAACTGTAAGTTGGTCAGACACATCTCCAAAGAATTGAATTTGTTGAAAAAAATCATTAAAAAAAACTACTTTTTTTCCAGTTAAAATTCAATAACTTCTTTCAATTGTAATACTTAGCTTTACATTTGATTTCAAAAGATGCACCAGACTTCAGTGAAGGTGATTTGAGCCAATTTGATGATTTATTATTTGTGTTTGAGTAAGTTTTGGGGTAAAGTGTGCACCCTGGCTCACACCTATGGCAATGATCATAAAATAGGTCATAGTACAGGCCCTGGATGACTTTTGGATTTTCTAAAGGTATATTCTTGGGAGTCTCTGGGTGTACTACAAATACCACACAATAAACAAAAAATTGCGCTGTGGGCAAAATTACATGTATTGTGAAAGAGGTCCTTTGATGCTAATAAACTGAATTTAATCGTGTTCTATTATTTGTAATCTAGGAATCGGACACCGCATGCGACTTCAGCCAGATGCCTGTTGGGGTTCTTAGAGTCATGACTGACGACACACCACCAGAGCTCAAAAGCATTGCAATCATCCCCGAAGGAAACATCGTCATGGATGAGATTCCTACAACCTCTCAAGCACTTTGTCTTCTGTTCGGCTTAATATATGCACTGCATCTGGATTACCCCAAAGGTATGAAGAACACATTTGAGTTCATCCAGAAGATGTTGTTGTACCTCGGACAACAAAAGCTCAGCCCAAAACTTCAGACATTAAAAAATGCTCTTTTGAAGTAGATGCAGTGGCTAGGGTTAGCTACATTGGTTGTCTAGATGAGTGTGAGTATGATGGGACTCAGCATTTAAACCAAACATTATTATAAATGCCATGCATTTTGTTTTTACTGTATTGAATATTATATTTTACTTACATCTTTTTTTTGTAATGTTTTGATAATGAAACAGTGGCAGTACTTTTTTTTGTGTGTGTAGCTGCAGCGGTCTCCATAGTGTATTCTCCAGAAATAAGAAAACATGTTTGGTACATAACTTGGTGAGAATGATCCCTCTCATAAAAATCAGGAATCGTCACAATAACTGTCAAAAGAATGGCAGTGTATTTTTTTGTTTTGTTTTGTTTTTGGTTCAGCCTTATCTCATAACAGACTCATCTGGCTCAGTATTTTGAGTGTTGCCACATCATTGTGGAAAGGGAGTACGTACCTGGGGGCCAACAGTTAAAAAAAGAAAAAGTTAATGACCAAAAGTAAACCAAAGTATCTTTTGAGATACATGCTTTTGTATTTGTTCACTGTTTACACATTTGATGTTGGAAAGTTTACAAAAAGTTTAAAGGCAGCAGAAGAATCCTTATGTTGGTCACATGACCCTGCTATCAGCGGAGGTCTTGAGTAATTTCCAGTGAGTAAAACTGTTGAAAATGAGCACACAGTATGTGATTTTTAGTGTTAGAATATAATGTGCTTTTGGGACACAACTTGAATATACTGTATATCAAAGTTGTCAAATAGCTAAGAGCTGACTTTATTCAAGTTTTATTCAGGTTTCCTCAGGTTTTAAACTTTCACAGACATGTTGGCAGGTCTGTTTGTTGCTGTGAGACATTTAGTGTCCATTGTGAACCGAGAGCCTTCTGTTAGCTTACACCCAGACCAATCAGCACACCTCACTCATGCACTCATTCTCACTCATTATGTCATACATCATGTACTCTGTCTTTCACTCATACTAACATACACTATCTCACTTGCACACATGCATGATTATAAGCTCAGTCTCTCTCACAAACACACTTAATATTGAGAAAAATGATCTAAAAAAAGGTATAATTTAGCTGGAATCTGAACCAATCGACAAAGTACAAGGAAATATTAGCCTCTAACTGGTTAGCATCATTCATCCCCCCTGTTTTCTCCCCTCTACTTGCTGACTGACCTGGTTTTCTGCTAACAGAAGGGTTTGGGCTGGGGTGAACAATTGCTATATGGCCAAGTATTATTATTCACATTACAGTATGTAATTTTTTTGATAATGGTCAAATTTGGCAAACCCCACTAAAATCTAACTATTGTGGTGCTACAGAGATGGTCTGCCCTAAAAATTGTATTGTACAAGAACATGTATTGTCAGTATAGCAAAAACACTATTTTATTTGTTTGAATTTATTAACCCCCCCAAACCTAATTGTTTGGCCAAACTTGACCTTTGATGACAGTTGTTGCTGTTTACAAATATGGACACAAAAAAAGAAAAGATGGTTTTCATAAAGCTATTTTTGGGAGTTTTTATTTTTAAGTAAGCTAAACTAAGGTACATGAAGTGCATTTTATTTAATATTAAGTACCGCTCACAGTGTTTGAAGTCCATGTGACTTATCTTTATTGAGTTCCTGTCAACTTTATTGAAGTGGATTAAGCTTAGAAGCATTAAGTGTAGTTTATTAGTAATGTCAAGTAATTCCCATTTGTTTGGTGGAATATATTAAGTTAATTTGATTCAAAGAATTTTAGTTGTAATAACTTGATTTGAAGTTAACATTACTAAGATACTTTCAGTGATCACAACTTTAAAAGAAGTACAGCTCACTCAGATTTAATAATTTCACTCTACTTGACACAATTAAGTTCTTTTACTTAGATTCCCCAAGGTAATCGGTTTCCTAAATTCTTTTGAGTAAACTTAACTTGTTAGAATTTACAGTGCAGGGAGGTGCGTCTGTCGGGGGCTTACAGTAACGGTGGCAAGAAAAATTATTATAGCTGTTAATGTAGACATTAGCATGATCTTTCTATCCATGGTTGATACATTTATAGTAACTATCTCTAGCTCCACATGGACATGAGATCCCTCTTGAAAATGAGGTGTCACATCTCAGGAGGTCTACCATTGATACATTTATACTTAACGGAGACAAATATGGTAGGGATGCACTTGTGGTCTGGGTACCCATGAGTTCGTCACTACCATGAATTCTTATTTTCAGTAAGACTTTTATTGATTATACTTCTATAAAATTATCACCACAACCATACAGACATGAGGACCCTCCTGAAAACAAGATGTAGCATTTCAAGAGGCTAACCTCCAAGAAATTTGTTTTCAGCAGAAACAAATTTGACGGCGACAGGTCTATGATTGGTCCTTTGATCTGTTGCTAACTTTAGTTCTTACTTTCGTCCACTTGTCTCCGCCCACCTCCCGTCCTTCGCCCACACACCCAACACAGCATCGTGTGGATTTGCTGTTCATCATGAGACTGGGGTCCACATTCAAGATTTCCTGCTGCTTAACAGAAGGTTTTTTCTTGCCGCCATGATGGAGGGATTCATGATTGGCTATATGGATTCATGTTGGGTGTTGGATGTATATATATGTATATGTGTATTTTATATATGTATATATATATCTATGCATATATGTATATCATAAAATGAAGAGTTTGTGCTCTATTGTAAAGTGTCTTGAGATAACACATGCTATGAATTGGCGCTATACCAATAAAGATTGATTGATTGATTGATTGATTGAAAAACCTCTGTTTATCAGCTGGAGGTCTGGAGCAGATCCAGTCTCATGGTGAACAGCTGAAACTGTGTTGAAGGTCTGGGCGAAGGAAGTTAGGTGAGCAGAGACAAGTGGACTGAAGTAAGAACCGAAGATAGTGACAGGACCATGGACCAATCATAAATCAGTCCTCATGATATTTGTCTCTGCTGAATATAAATTTATCAGAGGTAAGCCCCTTGAGATGTCTTAATAGTTGTTAAGATAGGTACTGTGGCTGTGTAATCAATACAGCCATGGATAGAGAGATCAATTTAATATTAACATTAACGTCTATAAGGATTATAATCTAGAGAGGAATGATGTTGATTAATTTAACAGCATCTGGCTGAACTGCCATTAAAATGGGTTTAACTGGTCTAAAAGTATGAATTTATGTTAAATGATGTCGTTTCTGTTGGTGGTTGATGCAGGAGAGAGCACATGGAGTGGAGCAGGTCCACAGCAGCAGGTCATCCATGATTGTTTATCTCCCTAAAGTTAATATCAGAGTCTGTAATGATAATGAAACGGGGCTAAAGAAATGGCCACATAATTGTAATTGTAGTTATTGAGCTTCGTGACTCCACAGCAGCAGGCAGTCTCCATCAAGGATCCCAGGCCACCTACAAGACAAGAGCCAGAGACGAGTACAGGAGCAAACAATAAGGGGCAGAGGCAGATATGGAGAGAGAGTGTGAGAGAGAGAGGGATAGAGCCCGGTGTGCCAGATCCCACCGGCAGTCTAAGCCTATTGCATCTTAACTATGTGTCTAAACTATGGACTATGAGCTGGTCCCTAACTGAAAGCTTTTTCAAAGAGGAATGTTTCAAGTCTAACCTTAAAGGTAGAGAGGGTGTCTGCCTCCTGAACCGTGGTCGGTAAATGGTTCCAGAGAAGAGGAGCCTGATACCTGAAGGCTCTTCCTTCAGTTATCAACCATGAGCAGGCCAGCATTTTGGGAGCGTTATGTTGTGTGTAATGTTGTCAACACTGTAAGATCTTTGAGATAAATTGGTGCCTGTCCACTGAGACCTTTGTATGTGTTTATTTTTTTCCTATTTTAACCTTTATTTAACCAGGTTTGTCCCATTGAGATCAACAGATCTCTTTTGCAAGGGAGACCTGACCAAGAATGGCAACAAAACAGAGTTTCATCCAGGGCCGGTTCTAGGCAGGCACATATGAGGGGGGAGTCAGAAATGTGAAGGGGGCATCATGCAAAGTGTGTACACATCATGCTTGAGCACTTTTTTTTCACAGTGTTTTCTTCATGGAATTGGGTTGTTAGCTATGTGTCCAACCCCAACCTGGAAGTGGATTGCACTGTCAGGCCTCTACCTTCTGACCTGTCCAGGTGTCCCGCCTGAAGACTAAGCTTCTGCTGGTATAGCTTTAGCTCTTAAGGTCGTTGCAGCACACAAACCCCCTGACCACAATAAGGTGGCTGGGGGACTGAAAAATAAAAATGTAAAGCAAAATAAAATATCAAGGTTTTTACAACCAACAACATGACATTTTACCTGAACTGGATGGTCTTATTCTCCAATAAATTTGAACCCAGAATAAGACTTAACACACTATAGTCAATATTTACAAGACTGAAGGTAAATAATAAAAAAAAACACTACTCAAACTCATTTATAAAAAAAACAACATATAGGGCAGAACTTTTTATGACTTTTTTCTTTACTTTTTTTTTGCTTTTTTGGCTTTTTTTTTTTTTCTTTTTTTTCTTTCTTTAACTTTACAGCTCAGCTTTAGTACAGTCGGGGACTGTCAGACAGTCATTTGTCCTCAGTCTGTTACAGGCAGTGGACGTGGACACTCATCTCTGTGCCTGTGTGACTGAAAAACACCCCCTTAACAGGAGAAAGGACTGAACAAATACAGATGTTATATTTAACGTTACTTTGTTTTATTTGTTATTGTTGTTGTTAATTATTGTTTATCAATTATCTGACAGTCACTAAGAGGAATAGACCTTATTCACTGTGATGTCACTCAACTTCCGGTTTACTTCCGGGTAAGCGATTTGCAGGGTATCAGCTGGATTTCTTCCATAGAGATTCTATGCACTGCTCCAGTTTCCAACAAACGTGGTTTAAATTCGAAAGGTAAAGTTACCATTGATCCTGTTTTCCGTTTTACTGTCTTTTTCTCTTGATAATGTTATCCGTCTTTTATACTTTACCATTCGGAAATTATCTTAAATTCGGCTGGAAATGTATGCTAGAAACCAATGCTAGTAATGCTGCTGTTGTCTGCCTGTGTGTATCACACACATTTTTTTTGTCAGTTTCTTTAATTTAGACGATCAAGTGGTGAAGCTAGGGAGTTGGTTTTAAAACTAGAATTCCTATTACTGTTGAACTTATTTGAATAGTAGAATAATGGTAGAATAGTAGAATTGTGAATAGTGATAGAATCATCCAAACTAATCATTGTTGTACATTTATGAACACAATAAAACGAAGCCCCCAGGATTTTTTTTGTTATCATTTTAGCTTAAATGTGTGACTGCACCTCGAGCTGATTCTATTATAGTCTATATTGTCTATATCATACATTGTATTGTATGTTCAGTCTATATTGGTATAAAAAGAAATCCAAAAAGAAGTCGAAATGTGTTATTGTTGTATACAACTATTTCCACAGAGAATATTGTTTTTTTTAGACTGAACAGCTACAATATATATATATATATATATACACACATATATATATGTGTGTGTGTGTGTGTGTATATATGTATATATATGTATATATATATGTGTATATATATGTATATATGTGTGTGTATATATATATTTATTATATATATATACACATATATATGTATATATGTGTATATATATATATATATATACATATATATATATACATATATATACATATATATATATTATAATACATTAAAATACATAACTAAAATAAAGTCAGACGTCTAATCAGAAATCAGTACATTCAGTTTCTCATAAACAGTGAAGGCTTGTTTGGTTTTGTCACATTTTAATATTTTTCAAAGTTCGTTATGTCGTTATGTCATTAATATAAACTAAGAACAGTGGGTGACTTCTTCTTCAATCTGCACCTGCATTCCACAGAGACCCTACCCACCCCCAACATGGACTGTTCACACTCTTACCCTCAGGCTGGAGGTACAGGAGTGTGAAGTGCAGGACCTCAAGGATGAAAAAATCTTTCTGTCCTACTGCCATCAGACTCATGAACAGCTGACAGGAATCTGCATTTACCTCAACCACACAGCTCATTTGCACAGATAAAACTGTTCTTGCACTTTATGTCAGATCTTTGCACAATATACATGTTTACAGAAATGTACAGAAATCAATAACCTTATAGATACATTCCTCAACAGTGATAATATCTTCATACATGAATAAAGTCGGAATATATCTTCATCTTGTTTATATCTGGACAGTATTCTTTTTTTAAATTGTTTTTTTGCTGCTATTATTTAGTATTATTTAGTATTTTTTTGTGCTGCTATTTAAATTTTTTTTTTTTTTTATATCTCTTACCTGGAATTCATTGTGGACAGCAGAGTAGGAATTTCATTGTGCAGGGAAACATGTTTCTCAGTGTACAAATGACAATAAACACTTTAAATCTTGAAACTGTGAATAAATTGTTTGGCATTAATAATTACGGTGTTATACATCATTTCTCATTTTTTGTATTGTATTATAATACCATACCTAATGTCTTTGTATCCCAGCTTGGGCAAGTGAGTATCTTTTCAGATATCCAGACTTGAAACGCTTCCCAAAACACTCTGGTATAAGTGCAGTTAAAAAACAAGTGTTCTAAAGTCTCAATGTCAGGGTCACAAAAACACATTTGTTTTTTACAAGGATAGATATCATTTACGGTTTTAAAATGTGTCTCTTTAGCTTTTGGTGATATCAGTAGAGTGAGGCATCTGGTTCTTATTCTTATTAAAAAAATTTTAGGATAATCTTTTAACAGTTTTTTTCTTTTTAATGGTAAAGAGAAGAGATTAGACATGAGGGCCCCACGTATAATTCTGTTCGTACATCTTTTATCTATAATATTCATATCATCTATAAAAAGTGACGGAATCACAGGTATTCTATTGTCATAAAGCAACATTCCATCACCATGTTGACCTTGCTTTGTGGGATCGCTTTGATTTCCACTGAGTATTGTTGTTTAGTACACCTCATATTAAATTTATTAACAAAATCATCAGTCGAGGAAGTTCCCCTTTAAGTTCATTAGATGCAGAATCCACCAAATAAGTCCCTCCAGCCAGTCATTGTAAAATAAAGATTTTCTATTAGTTAAGATACATCTGTTATTCCAAATAGGAACAGAGTGTGGAGTAAAGTTATGATTGTAAATTAGTTTCCAGTACAGGAGGACCTGATGATGAAACTTGGGCATCTTAACTAGTAGCTTGGATATACAAAAGTCACATCTTAGCAGAAAATCGATTCCACCACATTTCTCAAATATTTTAGAGGGAATATGAAACCAAAATTCATCCCGATAGTAGCCTATAGATAGCATTGCTAGCATTCTCAAATCAATCTAAGCACATATCCAGAGAATTTATATATTCATCAGCCTTTTCAGCTGATAACGACCACTGGCCATGGTAGTTTCAAAGTAGTTAACCATGTTGACATAACAATAGATGTGCCTGGCTTAGTTATTGCTCAATAAGAAACTGCACATCCACAACAACACAGTATAAAACCCAGTGGGCCTAGTAGGTTAAACTTTAGTTTTCGTTAGATTACATTTGATTATTTTAAGCTCTTTGACCAAGAGTTAGAGGTATGGTGATTGATTATACATTGATATAAAAAGGAAATACATAATGAAGTGATACTGCATACACACAGGGAGGTCGTTAGCATTATTTGCATGGCTTAGCTTCCATTTCCACCTTATCTAGAAATTTTCACAATAGTGATCTTCAAAACACAGATAATATTAGCAAGACAACCTATTGCCTAGTCGTAAATAATAGTAATCTTCACTATATCTTTCTAAATTTAACTTTTTTTTATCTGGAGATCCTGCAGGTCCATAGAAACTCAATGGAGTTTCGCGTGGGGATCCCCTGCTGTCCGTAAACCCGTAAGCGGAGATGACGACACGTGAATATGGTCTATTTGGCTGAGCTTCGCTGCTTCTTTGGAGTCTTCCGCTCCGTGCTGAAACCTGACACCCCATCAGGCTCCGTCTGGGCTCATTTGCATACTGACAGCTGATTGGATGATTACTGAGGGTTGTGTGTGTTGGAGCGGGCCTGCAGTCTGTGAAGATACAACGGAGGGACAGGGAAATGAGAGGAACCATATACCTTATCTTGTCCGTTTTTCGGCGGCTTTTTCCGCTACTGCAGTTACTTTTGTCAACTTATAATATATTACTTTTGTAGGTATATTGAAATGTGCTTTCTCAACTTCTAAAATTTTGATTTAAGGGGGTAAAACATGTATTTGAGGGGCCGGTGCCCCCTCTTGCCCCTGCGTAAGGCCGGCCTCGGTTTCATCAAACAGTACACCCAGACTCAAACAGAGCAGAAGAATTGAGGAAACAATTTTCAGTAAGTCTGAGCAGTGGTTCCCAAACTTTTTGTGCCCAAGGCACACCAAAGGACAAGTAAAAATCTCAAGGCACACCTATTGTGTCAAATAGCCTTTATAACACGTGTTATCATGTAAAATATCTGTAAATGTGCACAATTATTTACTAATGCCAAATAAAATGTGACAAAGACAACTATATTACTCATGAAATATTTATTAACGAAATATTTCAAAAATTAATTTGAAACTTCATCAAATTAGGCTTCATCAACGCAGCAACACACCCGTTTAAACCAGACAGGTCACATGTTTCAATTAACTCATTAAGAGAGCAGAAGGCTGGTGTGCCGTGGGATTTTGTGACAACCATACATTATTATTGCAATATAGCCTACCTTACAATAACAGAAAAATATATATGTGTTAATTTACTATGTCACAGCTTTTAATAAAATCTGTTAAAACTGTGTTTGTCTCCGGCTTCCGCTTATGGGCCCAACGTTTTACAATCAGGAGAAAACTATTCCTTGACAGTAATCCACCGGCCAGCTACTAATGGAATCTGTGAAGCCAGAGCAAATCAAAGAAGCTGTGACAAGTCAAGGAATCCTTCTGGGCCAACATGATAACATGCTACGAGGTGTAGCAGGCTCCTTGGAGGAGCTCTCCCGCCAGGTGGTTCAAATCAGCTCTCAGCTTAACGACCTCTCACTCCATGTTTCTGCAGTCCCTCCTGTGAGTATTCCTTCAGCTTCAGCTCCTACTCCTCTCTCTCAACCTGTTTTGTCTGCTCGTGAACCATATGTTTCACCTCCGGAACCGTTTTCGGGGGATTTTGGCTCTTGTGGGCAATTCATTTTTAATTGTGAATTGGTGTTTAAAATGCAGCCTTCTAGCTACTCCTCTGATGGGACTAAGATCGCTTATATGGTTAATTTACTCCTATGGAGGGCAGCTAAGTGGGCCACAGCCTTATGGGAGGGAGGTTCTGGGATTTTTCATTTGAGTTGTTCACTTCTAATCTGCGTAGGATTTCTGATCATCCTGTCCGGGGACAAGAGGCTTCCAAGCAGTTATTAGCTCTTAAACAGGGATCTCAGTCTGTAGCTTCGTTTTCTGTTGATTTTCAAATTTTAGCTCATGAGTGTGGGTGGGGCGATCAAGCGCTCAAAGCCATCTTTATTAAGGGGTTATCTGAAGAACTCAAAGATGAATTGGCTACTAGGGATGAGCCTTCTGCTCTTAATGAGTTAATTGCTTTGTGTATTAAGATCGATAATCGTTTGAGAGGACCAGGGAAAAAGCCATGACGTCTCATAGGATGGCTCCCCCTCCTGGTCAAGCTCAACCTAATCCACTTCTGCTTCCTGCTTTGCCCCCGTCCGCTCCTCGGACTCCCCCTAGTGCCACGGAGGAACATATGCAACTGGGAAAGACTCGGCTGACTCCCAAAGAGAGACAGCGCCGCCTTGAGGAGCAGCTGTGCCTGTACTGCGGCTGCAGTGATCATTCCCTTCAGTCCTGCCCTAACCAGCCAAAAGGGCGGACTCACCATTAGTAAAGAGCGTATTGGTGAGTCAGTCCACTTCTTCCCCTAGCTCTTCATCTATCGTTCTTTCCCTGCCACCTTATTCTGGTCTAATCAGTCAGATTAGAGTTTTTTTTTGGATTCTGGTGCTGATTTAAATTTCATACACTGAGTTTGTGGCTTCTCATAGTATCCCATTAATACCCTTACCTCATCCTAAGAGCTGATGCACTAGATGGCAGAATAATCACGTCAGTCACTCATTGTACTATCCCCCTTTCCCTGTTGCTGTCAGGTAATCATTGAGAGCAAATCAGTTTTTTGATTCCCTCACCCTTCCCTCCAGTAGTTTTAGGCCTCCCATGGTTTAAACTACATAGCCCTCATATTAACTGGTCCAACTCATCCATTGTTTCCTGGGACAGCAATTGTCACTCAGTCTGTCTCCAATCAGCTGTTCCTGAGACTAAGCCTAGTGTGGTTACTGCGGCCCCTCCTGATCTGTCTAATGTTCCTCAGAATTATCATGATCTGGCCCCTGTTTTCAGTAAGGATTTGGCTCGCTCTCTTCCTCCCCATTGTCCCTATGTTTGTGCCATTAACTTAATTCCTGGGGCTCCTCTCCCCTCCAGTTGCCTTTGTAATCTGTCTTGTCCAGAAAGAGGCCATGGAGGAGTATATTAATGACTCGTTGGCAGCTGGCCTCATTCGCCCCTCCTCGTCTCCTCTCGGAGCAGGATTCTTTGTCGAAAAGAGATTCCTCGCTGAGGCCATGCATCGATTTTCGGGGACTCAACGACATCACGGTCAATGATAAGCCACCCATCCCTCTGATTGATCCATCTTTTGAGCCTCTTTGTTATGCACATGTTTTCACCAAACTTGATCTCAGGAATGCTTACCACCTTATTCGCATCAGGGAGGGAGATGAATGGAAGACAGTGTTCAATACACCTTTGGGCCATTTTGAGTATTTAGTTATGCCATTTGGTCTTACGAACACCCCTGCTGTCTTCCAAAAAATGATGAACGACCTTTTTCGAGATATGCTCAATGGGTTTGTTTTCGTTTATCTTGATGACATCATCATTTTCTCTCCTTCCCTCAGTGAGCACAAGAGACATGTCCGCCAGGTTCTGCAACCTTTTTGGAGAATGGCCTTCTCGTAAAACCTGAAAAGTGCGAATTTCACACTCAGTCTGTCAGTTTCCTAGGCTATATCATTGAGGCTGGTCAACTTAGGCCAGATCCTGGCAAAGTGCAAGCAGTGACAGATTGGCCCACCCCTACCTCCCGTAAGGAGCTTCAGCGTTTCTTGGGTTTTGCCAACGTTTATCGTAGGTTTATTTGGAACTTTAGCAAGGTTGCTTCCCCTCCTACTAGTCTCACTTCTGTTAAGGTACCTTTCCTTTGGTCCCCTGAAGCAGATAGGACTTTCTCTCAACTCAAAGAGCTG
Organism: Cetoscarus ocellatus; assembly: GCA_037902135.1. Lineage (NCBI taxonomy): Eukaryota > Metazoa > Chordata > Actinopteri > Labriformes > Labridae > Cetoscarus > Cetoscarus ocellatus. Next base: position 220,063 of record JBAMNC010000123.1, on the reverse strand, counting down.
TTTGTTCAGGCCCCTGTTCTCCTTCATCCTCACCTGGCCCTCCAGTTTGTTGTGGAGGTGGACGCATCAGACTCTGGACTCGGTGCTATCCTTTCTCAAAGAGACCCTAAGACCATAAGCTGCATCCCTGTGCTATTTTCTCTTGAGGTCTCAACCCTGCTGAGAGGAATTACGACGTGGGAAACAGGAAGCTGTTAGCTGTGGTGGGAGCTCTGCAAGAATGGAGACACTGGCTCGAAGGCTCAGAGGTACCGTTTGTTATCTGACTGATCACAAGAACTTGTCTTACCTCAAATCTGCTAAGACTCAATTCTCGACAAGCTAGATCATTGGTTCCCAAACGGTGTGCCGTGGGATTTTGTGACAACCATACATTATTATTGTAATATAGCCTACCCTACAATAACAGAAAAATATATATTTGTTAATTTACTATGTCACTGCTTTGTATACACTCATTTCATAATACAGAGGCAAACTCTACCTAAAAACAATTCTTTAAAAAAATTAAAAACCTCAAAGAGAACTCCATATTTTGCCGATCATGCAGTTTTGCCAGGCTGGCTTACCTTGCCAACATATCTGGGCATCTCAACGAGTTAAATGCCAAGCTTCAGGGCAGGAATGAAAACATTTTATCATCCACAGACAAGATTCGGGGTTTCATGGGCAAACTTATCCTGTGGCACGAGGCTTTGGAACAGGGCTCCATGGACATGTTCCCGCTGGTATCAGCTGCGCCACAGAGAGCAAAGGAGCGCGCTGTATATGCCGAACACCTTCAGACCTTAAAAGAGAGGTTTGAGCGCTATTTTCCGCGTCTGGCTGACATCGAGGACTGTGACTGGATCCGAGACCCATTCAACCAGGAATCCTCAACAGAAAAGCTCACTATGAAAGAGAGAGAGGAGTGTGCAGAGCTGTGTGTGGACTGCACACTGACACTCAAATTTAGTGAGCCCCCTCTGGATCAGTTTTGGTTGGCCTCTGCATCAGAGTGCCCAAACATCTCCCACCAGGCAACTGAGCAACTTCTTTTCCCCACTACTTACACTGTAAAAAAAATCCCGTTAATTTTACGGTAAAAAACTGGCAGCTGTGGTTGCCAGAATTTTACCGTAATAATTACGGTAGAACTTTTTCTTTAATTACGGTAAAAGGATATTAATACTGTAAATTTTACGGTTAATGTCAGATTTTTATTCCAAAATTTACCGTATAATTACAAGTTTTCACCATCTAAAAAAACACAGTTTTGCCGTAAAATAAACATGATTTTCATGTTAGTTATACATTAAAACAGTAATTTTTTACGGTAAAAATGTGTATTTATACGGTAAAATATGGTTTCAAACCCCAACCTTTTCCGTAAAATCAACAGCACCAATACAATTTACCGTAATAATAGAAAAAGGTCTACCGTATTTATTACGGTAAAATTCTGGCAACCACAGCTGCCAGTTTTTTACCGTAAAATTAACAGGTTTTCCATGAAATCAACAGCACCAATACAATTTACTGTAATAATTGAAAAAACTGTACCGTATTTATTACGGTAAAATCCTGGCAACCACAGCTGCCAGTTTTTTACCGTAAAATTAACAGGTTTTCCATAAAATCAACAGTACCAATATAATTTACCATAATAATAGAAAAAGTTCTACTGTATTTATTACGGTAAAATTCTGGCAACCACAGCTGCCAGTTTTTCACCGTAAAATTAACAGGTTTTCAATGTGCAAATGACAGTGTTTCAATGCAATATAAAGGTTTACTTTATTTTTTATAGATTTCCTTAAAATGTAAAAACAGAAGGTTTTACCATTAAATATGACTGTGTTATAAAGTAAAATCTATAACATACTGAGGTATTGCTTGTCGACTTACTCTGAATGTCTATTGCCTGTAATCTTAAATCTTAAAACACAACATAATTTGCATAAAAAATACCTATTTGCTTTTTAACAGTAAAATACTGGTAACTCTCCCTGTATTATATATCACTCAAAACACAGCAATTAGCTTTTTTTGGTTAGAACCCAATGACTTAACATAATACTATTTTCCACTTAAAACACCCACACTGTAAAAAAAAAACAAGTTTTTACTTTGAAAAATATGAAAACTCATTGACTTTGAAAAATCCAGTAAAATAAATTTGATATCTGTAAGTTCACATAAGTTATTTAAGTTCACAGTAATAACCCTAACTTAATTACTTTGAGTAATATTTATGCTTACTTATTTATGTTTAGTCTGCAATACAAATTTCAAAATACTTATTCTTCATTACTATTATTTTTAATTATACTTCTTATTTTTTAGTGTGCATTCCTTGAACTTATTTATCTGTTTTAAGTGTTAATTTTTGTACATGTTTATTGAATGTTCAATATACACATTTGTTTACTCAAAAGCAATTAAACTAACGCGTTAAACCCCAAAACAGCTGTAAACACATGAAAAATTAAAAACAATATCTTTAAAACAAAATAAGAACACTTTGCAGTTGTGTCAGCAGCCATTAAACATTTATTCAATTTAAAAAAAACTCTCAAACCATATTTAAAAAGACTTAAAATGTCTCACCAAAACAGGATGATTCTGACTTCACGATGAAAATGAGATTTTTCAGTGTGAGAAGTTTCTTTGAACAAAGTTCAGTGTCTTTTCCATAGATTTGGGGTGGGCCAAATGTAGTGCCAGTGCAAGTCAGACCAAATAGAAGCCAAACCGCTTGAGGCAAGTCCTTCATGTTGTCCATGGCAATTCCTCCCTCAAGACCAGTGGCTGATGTAAAAGGGCTGGAGGTGTGTGGTGTTATGGTCGGGGTGAAGATCGTCTTCACTCACAACAGAAACAGCACTGCTCCCCAAGCCAGAGTCTCATCACTCGTGTCCTGCTGAAATAACAGACATATTGGTTGTGATATTAGGAACAATCAAAGGTGTACGCTTTTAGAAATACATTTTTTCCTTTGATTTTAACACTGAGCTCCACATTAAAATCGACACAAATTAAATGATGCTGCACTGAAAGTCAAATCTGTTTGACTTAAACAGATTTGAATCAAAATGAAACTGGTGATCATACAACTCTTCAAACATTTTATTATATGGATTCTGATTAGACAGTTACTGTTCAATGTTTCTTTATGTTTTATGAGTAAGTGCATATTTAAAGCTACCTCATGTACAAATTTTTACATATTGGACTCAGAGTTAATTGAGATTTAAGGAGGTGCCATTCAGAATAGTTCAACAATATAAAACAACAATAACAGTGTTTTAAAAATGTTCTATAGCATCCAAAAGATGAGCGTTTAATCCTCGGGTGATTTTAGGGGCCATGTCTGCTCCTGGATGCCGGAGGGTTAATTTCTATTTAAAGTATTGTTTATAAATTTGCAATTCTGGTCCTGCAACAACCCTACTTATTTGACAAAAGTACTCACAAGGCATGCCTTGAAGAAATAACCAGAGTTATCTCCAACTGCAAAGGGAATCCATTTGAAGACAGAGCGCAGAGCAGTCACATCTGGAAACTCTGAGAAAGAGACAAAGGATCACTTCATAGTTGAGGGGCTTCACATGAGTCTTTGATATAGTACCTATGTTGAGTAATCAAATTATTTACCATGAGGTTTGTGCATTTTTTGTCCAATGGCTCCTTTTCTCAACTTGAAGTGTCCAATAAAAGGGGGTGTGTGCTGGTCCAAAACCTCAACGAACTTTCCTTCAAGAATTTGGTTGAATTCTGCAAATACCTGGACCAAAAAGAGAGAGATCGGGGAGAGAAGAGGATGATAAACAATTAGTAAAGTAACCTAGGTGAAAATCAGCTGTGCAAACTAAAAACAGTAATGGCTACTAAAAAGCCTTTTGTGTGTTAAAGTCTGCATACAGGCAAGTAGAAATGATTATTGGTGGCCAGGTTTTCACAACTTCACCTCACATGTACTGATACAATTGAGAAAACGTTTTAGTCTGACTTTTCTCCAAACTCTTCGCTGTGTAATGTGGTCAAGTTTGATGCACTCTGCATCCTCGTCGTGAACAAGTGTCACAGCAGACTCTCGAAAGACCTTTAACAATTTTTAAATTCAAAATGTTTGTGTGAATGACAGAAATAAAGATGATAAAGTATTAATGCACCAAAATAAATACCAAATAACTGATAAAACAAGATGACAATATCTGAAGAAATTGACCTAAAATGCTGAAATGTTATTGTAATGTGATATAAATGCTGTAAAATAATCTGACCAATAACTAATGGGGAGATGAAATCTGCTTGTTCGATAATTGTTCCCACACTTGATTTGTTAAATAGTTGTGCCATTTTTCCAGGAAAAGGCAGATATACGTAACAACCATAAACTATAAAAGTAATAATGATACAGTGTGATAAATAGGATTCTTGATGATACCAGTCATAATAATATCAGTTTCGATCAGAGACCAGAAAGTGAAATAAATCAGAGTAAAGATCATCACTCTTCACTCTGATGTTGGAGAGGACTCCTGTAACCAAACTACTCTCTGTCACTCTATATTAGCAGACTGTTCATGAATTATCATTGATCTCAGACTAAGTGAAAATTATCCCAAATATTGTTCATCTTAAACTTACAAGAGTGGCAAAACTGATGACCATTAAATTACTAATTCATATCCAATTAGTTTAAGTTTAGTTTGTTTTGTTATTTCAGGGAGTCCCGTAGTGGGATTTATACATTCCAGTTCAATTATTAACCAGATCATTGTTGCAGCAAGTCTGAACCAGAAATTATTTATATCTTGAATAATTTCTGTGTATTTAAATAATAATAATATATCAAAGTTGTCTGATAAATGTTAAACCCGCTGAATGACCTTCAAATATGTACAAAACAAACAAAAATATAAATAATTAGTTGTAAATTTGTAATCCAATGTTCATCAATTTTGCCAATCTATAAGTTTAAGATATACATTAATATTTGGGACACTTTTCACTCAATTTGAGATCAGTAGTTATTCATGAACAGTATGCTAATATGGGATGAGGGAGTATTTTCTTTGCAGGGGTCCTCTCTAATGTCACAGATCAGACTGCCCCTCTCAGATAAGTATTTTTATTGATTCATTCCACTTTCTGGTCTCTACCATTATTATGATTAGTATAAATAAGAATAATATCTGTCTTATTGTACTGTATCAATATTAGTTTTATAGTTTATGGCTGTTATGTATATCAGCTTTTGCTGTAAAAATACATAACCATTCAACAGATAAGCTTGTATGGGAACAATAATCAAACAATTATCTAACATCCCTTTTAATTATAAGTCAGATTACTTAATGGCATTTATATCCCAAAACACAAAATACATCATTGTTTTAGCTCAGTTTCCTCAGGGATTGTAATCTCTTATTTCATCAATAGTTTGGTAAATTATTTTGATGAATTAGGACTTTTTCCTCCTAACTTCTGTTGTCTACCACACTGCGTTGGTGCACAGTCATACCCGCTGAAATGATGCCCACATGTGAGAAAATGAGCCACTGCGGGTTTTCTTGCTCATTCTGCCTTTTTCTTTATTCTGCAATATTGCACAGAAATCTAGGGTCATCATACTATTATTAATGTGCATAGCTTTTAATCATGCCTATTTAATAAATATAATCTCTGAGACATTACTAGTTCAGTGTGTAGATGGAAAATACAAATACCTTTAATTACTGGAGTTATGTAGTGCTGGCCGATCACCGTTAGTTTCTGCCTGAATGAGGGGCAGAAAGAACATAAATATCAAATTACTTTCAGCAAATCATGACAAAACCTACTTCAAAAATGACACCTGTCTTAAAAACATTTAAAGCAATGATCCTGTATTATCATGTGGTGACAATGTACAGATTAATTCTGAAAATTTGGGACATTCAGAATTTTGAAAGGCTCTGCTTAAAGTCAAAGACAGAGGGAAAATTAAACATGAGCCATTTCTTCATTCAAATTAGCTAGGGCAATAAAATTAAGTTTTACCAAAAGAGGAACACCAGGGGATGATTCATTATGTCATTAAATCAACCTTTTAAAAATCTTACTATGAATCACCCAGAAAAATCCACAGGTTTGTTTAGTAGACACTTGTCAGGTAGGACATGGTCATGGATCTGTTGAAGCCAAACTGGGTAAACAGAAATGTAGACATCTCACAAATTAAGACACAAAGTGACTTTAATTTGAAGTATTTTAAGGATCCTCTACATTTTGGAAAGCACAAGTCTCAATCAACATTCAAACTTCAGATAAAATTAATCAGATATTTGGATGAAAACACGAGATGGCTTTGATTTTTCAATTATCCTTTTCAAAAGAACTTCATCCACCAATAATTAATAAGTAAATGTTTTGCTGTGTAGCCTTACGTCTACCATAACAGCTTTACAAAGGTTTTACTGCACACACTCTCAGCAAGAATACACATGGTCAATGGTGTCAGTTCAGTGACACTGAAACTATGAATACACTAACATGAGACATTTTCCAGATTCATAAGAAAACTTAAGTTTTTCTAAATTTAAAGTCATGACCAATATGAGCATGCGCGTGCTGTGTAACTACAGAAAAGCTAAAAAGTGTTAACCTCACCTGAACAGGTGGGACTACATACAGTTGGTTGCAGACAGAAAGCTGTGGTGCATGAGTAATATCAATAACTACAAGTCCAATAAAAGAATTCTCACGGTGGAAATAGTTAAAACACAAACATATTCGGATATTAAAGACTACTGAAAAGTTTGTGTGTTGATATAGGCCTGCAGTAGGTTTCTGTCATGAGCTTGCTATGGTCAAACTTTAGCTAGCACATCAGGACTCATTTTTTCTGTTTCACTGGCAGTTAATGAAGCCTTTTACCGCATTCCCCCGAAAAAACTTAACTTGGTACACACACGCTGTTGTAGATAATCTCTATTGTTTAAAATACAGAAGTGAATTTAATGTTTTACACATTTAACTTTTGAAAGTTGAAATAGCCTGAGCAGATCCTGTAACAAAAATAATGTTTAAGTTATCGGCTCCGCTAAATCTATAACTAGAAAGGTCATCACTGTGTCACTGAATCACGGATTTAAAGCAGAAAATTGATTAATATATTCTTTACTCACCAAATAACCGCAGCAGGGAGGAGTCTGGCTGCAGCGCGGACCACAGGAGCAGTAACGGTTACGCTGCTGTACCTGGACTTGCCCAGACACGTCCCGACAGCGCCAGACGGAGGCGGAGTGATCTGCACGCCAGAATGATCGAGAATAGTGCTGGCAGAAAGTAGTGCCAGACTGAGGCGCAGCGATATGCGCATAACTGAAGGATGAAGGACAGTATCGGCAAAAGCCAGCAATGGGAATCCTCCACAGAAACAATACAAATATTCAAAAGGCTGAAAAGCAAACAAACAAAACCATTTTGAAACTAGATGCCTTATATTTTCAATAACTTGAGCATTTAGCCTACAATAAGCTAGTGTAGATAAATAAAATAAAATAAAGTTAATCAAACTTCATATGCTATAATAGTATATTATTAAGGGGTTCAGCAAGAAAAAATATAATGCCTTTAATTTGGAAGAGTGGTGAGTGAAAAACTGTCCTGTCAAAAAGTGGTATTAGCTGAAAAATAATGGGGGGAACAAATAACAATGAAAAAAATCAGACAAAGAACGGCTCGCATTTCATGACTGTTTACTTTCTCCTCACAAAATATATCATATAATATTTTAATATCTTATTGTCCAGATTTGAAAGAGAAAATAATAAGCATTTTTTAAAAACTTTGATCCATTTATCAAATGAGATGATGGAATGTGGCCCAAAGTGTAGGCTAGAGCAAAAGAGATTTGCTGCTCTATTTATATGGGCAAAACAAACAAACAACAACAACAACAAAATCAAACCCCCCTGAGGTTATTTCAAGTGACTTGATTGCTAAAATGTGAAGATGAAAATAGATGGTGAAAGTCGATGTTTTCAGGCAAACACAGTAGCCTGAATTTAACGGCCAAAAACTGTTTTCTTTTTTCCAATCAGGAATGTAAAAATTACGGTATTAGCTGTTATATATTACAACATATTTCTGTTATCAATACAAGGTTAGTAAACTTAACAGTGACAAATTGTAATTTTTGCAAAAATTTGATGCAAAAATTACAGTACTGACTGTTATATGAAATACGGCATATTCCCGTTATAATTACAGTTCAAGGGTATTTAACAGTGAAGTAATGTATTTTTTCCAGAAAAAAAGTGTAGAAATTACGGTTTTGACGGATATATTTATTCACAGTGTTTCACCGTTCCAAAAATTGTATTTTACCGTTTTATAGTTTACAGTTTTTTACTGTCGTAGTTTTACAGTTTTTTACTGTAAAATTTACGGACTTTTTTTACAGTGTACCTGTGTGAGTTGGCGTTCTCTACTCTGGTTTACATGAAGAACAACAGGAGGTCACGGCTCTCTTCTCTGTTGAACAGGACTTGCGAGTGGCCCTCTCCTCAGTGCCATCAAGGATTAAAAAAATCTGCGCGCCCGACAGGCACGTGTCTCACTAATTTGTAAGTAGGCAAAATAATTACAATAGCACATGTTTCAGTGCTGATACAAAATGTTACATTTATAATTTGTAGTTCAGAAAAATGGACAGTGCAGCTTCCTTGCATTGACAGTTCTTTGTGCCTAATTTTGTGACCTGTCTGGTTTAAAGGGGTGTGTTGCTGCGTTGATGAAGCCTAATTTGATGAAGTTTCAAACTAATTTTTGAAATATTTCATTAATAAATATTTCATGAGTAATATAGTTGTCTTTGTCACATTTTATTTGGCATTAGTAAATAATTGTGCACATTGACAGATATTTTACATGATAACACGTGTTATAAAGGCTATTTGACACAATAGATGTGCCTTGAGATTTTTACTTGTCCTTTGGTGTGCCTTGGGCACAAAAAGTTTGGGAACCACTGAGCTAGATGGTCTCTATTCCTCAGCAAATTTAACTACACTCTGTCCTATCGCCCTGGATCTAACAACATTAAGCCTGATGCTCTCTCCAGAGTTTTTTTTTTCTCCTCCCTCTGGGTCTTCTGAACCGGCACCCATCATCCTTCCTTCTTGCATCCTTGGGGCTGCCCAGTGGGAGGTGGAGAGGACGGTTAAAGAGGCGCAAAAGACCCAACCTGATCCAGGAACAGGGCCCCAACCATCTCTTCATCCCCAACTCAGTCCGTTCTAAACTCACCTGTCATCCTGGTTCTAATCGCACTCTGCAATTCCTCCAACAGACCTTTTGGGGGCCTAACATGGCCCGGGACACCCGGGAGTTCGTGGCTGCCTGCTCCGTCTGTGCTCGGGAAGTCTTCCCATAAACCCCCTGCTGGTCCGCTGCGCCCTCTACGTGTTCCCAAAAGACCCTGCTCGCACATCGCAGTGGACTTCACAACTGGACCCCCCCCCCAAGGTAACTCAGTCATTCTTACGGTGGTGGATCGCTTTTCCAAGATGGTTCACTACATCCCTTTAGACAAGTTACCCTCTGCCGTAGAGACTGCTTATCTTATTTACATGTTTTCAAACTGCATGGAATCCCTACTGACATTGTTTCTGAGTACAGTACACCCAGAATCAAACAGAGCAGAAGAATTGAGGAAACAATTTTCAGTAAGTCTGAGGATTCATCCCTACTGTGAGTCTCTCCCCCCCTCCCTTCCTGCTCCTCTGCCTGCAGTAGGCGTGGTTGCCTCACTCTCCCCTGCTCTCCTGGCTCACACCTGATGAGACTATGAGCATCACCACTCACTATAAATGCTCCTTGGAGTCATCTTCTCCTCGCTGAAATCTCTCAGCTCTACTCAGGCTCTAAGCCCTTATCCTTCTTTAAGGATTTTTTGCCTTTTTGCGATCGTGTTTTGGACTGCTTGTTTTTTGGATCTGCTGGAAACTAACCTGTTTTCTGCTCCTTTTCTTCTAGTGTCTCCTCACTCAGCCACGTGTATATACTCACCTGTATCACTGAACTCCCCTCACGAACACTGGACTTTCCCCTGCCCGCCTTGTTGTGTGGATCAGCTTTTAATAAAATCTGTTAAACCTGTGTTTGCCTCCGGCTTCAGCTTATGGGTCCAACGTTTTACAATCAGGAGAAAACTATTCCTTGACAGTAAGACAATAATTAAAACAGTGATATTCAGAGTCTGTATTCCAGAGTTTTCACTGCAGATTTAAACATTCAGACACTAAGTTTTGCAACTTAAATTCAGTCTCAAATTCCACTCAAAAGATGCAGAGAACCTAAATTCCTTCTTACCCAAGTCAGTTTGGACTCTGGGTACAACCAACTGCACAAAGCTCAATGATCTCAGGTTGTGTAATCCATCCTTCAGGACTAAAAAAGAGGAGAGTCAGGAATTTTGCCAAGAATGGCTTTGTAAATGGACACATACCAATGTCCAAGATGATGTGTACTTAAAGAAGTCCAACTGACTTTAGAATATAAAGTGCAATGATAAGTCACCAATCCAGTTGGTGATGAATCCCAGCACCCCATGGTACACACTGTCCAACACCTGCAGACTCTGAGCAGAGGCATTCATGTACAAGACATCCCCATAATCAAGAAGAGGTAAAAGCGTAGGCTCGACCAGCCTCTTTTTGACATTAAAAGACAGGACTTGTTTCTGTAGCAAAACCCAAGTAAAACTTTCAGCTTTCTAGGAGGATGCTGAATGTGCTCTTTAAAAAGTTTTCATCCAGTAAAAACCCCAGATACTTAAAAGATACAAGCTCAATTTCTTGACCATCCTTACTAACGATTTTCTCAGAAACTGTTCCTTTTGTTGCTCTTGTAGATGCAAACATGAGTTTAGTTTTCTCTACATTTAGAACAAGCTGCAGCTGGCTGAGCTGATCTTGGACTAAATCAAAAATGCTGAAGATTTACAAAAGCTAGTGAAGGCGAAGGTGCATAGCAATAAATAACAGTATAATCAGCATAAAAATGAAAATTTGCATTTGGAACATTCCGTCCCAGGCAGTTGATGCAAATAGTAAATAAGAGCGGTCCCAAAACTAAACCTTGAGGTACCCCCTTACCGATTTGTAGCACCTCTGATTGACACCCTCTGACTGAACAGCCTGGGATCTGCCAGTAAGACAGTTTGCAAATTACCTGGTTGCATGCTCTGAAAACCCTGAAGCTTTTAGGTGGTCTAATAGGATACTGTGATCCACGGTATCAAAAGCCTTAGAAAAATCAAGAGAAGGGCAACACTGTCTAAAGCCTCCAAGATATCATTCACTGCCTTATATAGCAGCAGTGGTGGTGCTGGTTACAGTCTACACCCTAAGTTTAGGTTTTTATGATTTGACTATGCTTTTAATGGTGTCAGGCATAAAGCTTTTTTTTTGGTCATACAGCAATGTTGTTTGTCAGCCCTCATCTTGATCAGTGGGTTTCATTCATTTTAAAATATTTTTATATCTAAAGCTTGTTCTGACACCCTGTTATTCCATTTGGCCCCAGGAACACAACATTAATGACCATAAATGATAGCTTTGGGCATAGCCTCTGTGCTCTACACAAAGATAAATGTCATCTTAGCGTAGTGTTATCTTTGTTGAAGATACACTTGAACTTTGGTTTACAAAAAACGAAGAGCGAACCCAGGTCCCGATCTAAACAGTAAAGGACTTCCTCAAAGGTCCTGGTCCCCCATGCAGGGTTTCTTCAATCACTCTGGTTGATTAAACCTGGGAGAGGTTGAAAACAGGAGGGTGAGAGGTTTTGATGTCATTATTGTTAAAGGACTGATAAAGAGAGGTCAACAAGTCCTCCTACAAGTACAGTTTCTTCAGCTTTCAAATGGTTGGAGAGCTGTCAGTCAAACAAACTCTACCACACACACAATCCTGAGAAGAGGTTTATTAAAGGTTTTCTCACTATGGGCCAAAACAAAAGCTGAAAAAAGACATGGCAAAGTGTTCTGACAAAATCAAACTGAATGCAAAACCATCTGAGAAAAGCACTGGGGTCACAGGGAACTTACACAAGGAGGATATAAGAACTGAAGAGCTGCTAAAACTGTTGTGGAAAATTTTCGGACAATGTCTTGTTGGTATAAGTGTTAATGAATGGGTTTTACTTTACACATACTTTTAATATTTTTCTCTTTCTTTACATATTTTTTTAATGATGAGTGTTGAACGTTGGTGATATTAATCACTCAAGTATCTTTCTTGTATTAGTATAGCTAGTAATATAGGTTTATAGTAGTAGACAAATACAGCGTATGTGACATTGTTAATAGTAATCGGGCACATATTTTGCCTTATGTTTTGGTTTTATATTAGTCAATGACAGGTGGCCTTATATACTGGGTTTATATTACACCTATGCCTTTTATGATTTTTATCTTATCCATAACAATATTCCAAATGACATTTTATAATGTCTTTGTGTTCTTGTAGATATTTTGTCATATATATCATATATAAATGTCAAACACCAGCATTTAGAGTTCCACACTGAAGGTAGAAATTGGCACTGAATGAATTACCTATTTAGGGTCTACAAAAGTTAGAAATGACCACAAAGATGCATGTTTAAAGATTGTTTTCATAATATATCATAATCTCACAATGTAGTAAGAATTATCACACGAAATATTAAGCATGTAATGGTTTTTGGTTTATATTAAGGTAATTTTTTTTTTATATATGTGAGTTAATATAATGATCTCACCAACATTATATAAAGTTTATTGTCCTTCAACATAGAGCCAGAATACATATCTAAGTCCATTGTTCAAAGTTGAGAAAATTAAACTGAAAACAAGTACTTAAGGAAAGAACATAATGCACAGAACATTCTGTTCCAAAGCGAGGAGCAGGAAAAGCAATACCATATTTGGAGCTAAGTGGGAAGCCATTTTTGATCAAAATAAACCACATAATTAAGAAAAGAAAAGAATATGCCTTATTGTGCCTTATAAGCAAAAGATAAGGAAATTCTGGACTCCATTGGATTGTATAAAGTTCTAGAGGATGGCAAAATTACACAAATTATAAACAGGAATAAATGAAAGTAAATGTGGGAAGATCTGGAAGGGAACCTTCTGCAACCTTCGGGATGACGGGAGGAGTCTCGCCCATCATTATAAAACATGCATACGACAACTTGAGCTTCAGTTGTTTTGGGGTGTAGCGACACAAGGCAACTCCCATTTGTTATTGCTCACCTTGTGACCATAATAAGCGAGTTTCTTGAAAGTGAATTTCGCCTGCGTTCGTGCTTCCTTGAAGAGCGAGAGCACAAATTTTTACACCTGTTTTTCATCTTAGCTGCCATTCCCGCGCAGAAATTACAAGCCTGCTCATCCGGTATTTATTGAGAAAATGAGGGGGTCAAAACAGAGACTTTCAGCCATTGAGATAAAACATCTTCAATTACAGGACACTCAGGCCCAAATCTGAACAGTCACCTGAAGCACAGACTTGAAGGGCGTCAGGAGTGTGTACCTGAGACATGACACACATCAGGACACACATCCTCTTTAAAAAGACAGTGGTGTATCAATGGGTATAAAAGAGCAAGGATGTGTTAGCAAAGGCTGAATCACTTACATAGAAACTTCAACTGTCTGTTAGTGAATTTGAGCGTGAATGGATAACATAAAGTCTTTAGGCACGTAAGCTGATGCCAGACATGGATTTTATTTTTTTATTCACTGACAAACAAACAAACTTTATTTGCTGGTCCAAAATCTTGTAACTCCATTTGAGCTTGTTATACATTAATAATTAAACATCACATACTGGGAATAAATAAAGATGCATAATGTCACTAAGTTTATCTATTACAAATACATGAGTTTAGGTTTACATTTTTATTTCAAACATGTAGAGAAAGAAAAAGAAAGAAAACAAATCATAGTAAATAACACAACGTTATGCACAATGTTATGTCTGTGTCATAGGCAAACTTGCATACATTATATAAAGTACATGTAAATCACCCCCAAGTTAATTCCTGTATATACCCACAAATACCCATTATCAAGCAGCTCACCTGATCAGTTTTTCCTTCCTGGGTGTGTCCCTTGTGTCCCTTTAAGCCCAAAAGAAGTCCTCATAATGGAATTAAATGGTGATGGTGCAATCCTTTTGTCAGCCATGTTTCCTTACTAACTCTCTCCTGCACAATGAATGTCACGCCTCCTGACATTACCTGCACTGGCTCAACAGCACCATTGTGTTGTTGAGCCAGTGCATTGTGCGAGTAATTAATTTTATGTCTATAGAACCAAAAACTTTATACCATGCTGAAAATGGATACGTCAAAAACAGATATTTGGCAGGCGTTATCCTCTGCATTCTTACTCCTTCCCTGGGTGGAGCTGCTTTCATTGTAGCCTGAGTCTAACCCGCAAATTCCACATAATGCGTAAGCACTACGTCGCGTCTTGAATCGTACTGCGGAGCACTTAGCTCCCACTCTAGTCTATCAGAGCAATTCCACTGCCCGCGCTCTGGCGGTCCTGTAAAGTGTTCCAGCTGATTTGTAAACATTTAAGATATATAATCCTTTGTCAGTGTGTGCTGCAGATATTTTAGTATTTATGTGGTGATGCAGTATTAACATTCAAATGAATCTCTTTATAGATTGACTGCCACTGCTGCTTTATTTTGCTTGTTTTTAGTTTTTAATTTTATTTTTTCTTAGCATATATTTTCTTTATGCTTTTATTTAAGTAAACTATGATTCATTTTGCTGAAATGTTTGCTTTTTTCTTTAGACAAGCCTTTTGTTACAGGTTAGGTGCTTGATTTTTTCCCTTCTGAAGACATTCTTATCAATTTAGACTTTCTTCTGTTTTCTCCTGTGTTCTGGGGTATTGCAGGTTGAGAGGTGTCTTCATCATCTGAGCTCGTGGGGCTGTCAGCAGGTATAGGCCTCAACATCTGCACCTCACCTCCCCTTAATTGTGTGTGAGTGGTTGCTGGCACCTCTAATTTTTCTCACTGAGCATATTTTCTTTCTTTTTGGTTGCAGTGTGAGTGAGTGACTGTGTTCATATAGATGCAATTAAACTGAGGCTGACATGGAACGCCCACCTGTATCAGAACAACTCTCACAAAC
The DNA here is from genome assembly GCA_037902135.1 of Cetoscarus ocellatus. Classification (NCBI taxonomy): domain Eukaryota; kingdom Metazoa; phylum Chordata; class Actinopteri; order Labriformes; family Labridae; genus Cetoscarus; species Cetoscarus ocellatus. Next base: position 204,889 of record JBAMNC010000123.1, on the reverse strand, counting down.
AATCAAGGTGTGATCTACCTCAGCCCTTAGAGGACTGGACCATCTTCAGTTTTAGCATCTCTTTGTGAGTTTCTGACCTTCCCTAACCCCCCATGGATTTGACTTGTTTTCCAGCATTTTCTCATTATTTCTGGAGCCGATGTGTTTATCTAAAGACACAGACTGTATGACTAAGAATGAGGGTCTTGGGGGAGCCATTGGCAACACTAACAAGATTTCTGTTCCTCTCTGTTGGTAGTGATCCATGCTTTATGTTGATGTCAGTTGAAGGGGAGAAAAAAGCCCTGGCAGCCAGTTGGACACACATTACCAGAGCACTGAGGTAATGAGCACAATCGTATGAGGACACACAAACAAATGCACCAGCCTGAGCACCAAGTCTGCTGAACAAAATGTTCCCTGCACTCCTACTGCAATGCACCTCAGATCCACTGCTAGAGACTGATGTAGCCACAACAACTGAAATCCTCCCCTACACACACCTCCTCTCTCTCCCCCTGCAGCTGAAAGTAGGAGCAAGCAGATAAGGACTAATCCCCTTGCAAAGCATTGCTGTGGGATGAGAATCAAGCAGAACAGACGGAGGAGGATGGGAAGGCGAGAGGGAAAAGTGAATCAAGGCCAAAATGAACAAAAAGCTGAGGACAGAAAGTATTTTAGAAAGCTGGTGTGAAATGAGGATCAAGGATTATATTGATAGCCCCACAGACTCTCCCATCATATCCGATTAAAACTTGATGGGTTTTTTTTTAATGTTGCCGTTGCATAAGTAACCTCTTTGCCCCTTTTTTCTTATTTGTCTCCCAGTCATTCTCACCATCCACTTTTGCTCCACACATAATCCCCCTCCTTTGCCCCCTCCTCTCCATCTCTTTTACAGTCAGACGGAGTCTGATGTAGGTCAGTGCGTCTGGAGCCTGTCTGGAGCTGTGGAGAGCCTGAGAGCTCCATGCCTGGTCCTCACCGACCCCCGCAACAGCTGCTGGAGATGAGGACAACAATCCAGCAACATGAGGACAGATCCAGCCTGCCTGACCTGACCTGCCCGAAGAAGGAGGATGTTCCTGTATCTGATGAGGGAGAGGATGGATGCGGGGGATGAAAGGTGATGCAGGGTGACTGAGAGAGGGTTTGCTTGTGTCGGCATGTGGCTTTTATATGTTCATGTTGCATCTAGGAAACTAAAATGTCTGGACTTTGGAAGGAGTTTGGTGTTGGTGTGGCAGTCATCTGTGTCGTCTCCGTGTAATCAAAAGATTCCTGATTAGAATTTTTCAAAATGAAATAAAACCCCCCCACAAAGTTTCCTAAGTATTCCCCATTTTAAATATTTATCCTTCACAACCGTTCGACTTTTTTATCCTCTTATCCTGTCCACCTAGCCTTCTTCAGGATGCCTTCCTTGTGTTTTCCAGCTTGTAATCCTCTATGTCTGCACGTTTCCATATAAATAAATACAACCAAAAGCCTAATGCAACGTCATCCCCAAAAAAAAAAGTAATTTTGTTTTCTTTCTTCTCCTGCAGTATATATACAGTCCACATGGATCCAGTTCCATGAGAAGTCCTCCTCCAAAAATAAGACTCACTGAAGAGCCTCTTCTGCAGTGTCATCCACCAACTGCCCTTCTGATGAAAATCAAAAAAAGCATGGATCCCAAATCCATCCATCTGGTTGGTCTCCATTCTCCTTCCTCTCCTCATTTTCTGCTCTTTCCCACTCCTCTGGCTTTAAGAGAATGCCCCCCCCCCAAAAAAAAAGCAACTGTAGTATCAGAGTCGAGTGCAGTTGAGTACAGCTGTGTTCGTGTGCTACTATGTTTTATGTTTGCATGTGAGTGTGCACGTATGGCGGTGTGTGTGTGTTTGTGAATGTACTTGTTTATTTGAGCTTGCCTTAAATCTACTGACCTCCTCATAGTCATCAGGGATGTTGGACGTTTTTAGGATGTGATGTGATCATCCTGGCCACCGTGGTCTTCTATTTATTCAGTCTCTCAGTTAACCTCATTTTTTCCATATTTTTTTCTACATTAACTAAAGTTAATGTGGCAAAGCCCAAGCTGCGGCCCTTTGTGTGTATGTGTGAGGATTTTTAGGGACCTCTAACGTACAACTTCATGATCTTTAGTTATATATTTATCCAAAAGAGAGATAAAATTGTCTAAATATCTGCCCTGAATATGTTTATCATTTAGGGCTCTAATTTCCTGGCGCAACTCAGGGTGGAGCAGGGTGGCGCAGCCTGGCGCACCCCGCGCAGCCTGCGCACCCTGCGCACCCTGTGCAGTGGTAATTTTGTCTGGCGCACGGCAGTGCGCCGCCAATTTGGCAATTTGGTAGACTGGCTGCGCTGAGATGGGTGTGACGGCGCGGAAGGTGCGCTGAAAGCTCACCAGCTCCAACCTGGTCTATTCTCGGCGCAGGAGAGGCGCATCCCGGGCAGTGGTAATTTGGCTGTGCGCACACGTCACCAAAACCTCACAGGCAGGTGTCCACAGTGTCAGGCACATTTCAATGCAATAAACAATCACACTAACCACTATGTAATGTAACCGTCTGAACCAACATATACATTTGTATCTATTTCAATTGTCCCCTCACATCTGATGTCAGATAAGAGACGTTTGTCATAACTAACGAGTTCACGTCTCTCAAGCGAACCACAAACAGCCACATTATCCGATACAGAGTATCTGGCTTCTCTCATCTCATGAAATTAAATAGAAAAGAAAAAAGAGAGACGCTCGCTGAATAAATGTAAGTCACTCGGTGTCTTAAGGATTTACCTGTGATTGCCAATATTTCTCTCTTTTAATCTTTATTCTTAACGTGATCTAAAATGATGGAGTACATTATTGCAAGGAGGATGAGGAGGAGATATATTTTCACCTAAGGCGCTGCTATTTGGCGATGACAGACCAGGAATGCAGATGGATCACAAGCATGATGAATGGATAAGCCTGCTGCTGTGTTTAAATGTAACTATCACTTAATTTTGTACTCCTATTATGACACAGGAACAGATTACATCTGTCCTGCGAGGTGGTCCACACGGTGACGCACATCGTGGCCTCCAATGCACGGCCCAGTGGCTCCTGCGCTCTCCCAGTTGCTGCAAAAGTGCCAGCGGCTCTGATCATCTTCGCCACCGAGGTGAAATTGTCACTGCGCCTCGCCCACGGCGCATTTAAAGGCGAGGAGAGGCGTTCATTTGATTGGTGAAGATTACACTCGGCTGTGTTAAACCCACTCTCCTCCCTCTCTGCCATTTGCGCCGCTGGGAGAGACGGAGGTGTGGGTGCGCCTCCCTGCGCCAGACTGTGCCTTGCACGAAACTTGCAAAATGCCCTGGACACACCCCGTTGGCGTGGCGCAGGCACGGCACAGGGCAGGTGCACCCCGCCTGCGCCTGGTCTACGAAATTAGAGCCCTTAAAGTCCAATCAGAGCAACATCATCAGCAAACTTAATCAATGTAAAGTTATCATATTTACTGATGCAGTCATTGGTGTATAATGTGAACAAACGAGGTAAGAAGACACAGCCTTGTGGCACCCCAATGCAAGTGCTGATTAAAGATGACTGTTGCCCATTAACTTTGACAAACTGTTGCCTGTTGGTAAGGAAGTTAAATATTCACCTGATGAGGGTGTGATTAACCACACAGCTTTACAGTCCAAATATCTGCTAAGGCTGTGTTGAAGGCGGAAAAGGAATCGGCAGGATGCTGCACATCAGATGACTGAGTTTTACTTAGCCTGCCAAAATAACAGGATGTATCACACAAACAGAAGCACGTGGCTAAGAGAGAATATTTGGGAGTATTAGAACAGCACCAACCCACTTAAAGGCTCCAAACATCTTCTTTGGTTCTTTTATGTCCGTGACAAGATGGTCACATTGTTTTTCTGATGTTGGATGAAATACAGAAGGATTTATAGAAGTATGAAACTTTGGATGTTTAATGCCATTTTAAGAATACAAGGTATTGTTGGTGTTATCTTGTAAGGGCTGACAGCAGTAGGCGGGAGATATGGTGGGACGGCCACCTGCACTGTCTGCCACATCCACACAATACACAGAGAGGATGAACTGCCAGTGAATGAGTCACAGAGATGGAGAGACTAGACTGTCTGAAAATCACTCCTTACTCTCCATTTGTTTCTGTTAAACTTTGGCATGTAAGAGTATTTCCAACTAGTATTCAAATACCAATCTGTATGGAAGAACTTCAATTCATTTAGAGACACACACAAACAGGCAGGTCAGAGTCGGGTGTCATTTTTATCCAGTCAGAAAGACAAAAACAGAGAAACAATGAGTACTGCATGAACCCTCTGCTTCTCTATTTTGTCCATGTGCTTTCTCCAGTTTGATTCTGATCTTATTGTCAGGGTGGCACTGAAGTGCAACCACAACAGCAAATGACGAAACATGAAAAATAACTAAACACGACAAATAAGTAAACACAGCAGCAAATTAAAAACCACTACAGCAAAGTGCTTAACATAATGGCAAATAACTAAACACAACGGCAAATAACTAAACACAATGACATAAGCAACCAGAGGAGGTAGACACTTGTGACTTATGTATGTGAAGAGAGAGAAGGAGGATTTGATGGACCATTCATCCCTGACCAGGAAGTGATTCTGCCCTCAGCATGTTTGGCTTGGGAAAAAACAATCACGACCAAAAACCTCTAAGGCAGTGCAGAAGTTCTGTTTTACAGATGCGCATTGCATTCACTGGACTGCATTTCGTGCACGGCGCAGTCTGGCGCAGGGAGGCCCACCCACGCCTCCATCCCTCCTTATGGTGCAAGTAGCAGAGAGGGAGGAGAGGAGGCGTGAGCGCGTTTAACACAGCCGCGTGTAATCTTCACCAATCAAATGAACGCCTCTCCTCGCCTTTAAATGCGCCGCGGGCGAGGCGCAGTGACAATTTCACCTCAGTGGCGAAGAAGGTCAGAGCCGCTGTCACTTTTGCAGCAACTGGGAGAGCGCAGGAGCCACTGGGCCGTGCATTGGAGGCCACGATGTGCGTCACCGTGTGGACCACCTCGCGGGACAGATGTAATCTGTTCCTTTGCCATAAAGAGGAGTACAAAATTAAGTGATAGTTACATTTAGACACAGCAGCAGGCTAATCCATTCATCATGCTTGTGATCCACCTGCAATCCTGGTCTGTCATCGCCAAATAGCAGAACCTTTGGTGAAATTATATCTCCTCCTCATCCTCCTTGCAATAATGTACTCCATCTTTTTAGATCATGTTAAGAATAAAGATTAAAACAGAGAAATATGGGCAATCACAGGTAAATCCTCCTTGAGATGAGAGAAGCCGGATACTCCGTATTGGAGGATGTGGCTGTTTGTGGTTGTCTTGAGAGATGTGAACTCGTTAGTTATGACAAACGTCTCTGATCTGACATCAGATGTGAAGGGGCAATTAATATAGATACAAATGTATATGCTGGTTGTTACATGAAATAGTGGTTGCTGTGATTGTTTATTGCATTGAAATGCGCCTGACACTCTGGATACCTGCCTGTGAGGTTTTGGTGACGTGTGCGCACTGTGCGCCTGTCAGCCAAATTACCACTGCCCGGGGTGCGCCTCGCCTGCGCCGAGAATAGACCAGGTTGGAGCTGGTGAGCTTTCAGCGCACCTTCCACGCGGGTTTTTGGAAGGAAATTGTCACTGCGCCAAGCTGAATCTTTCGACACCTCCCCCTGGTGCGCCGTCACACCCATCTCGGGGCAGTAGGTCTACCAAATTGCCAACTTGGCTGAGCACGGTGGTGTGCCGAACAAAATTACCACTGCGCCAGGCTGCGCCAGCCTGCTCCACCCTGAGTTGCGCCAGGAAATTAGAGCCCACTATGTCACACCAGCCTCATTTTAAAATAAAAAAAAATCAGTATTTCCCAGTGTCTTAAACCGAGAAGATAGTAATAGCAGATTAACTGTGATAGCGCCATCATTGCCACTGTGAGAGGATTTACAAGTGTTTCCTTTTTTCTTTATTTTTTCTCATAATTATATGGAAGCCCGTTTCCGCCACTTAAAAAATGGAATTTAGGGAACTAAAAAAAAACCCACACACACATGACAGGCACACATATTATGCCCCTCTGGGCTCCCAAAACTAGAGAAAAGTTAAACAGGACTGTGTTAAAATAGAGCTAACGGAGGTCAATATGATTGATAAACGAACCATAGACACCGCGGTGCACTCCATAACGGCACAGCCGTTCGTCCTAACGCACACACACCTTCAGGTCTGTGTGGACTCTGTCCATAACTACACAGATAAAAAGTTTCCCTCAAGTTTTTATGGAAGAAACAAATCAAAAAAGAGTCATTCAAATTACTATAGGCCCACTACTGATTGATTTATGTTGATTATGGGGAGACCGGGGATGGCTGTAACACTAGAAGAGTTCTAACATCACAGTTTTCTCCAATCAGGTATAAGATAGAAGTCACGTGATGATTTCATTTTTTCCTCCCTGATCACACACAGGGGCTGTCAAGGCTGGAAACTGTTGCATGTGGACTTTACAGAGAAGATAATGTTAAACAAGAAATGTACTACATTTGTTTAGTTCTAAGACTTTTTGTGACTGAAACTGTTCTCTCTCAGGAAAATGTGTTGCATTTTCCTCTTTCTAATTTGAGACAACACAGCTCAGACAGCTCACTAAACACTGGCTGATAGGGGTGGGCTGGGATGTAAACAAAACAGAAAAAAATGTAGGCAGTTCAAATCTACAAAATTTCAGCAAAAACAATGGTGCTGAATGGTAACTTAAAAAAAAACTGGCTGGGAAAGAGTTAATAATAACAATAACAACTGAGAAGATTGGATCATTGTATTTTTCTTTCTTTCTTTTTTTTTTTAATACATAGGACCCTTTTTGCAAAACACTTTATGCAGCCCAGCCTTGCCTACCTCAAGTGGCCCTCAGGTAATCTGAGTTTGAGACCCTGCTCTAAGGGGAAGGAGGAAAGAAGCATTTCAGCGCCATGTTTTGCTGGAACTGTGGAAAAGAGCTGGTTGAGCAGTCACTGAACTTTTGCAGCAGCTGTGGCTTGTGGCTTATGTCTAATATCGGAGACACTCAATAAACTTTGAGTTGGTTACAGTTTTTTTCTATTGCTTAAATATGATTTTGGAAAAGAGGGCCCATTTTGTCAAAACACTACACACAATTCACACAACCACACAAAAAAGTAGCCAAATACTTAAGATCCTTAAGATTCCTCTTCGTCTTTCTCCTTCTTGTCCTCTGTGGATTCCCCCCCTCACCCTCACCCTCACTCTTCTTATTTTGGTTGAAGATAGTTGAACTCAACTGCTGCATTTTTATAGGTACTTAAACCTGATTGGCATGTCTACAATTAAGCAATCGTGTTTGCGAACCTGATGGCTGTTTAACCAGTGAGCTCACAGGTGTGGTAATTTGACAGTCAGTGCTTCGGAATTAGAAAGTGACATCATTATATACTTCTGTGCCAAACATGAATGAGTGGATTAAGTGTTTTGCAAATCACTGTATGTAATGTTTTGCAAAAATTGTGGGGTTGACATTGTACTCATAGTGGTGCAAATTTGGGCTGATGTTTTGCTCCTTGAGTATAAGATTTTATAATTGTGTAATAGTTTTGATTTTGTGGTAACACTTTAGAATAACGATCATTTGTAAGGCATTTTTAAGCTATTAGTAAATATTAGTAGATAGTTAACTAATCATGAACAAACATATACATTTGTAAATGATTATTATCATTTGCAAATGATTATCAAATCATTTACAGCTTAAGTTACAAGACCTTTATGAGCTATTAGTTGATATGTATTCTCTTGCACTATCAACTTTAGTTATAAAATGGTTTAATGATCATTTAGTAATGATCATTAAACCATTTATAACTAAAGTTGCACAACATTTATTTCTGATTTATACATTATTAAAAACACTGCATCAACATTATTTGTACATGATTTATTCATCATTAACTACTGTTATCTTTATGTGTAATAAAACATTTTTTAATAATATAACAAAATATTCTTTAACTACATGTATTGCATTTTTCATGATTAATAAATGATTTGTAATAAGTCAGTATAAATCACGTCAAGTCTTTGTTGCAGTTCAAGCATTTGTGGAAAAAAATCATCAATTCCTAATTGTTTTTTTTATCAAACCATTTCCATACATTTACAACTTAATAGTGCATAGTTTATAAATGTGCTACTTTAAGATTCATAAGTAATCTGGAGGGTTTTTTTTTTTCCAATATGATCAACCTTATTAGTAAATTATCAGTGAAATACTTTAAATGTGTTAAAAAAAAACACTGTACCACATGTTTAACAAATGATTTATTACACATTCATAGAACATTTATACATCATTTGAAGATATTATTATTTCCTCTAATTTAAATTGAAAACTATTCTCCATTTACAAATGTTTGGTAATGTTTATAAATGATTTGTGGACTTTTTACTCACCTCTTATAAACGACCTAGCTTTTGTGAATACAGATATAAAGCAATTATTAACTTGTCTTGTTTAACAAATGATTTGTTACACATTCATAAAACATCGTTTTATGAATGTGTAACAATGACTTGTAAAAATGACTTTTTTCTTTGACTTGAAGTAAAGTGAAACATTTTAACCCAGTTATAAAGGTGTCATTAAGTGTCATGATACAGTCAGATAAAATCAAATGAATACCTTTACAAAGCACCAGTTAAGTCAGGAATTTTTTTTTCTTTTAGATTTATTCAAAAAGTACGGAAGAGTATTAGGGCCACTAAAGAAAAAAAAATAGAATTCTGAGAAAAAAGTCAGAATTCTGACTTTAATCTCAGAATTCTGACTTTTTCCTGAAACCTAAAAAAAATAGTTTTTGTTCGGAAGGATTTTTTTTTTTTTTTAATTTCTGAAAAAAAAGATGTCAGAATTCTGACTTTAATCTCAGAATTCTGACTTTTTCCCGAAACCTAAAAAAAATAGTTTTTGTTCGGAAGGATTTTTTTTTTTTTTTTTAATTTCTGAAAAAAAAAGTCAGAATTCTGACTTTAATCTCAGAATTCTTACTTTTTCCCGAAACCTAAAAAAAATAGTTTTTGTTCGGAAGGATTTTTTTTTTTTTTTAAATTTCTGAAAAAAAAAAATGTCAGAATTCTGACTTTAATCTCAGAATTCTGACTTTTTCCCGAAACCTAAAAAAAATAGTTTTTGTTCGGAAGGATTTTTTTTTTTTTTTTTAATTTCTGAAAAAAAAAGTCAGAATTCTGACTTTAATCTCAGAATTCTTACTTTTTCCCGAAACCTAAAAAAAACAGTTTTTGTTCGGAAGGATTTTTTTTTTTTTTTTAATTTCTGAAAAAAAAAGTCAGAATTCTGACTTTAATCTCAGAATTCTGACTTTTTTCCAAAACCTAAAAACAAATATTTTTTTTCGGGGGGATTTTTTTTAAAATTCATTTCTGAAAAAAAAAGTCAGAATTCTGACTTTAATCTCAGAATTCTGACTTTTTTCTGAAACCTAAAAAAAAAATATATATATATCAGGGAGGATTTTTTTTTTCATTTCTGAAAAAAAAAAGTCAGAATTCTGACTTTAATCTCAGAATTAGGGCCACTGAAGAAAAAAAAAATGAAGTCTACGTTTACTGCCAACAAGGATCCGACTCGGTGTCAGTGTGTCACTGCAGGAGAGCAAGGAAGGATCGTAAAGGACTGAGAATGTCGGACATTGGTGATTTTCTTCGAGACAGAGGGGTCTCCGAAGACCAAATATCTTTGTTAGAAGAGCAAAAGGTGGGTAAAAACATATTTACTGGTTCGTTTGTGATTTTTGTACAATAAACAATGTGAAGCGACGTCTCTCGGCTAGCTTGCATGCTATCATAAGATAAACATTAGCGAGTGTAATGCTAACCCTATGAGCGGACCGCTGACCAGTTTTTGGCCGCTAATTGCAATATATATTACAACCACATTGTTATGTCTTCACTGTTTATCTTCATATAATAATACGGACTCCGCTGGTGACTGGTTAACTGTTTGTTTCTGCTTACAACGAACGTACACGTCTGCTTCTCGTTGTTTACAGTAACATAACAACGGTTACTAAATTACCTAGAATACCTTGAGGCTGACGCTACTACGGTAGCTTTGGTAGCTCAAAATACATAACACACATCAGCCAACCTCATTGTAGTGAAATGCATGATATAATGTTACTGTAGCAGTCTGTGGTTAGAGTGCCTGAGAGATACAGTTTTTGTGTATTGAGTTGTATTTTATTGAACACCCTCCTTGAATAAATAAAGCGAATGAAGACCTTATGAACGAGCGCGCGAGTACTGATCATTCATAACCTAAAGTGGCGCAGAGCTGCTGGTAGCCTTTGTTTTCTGATGTGTCAAATCCCAGTTTAATGTAATATCAAAACAGATTAGTTAGATTTGCAACATGGAGCAGGTCATTATGAATTAAAGTGTTCTAGACTTAAAGTATTTCATCACTGTCAGCTCTTCAATTCGAAATTAACACTTCAAATCAATCAATCAGTCAATCAATCCACATAACTTATAACTTCACTCTGGGGCAAAACAGCTTCTAAACAATGGCAATAACTGTGGATTGATGTGCCTGGTGAATCTGTCCCAACAATTGAAATTATGATGCGCTCTCTTAATCCTATCCTCCCTCCTTCTTTGTATGATATTTCTGGAATTTCATATCATAATAACTATTATGGCACACCAGAGGACATTTATTTGGGACTACCACATACACAAGTTTGTATGATGTGAAAATACAAGGATACAGATTAAGTCACACTAAGTTTTAAGTAATTCATATATCAAGTTATACAACCACATGTGTTTTTGAGAAATATTTCAAGAGGAAAACAAAAGTGTGTGTGTAAAAAAACTTGAAGTCAATTAGAAATGCTCATTCATTTATAAGTTTAGAACTAGCTAATTTTGTGATAAATTTCATTTTGAAAGATTTCCAACTTATTAATATTGAGGTTGCACAGAAGTGAATGTTTTCCTTATCCACCAGCAAGCCAGCCACCACCTGAAATAGGGGATTTTCTGGGAGTAATACTGATATATTTGTGTATGTACTGTACATATGGCTCTCTTTTTTAGTGAACAGTTTATTTCAGACCCTTTACGTTAATTTGAGATAACAAATATGTGCTTCACTGAAAATCAGTGTCGTTGTTTTGTCTTTGTGCAGATTGACAGCAATGTTATACCGCTGATGGATGATGCAGCCCTGGCAAACTATATCCCCTCCTATGGAGACCGAAAAGCCCTCTTCAACTTCTGCAAGAGTGAAAAACCTGTGTCAAAACGAAAGCAAGGGCTTTTAGAAAAACTTCGTGAGAAAATGAAACTCAGAAAGGACAGTTCCACGGAAGATACATCAAACAGAGACACAAGTACAGCACATTCAAAAAAGCTAAAGTCAGTAAGAACTGTGGAGATAGGATGGATTCACAATGATGGAAAATTGACCAAACAGGTCAGGGCAAAGCAGGGTGGTGGCACCAGAAAACTAAAACTGTCTACCGATGCTGGAATAGAAGATATACTTCAAGAGGGGAAGAAGCTGTTTTTTCCTGATGGAACCTCTACCAAAGGATCAGTATCAGATTTTGAGTTGGAGGTGTGGGACTTTAAACAGAACTGCCTTACAGATGACACATGCCTGACTATAGGCACCATGTATGAGGCTGCGAAGATGACAATGTTGCGATTTTACATTGCAACCAAGCCAAAAGAAATTGATGAAAATGCCAGTGATGTATCTGATGTGATCCTTGTTACAGCAACCAGTGGCAGTGAAGTCAGTGTAGTAGAACGACAAACAGGGGATGTCATGAATGACACTGATCAGCCCCAGCCTTCTCCAGAAGCATCCATTGATTCTGGTATTATTACCTTCGGCCCGGTGTACAGCGTGGAAGAAGACACAGAGGAAACGCTGCTCTTTGAGGGTTTTCTTATTCCTGCCAGTCCAGCTCACCCAAATGATGTGATAACAATAACTGATCATCATGGGAACACTTTCCAAAACATGATAACTGCCTTCTCTGATGCAGAGATTTTGTACAAAGGACTGAATGTGAAACGCATACTTCCAGACAACACAGAGGAAGCAGGCAGTGGATCTGGGGTACTAAGAGATGTCCTCAGCTGCTTTTGGCAGGAATTCTATGAGAAATGCACACTTGGTGCAACAGTCAAAGTGCCTTTCATTCGCTGTGATTTTTCCGCAGAAAAGTGGAAGGCAGTGGGTAGAGTCCTTTTGAAAGGTTACCTCGACTGTCAGTATTTGCCAAACAAACTTGCTCTGCCCTTCCTTGAGCAGGTGCTTTTCAATTGCGTCTACAGTGATCTTAAAGCACATTTCCTGCAGTTTGTGAGCAGCCAGGAACGTGAGGTCTTGAAGCAAGCAATGAGTGATTTCTCAAAAGTTGATCATGATGATCTTCTGGAAATTCTTGATGGCTATGGCTGTAGAAAGAGAATCACAGCTGAGAGTTTCATAATAATCCTGGTTGAAATCGCACACAAAGAGCTTGTCCAAAAACCAATGTTTGTTATTAACTCCTGGAGGGAAATCACCATGCATCATCTCTCCATCACTCCAGATCATCTGACAAAGTTGCTGTCTGACTTGCAACCAACCACAAAGAAGGTCTGCCAACTGCTTAAGTTTGGTGAGGATTTAACTCCAAAACAAAAGGAAGTGGGGAATCACCTGAAAAGATTCATCAGAGAGCTGGATGAAATCAAACTTCAGAAGTTTTTGAGGTTCTGCACAGGATCTGATCTCATTGTGACAGACAGCATCTATGTGGAGTTTGAACAAATGACAGAGTTCACAAGAAGACCAATAGGGCACACATGTGGGAAGATTCTGCACATTGCTGAAAGTTACGAAAACTTCCCAGATTTCCGTTCAGAATTCAACGCTGTTCTTGAAAGTAATGTCTGGGTAATGGACATTGTTTAGACTACCACAACCCATACGAGAACAATCTTCCACAAAGAGTATGTTGCATATGAAGTCATTTTGAAGAATTGTAGAGGATGTTGAGGAATATGTTCTATAGATTCCAGTTATCTAGCTGCACAAAATCAACCTTTGTGAATATGAGCATGTTTTAAGTGAGTGCATTTGCACTGTTGTGCACTGTTGAATGTAGCACAGATGTATATTCACTCCATTGTGTTTTATTTTTATAATTTGCAAAACTGTGCAGCATCCATATGGAAAGTTGTTCCAAATTACCACTGTATTACCTAAAAGTGTAGCAAATCCTGCATCCATGCAGTAACTTGAATCTATTTGCAGATAAATTAGAGCCCCGAACAGTTGGCTCAATTCTTCCAGAATAAATATCACAAAAATGGTCATAGTAAAACTGATAAGTGACATAATCGGAATTTAATGTTCGCTTTTGATCAACACTTGTTTATCGGTTTTCAATCTTTGTTTATTGTTAATGCAAATTATTTTTGCATTCTTTATCCTTTGAGAATTTTACATTATATCCTGTTACAGAATTTTATGGGTACAGTTAAAATATCATTCCCCAGTTACTGATAGAAAGTCTTAGATATGATTAGTGCTCTGGCTTGTTTTTGGTAGCTAATGAAACTACTTTGATGTATTCTTACCTGTCATAATGTCACAATAATATATATCCTGTTAACCAGCATCTTGGCACAATTAATTTAGGCATACATAAACTTTCATTTGTGTTTAATCTCACATTGAAACATTCTGTTCAGTTTCAACACTCATAAATGTTTTAATACCTGGATTAGAATCATATATTGATACTGAAAGCAAGCAATTTAGCTGTTACTCATCTCAAAGGGATAGTTTGGAATTTTGGACATTACGTTGTATGAAATATATGGCAGTAGTATAGTGGATTCCAAGGTGTCACATCGTTTAACAAATCTCCTGATAACTCAGAGCAGGAGATTTGTAAAACCCCTCGTATCTTCTATACTACTTTTTTCAGTAAGTCACATGTGATAACTCAGAGCAGGAAATTTGTTAAACAATGTGACACCTTTGCATCCACTATACTACTGCCATATATTTCATACAACTTAATGTCCAAAATTCCAAACTATCCTTTTAAATCCACATCTTGTGAAACATTTTTATGATGTGTCCAGTGATTCTTTGTGACACCACTTTTTACTGTTAAACTGCACAAGAAGACAGCCATGTTCATTTGCCATTATTTTGGCCAGTAGTTTGATTTATTTATCTGAGTTATTTGTATGCCATTTTTTTTCATTTTCAAGCGTTGAACTATTGTGAAATGTTGTAAAAATGTTTTCAACTTCAATTTTCAATAAAGCACCAAAATGTTTATTCTTCTACCAAATGTGTATTCTGGTCATCTGTGAAAATGTTGATTTTATGTTCATCAGCCTTCCTTTCAAATTAGTGAAAAGATTACAGAAAAAAAAACATGAACTCCAAATACTTGCTTCAAATATGATTTATTTTTTGGTCAGGTGACATTAAATAATTTGAAGTATTTCTTCTTGTAACCTGATGTACAGATCTGCAGCAGCAAAAGGATCTGCTGGAGCCTCCCACCCATTCTCCTCCATCAGTAGACAGCACAGTTCAAAAACAGTTTGATCACAGGGAAACTGTCCTTTGGGAGTACACTCTTCCGCACACAAAGTGACTTCCTCCATAGCAATAGGTTTTTGTCGATCCTCAGCATCATGGAGCTCTGGGAATCAGTACATCACAACTGGCCGGCCTGACACAGCACCACCACTTCTTGGTCTGATCTTGTGTGCATTCCATGTGTTGACAACTTCGTCAAGTTCGTCCTACACAGGAAGAAGCATTGTAAATACTCATTACTAACAGTGTTTCCCACAGCACTTTATAGTCAAGGCAGCCACCTTAACTAAAGTTGAAGACATGGAAGACCTTTAAGTTAATTAAAATCTTTCTACATCATGCACACCCAGAACTCTCTAATAGTAAAGTCAGAGTGATATAAAACAGACAACATAGCCTTTAAAAAATCAGTACATTTCATATTTTTGATATACAACAGAAATTATAATAAGATTCGTTGAAGATGATTAATTGAGATGACTAATAAAAAAATGCATTGCTTTAATTTTTCTTTGTTTCAGAAAGCAAGCTTAATCCTCCTAAAAAGATGTGTAAAATCAATGGATAACGGGGCTTTTGGTTTCAGAATCTAGTCAGCATAAAATGCACCATGGGTAAGTTTGGGGTCAGTTTATGTATTTTGGAAATAGGAAAAATAGCACCAATTGAGCTCTGGTCCAGAATTATGCATGGCACTGGTTAAAAAAGAGGTGCTTTGATTTTTAGAACAGTGCTATGAAATCCTGCAAAAATTAACAAACATTATTTTTTAAAATCAGAACTGAAGAAAATGTCATTAAACTAGCAAAATTGCATCCTATTTTTTAGTCTTGTTTCTTTTTGGGGGGAATTTCCTGAACAAGTTATAAAGGTAAGGTAAAGGTACTTTATCAAACATACAGATGTACAGTGAAATTTGATCGAAAGTCATGGAATCAAACCTAATGCACACTCAATTTTAACATTTTAATAGCTGATATTTAGTCAGCTGACCTAGTAGTGACAACATGCAGGGGTAGATATTAAAGATGATTTGAAGATAAAATCTTGTTTCTTGTATCTTGTTTTGTTTACTTGGTTTAGTGGACCCAGGGCTGCACAACTAATCATATTTTGATCACAATTTTGGCCTACCCTTAATCAAAGTAACAGGTCTGGTGACGTTTATTTATGTTTATATTGCATGGTCTGCCCATAGTAAACTCAGTGACATCATTTAATATAGTGTTATTTAAAACAATTCATCAGCCTCCGTGAATTATGAGAGGTTCCCCTGTTCTCTATGTATACTCTCAAAATGATCTGCACAACATGCCTCCTCACCTCTCTTCACACTCATGCGCTCAGCCATCTTCCTGTACTGCCTCTGCTGCTTCTCTCCACCTCTCTATTTAGTACTCCTCTGCAACTTTTCATTCATAAGAGTCATCAGAGAGAGATTCAGTGGGACAGTACTGTAGGTGCACTAAGGGGTCACATACAGTGAAAATACAATTATGATAAATAATTGGGACCACAATATTGATTAAAATAATTGTGATTATCATTTTGATATCATTTTTATTCTGCACCCCTCTAAAAGCATTGTGGATGTATTTTTTTTAATATAGCTTTTAATAAGCATTCACCATATTCAACCTTTAACTTTTTTCAAAAAGAAAAACAATGTCCTGACATGATGCAAAATAGAACTTCTACTAATGTGAATTGTACATTTTAGAACACATATACTCAATGAAAAACTTGCAGTAATTTTAATACATTTATGACTGACTTATTTCAGAGTGATTTGAAAGATTTTTACCTGAACAAGATTTAGAAAACAGAACTGAATGAGACTTTTGTCCAAAAAGTCTCCTGTAAAGTGACCATCATCTTGGAATGTTTGGAACATGTTCATCCAGAACTGCACACTCTGTTTGCGAAGGGTACTCCACCACCCCTCAATCCGCTGGTTGGCTGTGCTTCTCCCATAAAGGAAACTTCTCTCACCTGCAAAACTGTCTGGGTGGTTCCTCCTTAAAAAGATCTGCATGTCTCTTACACAGACATTTTCTGTGCCCCTGTCTGCTCGAATCCTCTCAGGACATCCACCTATGTTAGAGACTGTTCTGATGAAATACCCAGCAACAAGTTTAGGGTCACTGTTTGTGGTGAAAGCCTCCATCCATAACACATATCGGCTATAGCCATCTATACAGCCATTAATGGCAATGCCATAAGGTTTCAATTTATCATAGCCGTCCATGTGCCAGAGTGCATTTGGTCCTCTGCAGTTGTACTGACGTCTCCTCAAGCGTCTTGCTCTTCTTAATTCCACACCTTGCGGGTCAACCAGCTTAATGATGCGTCTTATGGTTTCTTGTGCCACAACAAATCTACGTTGAACTGCACGAAGATGTAGCCAACGATAACCCTGCATCTGTCCATTTGTCATGATCTCATTCTGGACAAAAGCCAGAACTTCATCCAAATCTGATTGATTTTTCCTTCGAAACAGTCCAAGTCTTTTACAGATTCTCTTTAAAGTCTGGATGCTTATTACTATCTGATTGTTTTGCACTAAAATGGCAAGTATTTCTTTGTTACTAAAAGAAAGTCTAAAGTAAAGTTTGATTAAGTCATCCAACTCTGACATGGGAGGCATTGTTGAATGGCAAAACTAATGTCACCAATTCAATTAATTTGAAAGGACAACTGTGCAGAAGTTGAAGAGGGCGATTCGGTCTCCATAGGAGGGGATATAGTTTGCCAGGGCTGCATCATCCATCAGCGGTATAACATTGCTGTCAATCTGCACAAAGACAAAACAACGACACTGATTTTCAGTGAAGCACATATTTGTTATCTCAAATTAATGTAAAGGGTCTGAAATAAACTGTTCACTAAAAAAGAGAGCCATATGTACAGTACATACACAAATATATCAGTATTACTCCCAGAAAATCCCCTATTTCAGGTGGTGGCTGGCTTGCTGGTGGATAAGGAAAACATTAACTTCTGTGCAACCTCAATATTAATAAGTTGGAAATCTTTCAAAATGAAATTTATCACAAAATTAGCTAGTTCTAAACTTATAAATGAATGAGCATTTCTAATTGACTTCAAGTTTTTTTACACACACACTTTTGTTTTCCTCTTGAAATATTTCTCAAAAACACATGTGGTTGTATAACTTGATATATGAATTACTTAAAACTTAGTGTGACTTAATCTGTATCCTTGTATTTTCACATCATACAAACTTGTGTATGTGGTAGTCCCAAATAAATGTCCTCTGGTGTGTCATAATAGTTATTATGATATGAAATTCCAGAAATATCATACAAAGAAGGAGGGAGGATAGGATTAAGAGAGCGCATCATAATTTCGATTGTTGGGACAGATTCACCAGGCACATCAATCAACAGTTATTGCCATTGTTTAGAAGCTGTTTTGCCCCAGAGTGAAGTTATAAGTTATGTGGATTGATTGACTGATTGATTGATTTGAAGTGTTTATTTCGAATTGAAGAGCTGACAGTGATGAAATACTTTAAGTCTAGAACACCTTAATTCATAATGACCTGCTCCATGTTGCAAATCTAACTAATCTGTTTTGATATTACATTAAACTGGGATTTGACACATCAGAAAACAAAGGCTACCAGCAGCTCTGCGCCACTTTAGGTTATGAATGATCAGTACTCGCGCGCTCGTTCATAAGGTCTTCATTCGCTTTATTTATTCAGGGAGGGTGTTCAATAAAATACAACTCAATACACAAAAACTGTATCTCTCAGGCACTCTAACCACAGACTGCTACGGTAACGTTATATCATGCATTTCACTACTGTGCAATGAGGTTGGCTGATGTGTGTTATGTATTTTGAGCTACCAAAGCTACCGTAGTAGCGTCAGCCTCAAGGTATTCTAGGTAGTTTAGTAACCGTTGTTATGTTACTGTAAACAACGAGAAGCAGACGTGTACGTTCGTTGTAAGCAGAAACAAACAGTTAACCAGTCACCAGCGGAGTCCGTATTATTATATGAAGATAAACAGTGAAGACATAACAATGTGGTTGTAATATATATTGCAATTAGCGGCCAAAAACTGGTCAGCGGTCCGCTCATAGGGTTAGCATTACACTCGCTAATGTTTATCTTATGATAGCATGCAAGCTAGCCTACTCAGAGACGTCGCTTCACATTGTTTATTGTACAAAAATCACAAACGAACCAGTAAATATGTTTTTACCCACCTTTTGCTCTTCTAACAAAGATATTTGGTCTTCGGAGACCCCTCTGTCTCGAAGAAAATCACCAATGTCCGACATTCTCAGTCCTTTATGATCCTTCCTTGCTCTCCTGCAGTGACAGTGACACACTGACACCGAGTCGGATCCTTGTTGGCAGTAAACGTAGACTTCATTTTTTTTTTCTTCAGTGGCCCTAATTCTGAGATTAAAGTCAGAATTCTGACTTTTTTCAGAAATGGAAAAAAAATAAATAATTTTTTTTTTAAGGTTTCAGAAAAAAGTCAGAATTCTGAGATTAAAGTCAGAATTCTGACTTTTTTTTCAGAAATGAAAAAAAAAAATCCTCCCTGATATATATATATATTTTTTTTAGGTTTCAGAAAAAAGTCAGAATTCTGACTTTTTTTTTCAGAAATGAATAAAAAAAAAAATCCCCCCGAAAAAAAATATTTGTTTTTAGGTTTCAGAAAAAAGTCAGAATTCTGAGATTAAAGTCAGAATTCTGACTTTTTTTTTCAGAAATTAAAAAAAAAAAAAAATCCTTCCAAACAAAAACTATTGTTTTTAGGTTTCGGGAAAAAGTCAGAATTCTGAGATTAAAGTCAGAATTCTGACTTTTTTTTCCAGAAATTAAAAAAAAAAAAAAATCCTTCCGAACAAAAACTATTTTTTTTAGGTTTCGGGAAAAAGTCAGAATTCTGAGATTAAAGTCAGAATTCTGACTTTTTTCTCAGAATTCTATTTTTTTTTCTCGTGGGTGGCCCTAATACTCTTCCGTAAAAAAGCAACACAGAGGTCCCCAACATATTCCAAACTGTAATAGGGATAAAACCACCCAAGACACAGTTTTAATGGTATATACCGTAATTTCCGGACTGTAAGCCGCTACTTTTTTCCCACACTTTGAACCCTGCGATGCGGCTAATTTAAAGTATTTTTACATTACATCTAACCTCGTCACATCAAATTTAATTTAGGGTTAAAAATCTGTCTGTGTAACATATATGTGTGTAAACATCTCATATTTCAACATGGACAGTGCAAGAGCATGTGAGCGGAGTGGAGCGATGAAATTTCAAGCTCCTCGCGCACATGGCTGCTCCTTGCGCCCGCTCATCCTCAGAGGAGCCCCCCCTAAATATCCTTCCACCTTCCACTAAAACTTACACCAGCCTCAGACGCATGGTGTGAGCAGTACCAGAGTGAAACTGGAGCTGGAAGGAGCGAAAGATAAGGTGACGCTCCAGCTTTTTAGAAAGAACGCTCCGCGCTCTGGCCAAAGTCCTTCCACTCGCGCTCCCCCTCGCTCCAGCTCGCCTGCACTCACCAGACACCTGTGGCCTATAGAGAAGATATGGAGAAGTGCAGCCTATATGTGTGGAGTTCTTCTTAAATTTGGTGTGTGCGGCTTATATTCAGGTGCGCTCAATAGCCTGAAATTCATGGTAACTTAGCAGTGATGTAACTCAATAAAAACAAAACAGTTCCACTTATTCTTTGAAAAAAGAGTCCTCACATTTGTGATCATGTTTGTTCACTTAAGTGTACTTAAACACTATTTGCAGGAGTTTCCCCCTTGTTCTCTTTGCTGTGACTGTTTCAGCCATCTCATCGGTTATAGCTCTCCTACAGTTTTCTGTTAGTTTAGAGGTCTTCTTTGAATTGTGATCTTCATCACTTGGGAGCAGTTCCTTGAAGGTGTCTGGAAATGTGACAGAAAGCTCATTTCTGCCGTTCTCACAATTCTGTTGTGGTCACCATTCATCTTGGTGAAAGCCCTTCTCATCAATCAATCAATCAATCAATCAATCAATCTTTATTTGTATAGCGCCATTCATAACAAGCGTTATCTCAAGACACTTTACAATAGAGCACAAAGCTCTTCATATTATGGATACACATATATGCATAGATACATATATACATATATAAAATACACATATACATATATATACAAATATATACATCCAACACCCAACATGAATCCATAATGCCAATCATGAATCCCTCCATCATGGCGGCAAGAAAAAACCTTCTGTTAAGCAGCAGGAAATCTTGAATGTGGACCCCAGTCTCATGATGAACAGCAAATCCACATGATGCTGTGTTGGGTGTGTGGGCAAAGGAAGGGAGGTAAGTGGAGACAAGTGGACTAAAGTAAGAACTAAAGTTAGTAACAGATCAATGGACCAATCATAGACCTGTCGTCATCAAATTAGTCTCTGCTGGAAACAAATTTATTAGAGGTTAGCCTCTTGAGATGCTACATCTTGTTTTCAGGAGGGTCCTCATGTCTGTATGGCTGTGGTGATAATTTTATAGAAGTATAATCAATGAAAGTCTTACTGAAAATAAGAATTTATGGTAGTGACGAACTCATGAGTGCCCAGACCACAAGTGCATCCCTACCATATTTGTCTCCGTTGAGTATAAATGTATTAGTGGTAGACCTCTTGAGATGTGACACCTCATTTTCAAGAGGGATCTCATGCCCATGTGGTGCTGGAGATAGTAACTATAGATGTATCAACCATGGATAGAAAGATCATGTTAATATCTACATTAACAGCTATAATGATTATGAACTGGAATGAGATGGCCAAATATGTGTTATGTCTGTAATTGTAGTTATTGAGGCTTCATGACTCCACAGCAGCAGGCAGTCTCCACCAAGGATCCCAGGACACCTAAAAGACAAGAGCCAGAGACGAGTACAGGAGCAAACAGAAAGGGACAGAGGCAGATATGGAGAGAGAGTGTGAGAGAGAGAGGGATAGAGCCCAGTGTGCCAGATCCCCCCCCGGCAGTCTAAGCCTATTGCATCTTAACTATGTGTCTAAACTAATGGATCCACAATTAGCGAATTTCCTCATGGCTTCTTCATAGCGGCAGATGACTCCATCAGTGATAGTAACTTAGAAACAAAATGAAACAAAAAAATGTTTTTCTGCCTACATTTTTATATAATTTTTAACTGGGTTCATAACTAGCTGATGAAAAAGGATTCTACTTACCCTGCTGGTTAGCAGTGCATCCTCGCTCCAGGCTAGTTAAAGTTCATTTTCCATCTGCCATTGAGTCTAGCAATGTCTACCATTTCTAGCCAGGAAGAAGGATGCACAGCAGACCAGCACAACAAGTATTTTACTTTTACTACCTGCCTCAGAGGATGCATCTACTGTAACATAACCAACCTGGGTGAACAATGCACAATGAACCATCAGGGTGAGTATAATCCTTTCTTATCTACTTCAGTTATATTGACATATTTGAAATATCGAGAAGAAAGCATATAGCCTGAGGAAAGCAAAGTAGATTAGAGTGATTTTTAATAAACATTAAAATATTACTATTAATGAGGAACACTGAAATAAGGTAAAAGTTATCAGGCCCTATGAACTTCCATCTACCTAAAGTAGTAAAAAGCAGAGAAAAAAACACCATGTCATCTCAGCTACATTAGTAAACTCTCAGCTCTGCAGGTTACTTTAAGGACCTCATTCACATTGGTTTCCTGTTTGAGATATAAAGTACTAAAGAGGAAACTATAAGTTACTGGACATGAGCCCAAAGCAACATTTAAGAAATCATGAGAAAAGATGCATTGTCTCCTATAATGATGATATTGTTCATTATTATTACTTTACATTTTTCAATAACTGAACACCCTACTGTGCCTTTTAGGAGATAAATCTATGTGGTGGGTGCAACTGCCAGTATTTTGTTAAATGTTTTTTTTTTTTAATGCATACATGTTTATATGTATGAACCTGCGTACCTGTCTATGCATATATAACCCTACATACTGTAATTTGTTTTGCTCATGCTCATTTTGACAAGAAAAACTGAATCACAGATATCTGTAATGAAAATCCAGTCAAGCTCTTAATTAATGAAACAGCCCCTAAAACTTTTTAAAGATTTAACTAGATCATAAAATGGATTTAGCAAGGAGGAATAATATTTTTAAGAACTTTGAATACAATTTCTACAAGCATGTTATTTTGAATGTGTTAGTAGCAATCTGACATGCAATATTAAAATCGGCACAGTTGTATGTTTAATTTTTGTCTAAAATATAATTACTGATAAGAGTGTTTTTATTACAAACGTATTACTGCTTATCATCAACTGCTATGAAACTGCACGTGAGAAACGTTGATTCTGGGACATGGCTATCTCAGTAAACATATTTTCAAATTTTATTCAGTGTTTGTCAATTTTATGCGATGTAATATACTTTCATTCTGGCTATGGGGTTACTTTTCACTAAAAGATTGTACTGTAAAAGACACTTAAATAATTTGAGCAGGTTATGTAAGAGCCATTTGTTTATAGTTTGATTTCATTTCTTGTTTTTGGTTATGTTTCTTTATTTGCTTTTCTACCACCACTTGGGGGCACAGTGTTCCTGATTGTTGGACAGGTCAGAGGTTATTTAATCAATCAGAGAATGAATGGATCAGGTGTGTTGCTTAAGTGGAGGTGGGAGGCAAACAGTTTTTAGACCGTGGTTGTAAAAGAAATTGCTTTTGTTATGTCATTAAGGCTGGATTAATAGGACAGAGTGGAAGTTTGGCCCACTTTGATTTTGTTTGTTGAGATTACTTTACGTTTGTAACAGGAGAAAATACATTTACGTTGTTTGAAACGCATTAGACTTTTTTCATTCACGTGTCAACTATTGCCATCAAGCAACCCAGTGACTTTATTTTTGCTTTTTGTATTCAAGTGTTATTTGCAATGGACTACAGTCACTACAGGTCATTTATCGTCTCCTTTCCAAGTCGTACCTCTTGTTCGAGTAGTAAATGTTTCCACTGCATAAAAAACTCAAGGGAAAGTGATGATTTTTTCCAGGTATTATTACGTTTCAAGAGGGAAACAGAGTTTCAAGACTTGTAAAAAAATTGTGATTTTGCATGAAAATAACTGTCCTTAAACTGTCCTTACATGTTTAACTTACCTTGAATGGATGACTCTGGGGGTACTTTGTCTCGGTGATGTTCTGTTCTCTTCCTTTGGCACCTGACAGGTGTCGTGCCAGAAGTTGATTTTTGCCAGAAACTGATTTCCGGTCCACGGGAGCGCGCACAGTCGTGATAGTTGAAAAGCGCAGCTTCTGTGGCTCTGGGGCAGGCTTCATCGGGCTCAAACAACCAGTTTGTTTATGATCATCTAACGATATTCATTTGTGTTTGCGTTTGATAGCCTCCTGTACGTCCAGTTGCCTTATATCGCTGATGAATAGGCTAATCGGTGATTTAAATCTGGCTTGTATTTGCGCTAATAAAGATATTTGTCACCGAGGGGGCTTCTTTTTTCTGCACCAAAATTACATTAGATCCCTCAATAGAGTAATTTGACCCCAAACAGTGCTTTATACCACTTGAAAAATGAGTAAAAGGACATTACAATGTAAAAATCAGCTTTTTTTGCTTGCCAAAAACTGATTCATGCCTCTGGTATTGTATGTAGATGGATATTTTGCCCTTAAATGACTTTGGGTCACTTAGCAGAGTGAGATTTACAAGATTCGACCCCAACCAGTGCTTTTTTTTGGCAAGCAAAAAAAGCTGATTTTTACACCGTAATGTCCCTTTACTCATTTTTCAAGTGGTATAAAGCACTGGTTGGGGTCAAATCTTGTAAATCTCACTCTGCTGAGTGACCCAGCAGAGTGGGTCACTCAGCTGGGTATACTTACTGTTTAAAAGCAAACAAGTCATCTTAGTTTTCTTTGCATCTCTAAGGTTTAACCTACATAAATTTGTTGTTAGTTTTAGAAAAGTCAAGGCAATTACTGTATACCGTAGGCTCTTGTTTTACCATTACAATGAATTTTGTGAGCCTTCCTTGCAGAGCACCTCCTTTTATTTTCCACGTTTCTTTCATTTACAGAATGAATGTAGCATTTTTCTATGGCTCTTCAAGGAGGAAGGTAGACGTAGCACTACCAGTTGATTCTAGTGAAGATGAATTAGAACTGAGTAGTAATGAAGGTGATGAGCTGCAGGCAAGCATGAGAGAAAAAAGTGAGAGCAGCTATGAGCCAGAAGATGAGGATGAGGATGAGAACGAGCACAAGGACAGTAAGGGTAAAAGTGCATTATATTTCCAGTATAAGATAGGGTGTAAAATGTATTGATAATTCATTAATTATTGCATTTCTTGATATTTTCAAACCATGCTTTGGATATCTGTTTGTTTTTCAGTCTCTTTTCAAGAAACACCCAAAAGGACCAAGAGACTGCTGTGGAAAAATTGCAGGAGCAACACAATACATGATGGCAACACATGTCAGAAAAAACACAGGAGACTTGCAGTTCAAATACTACGGAGCCCCTAAGGTGCCACGGAGAAAAAAATATATAAATCGTGCGCACGAGATAGTAAAACGTGCGCACGAGATAGTAAAACGTGCGCACGATATACTAAAACGTGCGCACGAAATACTTATTCATGCGCACGTTTTAGCTAAAACGTGCGCTAGAAATAAAGTTATTTACCGCTTTTTGACTTGTCCTTGTCCTTGTCCACTACGGCTTCCCGTAGTGATGTCAGATGTTTACAGACACACACAATGGAGAGAAGAAGTGAGCTAGTTAACTTTTACTTCCACCTCGGAATGTCTGACATTCCTGCTGCTCTTGCCATGAGAGATGGAATAATCCTAAATTGGAGAACTTTGCTGCGCATACTAAAAGACAACAGGCTCAGCCGGCTGAAGGAGTACTCAGATTCAGTCAGTGTCCTGACCTGGGATGCACAGGGGGGACTTGTTTGCTGCTACAGAGGCGAAGTTGTAGCTAACTTCGGGGCTAACTCCCTCCACCTTATTCAGCGGGTGGCAGCAAGACAC
This sequence comes from Cetoscarus ocellatus, assembly GCA_037902135.1. Taxonomy (NCBI): domain Eukaryota; kingdom Metazoa; phylum Chordata; class Actinopteri; order Labriformes; family Labridae; genus Cetoscarus; species Cetoscarus ocellatus. Next base: position 179,067 of record JBAMNC010000123.1, on the reverse strand, counting down.
GAGCTTTGCTTGAGTCTTGAAAGTTGTGCAGCTTTTATTTAAGGTACTGATAAATAGCCTAAGGGACTGTACATACCCTGCACTCCTACATTCACAGGCTCAGCTAACGTTGGCTGGTTACTGGGACGCTTCAACCGAGCCCGCCTGTCTTCTTCTTTTTCTTCTTCTTGGTTTTTACCGGCAGGTGACCACAATATTATGGGGCATTACTGCCATCTACTGATGAGCCTGGCTGTCTGTTGCTGCTTGCCTGTATAATTAAATCGAGCGCACGTTTTATCTTAAACGTGCGCACTTTTTAATATATCGTGCGCACGTTTTACTATCTTGTGTGCACGATTTATATATTTTTTTTCTCCGTGGCACCTTAGGGGCTCCGTAAAATACCAATGACCAAACACTACAATTTGACATGACTTTCTTGTTTTGCAGAAGGTTATGATATATACTCTTGCTAAATTGTGCATGTAAAGTTCAGTGAAATAAATTTAGACTCCTTGTTGCATTCATTCAAATGCACAGTTCCACGATGGTATGGTGTTGCCTGCAGGCAACATTTAGACATACAGTTAAAATAAAAATAGTTATTTTAAAATGTTTTTACACTTGGATGACATTTGTTGTAATCTGTTGAGGCTATCAAATATTTTCCATGTGTTTTTGAATAAATTGTGTTAAAATTTGAAAAAATAACCGTCTTTTTTCATTTCTTACCATTATGGTGCAGTGTTGCTTTGAGGCAACGCACCCCAAAAAATTTCCTTGAAAAATGTTTTTAAAAAATTTCTTCAGATTATGTTTATTTGGTCTATTTTAAGATAAAAAAAAAACACCTCAAACATTTTTTTCCTAACCTGCATCACAATGCGTACCATAGAGGGTTAAAAATATGCTAAGGCCCGTCTGTGGAAGTTATCATGTTATGTGTTTTTTGAATAAATCTAAAAGAAAAGAAATATTTCTTGACTTAACTGGTGCTCTGTAAAGGTATTAATGTGATATCATCTGACTGTATCATGACATTTAATGACACCTTTATAACTGGGTTAAAATGTTTCACTTTACTTCAGGTCAAAGAAAAAAGTCATTTTACTGTTATAAGATCAATGTTCTTACATTAAGATGTCATTACTTTCACTTTACTTCAGGTCAAGGAAATAAGTCATTTTACAATGGTCCATTATATTGTCTAATGACAGTCAATGTCAAGTCCAACCATTAATTTAAAGTTAAGAGATTACACTAAACTTTGTCTTTCTGTTTGATGATCAGGTCTGTTATGACATGTTAATTTGAAGTGGTCATATGACAAAACTAGAGGTTATTTTATTCTGACAACCTTCATGAGGCCTTATTCATGTTAATGACAGGTGTAATGTCAGTCTTCTGTATACCCCTTCAAATAAAGTGTTACCAAATGTTTTATACTCTTATACTCTGAACTCCTAATTCTGTCACTGTTTGATGTCACAAAGAAGGATGGATGCCAAAGTTGTCTACAACATTTATAATGTGATGAAAAAGTCTACAGATCTTCAGCAAACATTATTAGATGTTTGTTAATGATGAACAGAGTTCACTTTAGATTAGGGGACATAATATCATCTGCAAATGATTTATAGATGTTTTATGAATGTCTAACAAATTATTTGTTGAACACATTAGTAATTGCTTTATATCTGTATTCACAAAAGCCAGATCGTTTATAAGAGGTGAGTAAAAAGTCCGCAAATCATTTATAAACATTAACAAACATTTGTAACTAGAAAATAGTTTTCACTTTAGATTAAGAGACATAATAATATCTGCAAATGCTTTATAGATGTTTTATGAAAATGTAACAAATCATTTGTTAAACAAGACAAGTTAATAATTGCTTTATATCTGTATTCACAAAAGCTAGGTCATTTATAAGAAGTGAGTAAAAAGTCCACAAATCATTTATAAACATTACCAAACACTTGTAAATAGAGAATAATTTTCACTTTAGATTAGGGGACATAATAACATCTGCAAATGATGTATAAATGTTTTATGAATGTGTAATAAATCATTTGTTAAACATGAATAAACATGGTGGTACAGTTTTTTTTTAACACATTTAAAGTATTTCACTGATAATTTACTAATAAGGTTGATCATATTGGAAAAAAAAACCCCCTCCAGATTACTTATGAATCTTAAAGTAGCACATTTATAAACTATGCACTATTAAGTTGTAAATGTATGGAAATGGTTTGATAAAAAAAACAATTAGGAATTGATGATTTTTTTCCACAAATGCTTGAACTGCAACAAAGACTTGACTTGATTTATACTGACTTATTACAAATCATTTATTAATCATGAAAAATGCAATACATGTAGTTCAAGAATATTTTGTTATAGTATTAAAAAATGTTTTATTACACATAAAGATAACAGTAGTTAATGATGAATAAATCATGTGCAAATAATGTTGATGCAGTGTTTTTAATAATGTATAAATCAGAAATAAATGTTGTGCAACTTTAGTTATAAATGTTTAATGATCATTTACAAATGTATATATACATTTGTAAATGATCATTAAACCAATTTATAACTAAAGTTGATAGTGCAAGAGAATACATATCAACTGATAGCTCATAAATGTCTTGTAACTTAAGTTGTAAATGATTTAATAATCATTTACAAATGATAATAATCATTTACAAATGTATATAAGTGGTTTGTTCATGATTAGTTAACTATCTACTAATATTTACTAATAGCTTAAAAATGCCTTACAAATGATTGTTATTCTAAAGTGTTACCACAAAATCAAAACTATTACACAATTATAAAATCTTATACTCAAGGAGCAAAACATCAGCCCAAATTTGCACCACTTTGAGTAATGTCAACCCCACAATTTTTGCAAAACATTACATACTGTGATTTGCAAAACACTTAATCCACTCATTTACGTTTGGCACAGAAGTATATAATGATATCACTTTCTAATACTGAAGCACTGACTGTCAAATTACCACACCTGTGAGCTCACTGGTTAAACAGCCATCAGGTTCGCAAACACGATTGCTTAATTGTAGACATGCCAATCAGGTTTAAGTACCTATAAAAATGCAGCAGTTGAGTTCAACTATCTTCAACCAAAATAAGAAGAGTGAGGGTGAGGGTGAGGGGGGGAATCCACAGAGGACAAGAAGGAGAAAGACGAAGAGGAATCTTAAGGATCTTAAGTGTTTGGCTACTTTTTTGTGTGGTTGTGTGAATTGTGTGTAGTGTTTTGACAAAATGGGCCCTCTTTTCCAAAATCATATTTAAGCAATAGAAAAAAACTGTAACCAACTCAAAGTTTATTGAGTGTCTCCGATATTAGACATAAGCCACAAGCCACAGCTGCTGCAAAAGTTCAGTGACTGCTCAACCAGCTCTTTTCCACAGTTCCAGCAAAACATGGCGCTGAAATGCTTCTTTCCTCCTTCCCCTTAGAGCAGGGTCTCAAACTCAGATTACCTGGGGGCCACTTGAGGTAGGCAAGGCTGGGCTGCATAAAGTGTTTTGCAAAAAGGGTCCTATGTATTAAAAAAAAAAAAAGAAAGAAAGAAAAATACAATGATCCAATCTTCTCAGTTGTTATTGTTATTATTAACTCTTTCCCAGCCAGTTTTTTTTAAGTTACCATTCAGCACCATTGTTTTTGCTGAAATTTTGTAGATTTTTACTGCCTACATTTTTTTCTGTTTTGTTTACATCCCAGCCCACCCCTATCAGCCAGTGTTTAGCGAGCTGTTTAAGCTGTGTTGTCTCAAATTAGAAAGAGGAAAATGCAACACATTTTCCTGAGAGAGAACAGCGTGCAGCTCAGCTCTGTGGTTCCCTCAATGAGTTTTCTTGTTTGTTTATGGTCACAGGAGAGCAGTACTTCTCTGTCTTTCAGTTTTTTGGCCATTATGCTTGATATGTTTCTTTCCTGAGCCGAACATACTAAGGGCAGAATCATTTCCTGGTCAAAAGTTAGACGGCGCCTTCGTCCAATCAGGTCCTCCTTCTCTCTCTCTTCACACACACACTCGTCCAATCAACGATGAATGATGTGGCCACAAGTACCTACCTCGTCTGGTAGGTTAATGTCATTGTGTTTAGTTATTTACTGTAGTGTTCATTAATTTGTTGTTGTGTTTAGTTGTTTGCTGTTATGTTTAGTTGTTTGCTGTTGTGTTTAGTTATTTGCTGTAGTGTTTTTTTGATTTACTGTTGTATTTTTTATTTCGCCTTTGTGTTTAGTTAATTGCTGTTCTGGTTTGCACTTTAGGGCCACCATATATTGTTCCATTTGATATCAAACTCTAAATACATTTCTTTTTACATTTTAGATTTGGTTTTTCAGTTAGTTTGTTTAAATGATCACTTGGTTCTGCATCTCCAGAAACTGGCTCTGTAACATTGATATCTTAAAGTTGACTGATTGCCTTCTTGCAGGTCTTCAAAATAAAAAGGTGAAATCATGTATCTTGTATATTTGTTCATGAAGAAGTCAACATTAGTCCATCTCTCATAATGGTTGTGCTTTCAGTGTGAGAGAGTGGGGCAGCTCAGACAATAATGCAGTTTAATTCATAATGGTCTGTTTAGTTGAAGGGGAGTAATGGGGCCAGATAATAAAGACTTTATGAACTTTAGCAGATCACAGGTCTTGCCACGAATTGAGAATATAAAAATGTAGTGCTTCAGTGGATTGACATCACGGGAAGATCAGTTAGATAACATTGGACAGTTTTCTCTTCCAAAGCTGTAAAAAAATAAAAGTCTTTTGTTAGTTCTGTGGCAGGATTAGTGAAAACCTTTATTATTTCCAATAACATCACAAGCCCAATTTGTTAATGACAGTACAAAAACCATACTGTAAAACAAAGTTGAGCTGTGCTTCATTGTCCCCCTTCTAGTCTGACATCTAGTGACACAGGCTGTACTGTAATCCTGTGTGTAACATCACCACAATGGGCTCTGAAAGACAATAAATCTCAGCAGTGAATAACGTTTATCATGTTAACCTAGCATAAAACATAAACATTTAGAAGCTATGTAGAGTTTGAGTATGTGGGAGTGTATGCACACACACATACACACCGAGGTGTGTGTGTGTGTGTGTGTGTGTGTGTGTATGGATGATCATTCACAGTAATGATGTTCTCTGTATTTGTCAGTGTTAGCCTTTCCTTGCAACAGGACAGAAGGACTCTTTGTTCCTCACACGCTCACACGCACGTACACACTAATGCGCCCATAAACGCTGAAAAACTCAAACGCACACCAAGTTCTCTCCTCCCGTGGATTCTGAAACACGAATGAGGTCAGATTCACAGATCCCGACTGCTCATTATAATAATTATTATTATAACTTCTATATTCAACCAATGGGAGGCAAGGGGGCGTGCCGTAACAAATATCCGGATGGAGACAGATGGTGATTGGGTTTTGTGTTTCCTGACGGGAGTATAAAGAGTGAGGACCCCGCTGATGTGTTTACAAGTACTCCACAGCAGACCTGGGAGACCCGACACAGGTCAGCTGCTCCACTCCACTCAGCCACAGACAGGCTGCTCTGAACACACTCGGGTTCATGTGAGGGGAGCACAGCAGGACGGGGAGCTGAGAGCTGCGCTTTGGTGATTTCTGGATGTTTTTAAGAGTTGTAAGAAGAGACTTTATTGGAGGTTTCCAGCCTTCAGTGATCTGACTACCTTGAGACTGTAATTTGTAGACGTTTTTATTTTTCTTCTTTTCAATAAAAGCCCATTTGGCATTTCGAAGCACTTGGACTGTATTTAAGCTCTTCACTAGACTCTGGGAGAATGAGATGGTGCTACACATGAGCCAGACAGAAAACGCCCACTTGTACCCTCACCAGCACTCAGACACTGGAGACATGGACTTGGAGATGGATCTACCGCCTGGACTCGAGCCCCCCTCATCCAGAGAGCGGGGAGACTTGACGTGGTGCAAAACTCCAACAGGGCACATCAAGAGACCTATGAACGCATTCATGGTCTGGTCCCAAATTGAGAGGAGGAAGATTATGGAGCAGTCCCCGGACATGCACAACGCGGAGATATCCAAGAGGCTGGGGAAGCGCTGGAAGCTGCTGAGGGATGCGGACAAGATCCCATTCATCCGCGAGGCGGAGCGGCTCAGGCTCAAACACATGGCCGACTACCCAGACTACAAGTACCGCCCCAGGAAGAAAGTGAAGTCAGGATGCGGAGGGAGTAGGCAGGCGGAGTGCGGGGGGAGGTGCCTGGAGCGCACCGCGAAAGCAAGCGCGAAGAAGAGCCCTGGGTCTAGGGCGGGGAGCAGGGCACATAAACAAGGAAGCAGGAGGAGTGTCTCAGTGCAGGACTGGTCCGCTCCTGGTGAACAGCAGGCGCGCTTTAAATCCAGGTTAGTGTCGGCGGCCAGACAGATCCCAGAGAAGCGCGCTGGGGAGTCCAGGCGCAGCCACGTGCTATGCGGTGCTAACAGTCTGGATAGCGGACCTCCCTCTGTGGGAGTGCCGGCCAGTCCAGCCCTGAGCAGCTCGGCGGAGTCCAGTGACCCCCTCAGTCTGTACGAGGAGCAGAGCCTTAGGTACGCGCGTGCCTCCTCACCAGCTCCATCAGCTTCGCACTCTTCTTCGTCTTTGTCACCCTCATCCTCAGATGAAGAGTTTGAGGACGAACAGTTAGATCTAAAGTATGAAAGCATGGCTACTGGCGGCACTGGCTTGTCAGACTCAGAGCTGGACCGGGACCTGGACTGGAGTTTCGGGGAGTGTAGTGCGGGATCTCACTTCGACTTTCCAGACTACTGCACCCCGGAGGTCAGCGAAATGATCTCAGGAGACTGGCTGGAGTCCAACATCTCTAATTTGGTGTTCACCTTCTGAACAGCTCTGGAGATGAACTCATCGGAAGTGTTTTCCTCCCTGTTTGGCACCCAGTCCACAGCATTCCCCATGTTCACTCAGTGCAGAGACAAGAATGATGATCTGCCTGTGCGCTGAAGCCCCTGCACGCGCTGCTAACAGATTTAAGCAGCGTTACGCATGGCGATCATGCGCAGACGGGACATGAGTGGTTTCCATATGGACACAGAGAGATGAATGCAAGCACAAAGCGGTTCACACTCAGCTCAGACGGATGAGAACTCGGTCTGAGCTGCAGGTCTTATTTTGGGGTCGGGCATGTTAAAGATTCTGAACTTTTTTATAGACTATTTAGTTAATAGCCAGGTGAGTTTTTCCTCAATACTCTAAACAGTTTTGATATCAGCATGTCCTCCGCGATGAGGAGGATCTCGTTGCCAGAAAATGCGAAAATTGTTTATGCTGTGTAATGATGCAGTTATATGTTATTACGTAATATGGCCATAGCACGCCATTCACTATCACCAGCTTCTCTTTACGGCAGGACTAACGGAGACTGACTTTAACCTTAAGAAACTCTCTTCTGAACCTCAGAGTACAATTCAGGACCAATGTTTACCGAAGCCTAATACTTAAACTTTAAAGCTCCTGTGTGTGAAATTAAGTATTTTATATTTTCCGACATTTTTATAGTATTGTCATTGTAAAAATGGGCTGTGTTTGTGCATTGACATCTGTCTGCTCTCAGCGCAGTAGGGCTAAAGCGTAACTTATTTAAGACCTTTCTCACTTTGCAGAGGGTTTGTGTGTCATGATTTTCTACATGTATTTTTGTATAAAATCTATAGAGATTTCTTTTGAGAGTCAACCACTAAATAAAGGCACGTGAGGCACTGTTTTTTATATGTGTGCTTATTTTTAATAAGATTAAAAAAGACTTTGCCTGTACCTTAGAGGAGGGGAGATGAAGTGCTTCATCTGTTGTTGCACAACTTGCATCAAAAAGAGTATTTAATCTTTCTGCACCTCTTGGTTCAGTATTGTGAGCATATTGTTTTCTATATCATGGCATGCCAAACAGCATTACTATTTCAGATTCAGGTACTGAATATGTAGCTGTAGCTGTTGTGTTTATGGTTGTTAAAGAACACTGACATGAAGATATTTGTGTAAACTGACTGTACTATAAGCGAAGATTGTATGTTTTATGTGTTGATCACTGACAGGCACTCCTACAGCCATCTTTGGACATCAGTCTGTTGAAGATGATTGTGGTCCAAGAGTTTATCTTTTTAACCTTGAAGTGATTTGCCACCCTACCCCCTGTCTTTCCTCACTCCAAGTCCATGACAAGCAGATAGACACCATTCTTTCAACTGTGCATGCAGTAACAAGAAAGAGACGGGCAGAGCTCGCCCACTGCTAGTTAGCTTAGCTAAAACACTGAGAGTCAGTGGATAGTGTTAGCCTGCCTCTGCCAACAGTCATCAGATAAACTCTTCAGCAGCTCTAAACGGTCCAGTTGCTTGTTGTGACTTGTTTTTTTTTTTTTTTTACTGCGTTATGTTGCATTATCTTCTACTATCATCGTGTTATCTTCTTCTACTTGTAAACAGAGGCTTTGTTTTGTTGACCTACTACCAGGGCTGGTTCTAGGCAGGCACATATGAGGGGGCAGTCAGAAATGTGAAGGGGGCATCATGCGTAGTGCTTACACATCATGCTTGAGCACTTTTTTCTGTGCTTATAGTAACAGTGTTTTCTTCATGGAATTGGGTTGTTAGCTATGTGTCCAACCCCAACCTGGAAGTGGATTGCACTGTCAGGCCTCTACCTTCAGACCTGTCCAACCTGGGTGTCCCGCCTGAAGACTAAGCTTCTGCTGGTATAGCTTTAGCTTTTAAGGTCACTGCAGCATGCAAACCCCCCTGACCACAATAAGGTGGCTGGGGAACTGAAAAATAAAAATGTAAAGCAAAATAAAATATCAAGATTTTTACAACCCACAACATAACATTGACCTGAACTGGATGTTCTTATTCTCCAACTAGAAAGCACTCGGAAAGTGCAAACCTCCACCAAGGTAGATTTTTTTGTGGAGTTATTTGCGCAAATGCCGAAAATGGTCCTATCTCGCAATGTTAAACAATCCTTTAAAAAATTTCTGGATGTGGATGGTGATCCGGATCAGTCCCAAAATCTAATCATTTGTTCCTTATCCCATTCCACACATTTCCTGAAAATTTTTATCCAAATTATCCCTCCATAACTGTTTAAGTTATCTTGAACACAAACAGACAAACAAACAGACAAACTAACCAATGCTGGCAAAAACATAACCTCCTAATAAATGGTAATAAATGTGAACCCAGAATAAGACTTAACACAGTATTTACAAAACTGAAGGTAAATAATAAAAAAAACACTTCTCAAACTAATTTATAAAAAACAACATATAGGGCAGAATGTTTTATGACTTTTTTTCTTTACTTTTTTTCTGTTTTTTTTTGGCTTTTTTTTTTTTTTTTTTCTTTTTTTTAACTTTACAACTCAGCTTTAGTACAGTCAGGGACTGTCAGACAGTCATTTGTCCTCAGTCTGTTACAGGCAGTGGACGTGGACACTCATCTCTGTGCCTGTGTGACTGAAAAACACCCCCTTAACAGGAGAAAGGACTGAACAAATACAGATGTTATATTTAACGTTATTTTGTTTTATTTGTTATTGTTGTTGTTAATTATTGTTTATCAATTATCTGACAGTCACTAAGAGGAATTTGGCTGAGCTTCGCTGCTTCTTCCGAGTCTTCCGCTCTGTGCTGAAACCTGACACCCCATCAGGCTCCATCTGGGCTCATTTGCATAGTGACAGCGGATTGGATGATTACTGAGGGCTGTGTGTGTGTGCGTACGTGCATGTGTGTGCCTGTGTTGGAGCGGGCCTGCAACCTGTGATGATACAACGGAGGGACAGAGAAATGAGACGAAGCAGATACTGTATCTTGTCCGTTTTTCGGCGGATTTTTCCGCTACTGCAGTTACTTTTGTCAACTTATAATATATTACTTTTGTAGGTATATTGAAATGTGCTTTCTCAACTTCCAAAATTTTGATTTGAGGGGGCAAAACATTTATTTGAGGGGGCAGTGCCCCCTCTTACCCCTGTATAGCGCCAGACTCGCCTACTACCATGGTGGTAGAAGCTAAAGAAGTGACGTTCCTGAAAGAGTCAAGTCTTTTGAACAGTTCTTTTGTGAATGATGGAAACTGATTGGCTGTTGTAAGGGAGCTGTTTGTTTGTGAGCCATTTTTAAATTTGCAGGCAATTCGCCTTTAAGAATAGGCAAAGGCAGGTTAACATTTCCCATTGACTCCCAGTGTTTGAGCTAAGCTAATTAGCGGTTGGGAGCTCTGCCCATCTCTTCCTTGTTACTGCATGCAAAATAATGGTGTCTATCTGCTTGTCATGGACTTGGGAGTGAGGTAAGACAAGAAAAGAAAAAAAAGTTGGTGTATCCCTTTAAAAGTTGTGTTTCCTCTCATGCTCATTTTCATATGTGCAATATGCAGTGTGTGATCATGTTTGTCTAATCATGCCAATATCATTAAGTTTTTTTGCTAAAAACCAGCCAGTGTTTGGGTCAATCACTGCCTCTAAGACCTATGTACAGGATGGTGTTTTTATCATTGTTATAGTTTTTTCTAAGAAGGAAATAAAATCAGCTGGAACTGAAAAGAACAGATGTTTCTGTGTGACTCTGGCATCTCTGAGCCCCATGGTTACCTACCAGATGACAGAAGAGGGTCATCTGACTTGATCAGTTAAAAAAAGCCTTTCAAAGGTGGAATCATTATCACTCAGGCCATTTTCAGAGGATCCATCCAGATATTTACACACATGTGAATGAATAAGAGTGCTGTCTTTGTCAACCTCTGCATCATCTGACAGCAGAAAAAGTGGCTGCCATGGAAACACTGTACTCAAGACAGAGGCTGTAATGCTCTGTGCAGCTCTGTGTGTGTGAGGAGTACGGGACCGACTGATCCTCTCAGACGGGGCGGGGTGGACAGGGCAGGACAGAAATAAAGGAAGATTCAGAGGTGTGTTTCTGTCAGTCCGTGCCATGGTGGGATGGAGGAAGCAGAGTATTTTATTTGTCTCTCCTGGTGGAGCAGGAGACTGCTCCCAATTTCCTCTGGATGCTTTCATATGCATCAATAGAGAGAGAGAGAGTAAAGGTACAGAATTTAGAGTGCATCAATTATGCCCTGATCCATAAGGGACTTTGGTAATTATTTCCATTCCTTTCTGTCAGGAGGACATTTTCGTCCAAGTGCAGATCTGTGTGTGTGTGTGTGTTGCTCACATTTACAACTGCTAAAATTGTGACACGAGGTTAGGCATTACTATGCTTTCTACAACAATCTCAGATAGATTCTGCCTCATGTTAATGTTATTAATCTAAAACACAACAGTGTATTGCTCATTTGTTTTTGAATTCAGTGCCTTCATAACAGTTTGAGAGGAGGAAAACTCTTTTTATTTACACTTTACTAGGGTCCTCGCCCTAAGGAAAGGACCCCTCTAGCTAGAGCTATTGTTCCTGTTGCGTTTCTCTCTTCTTCTTATTATTATTCCTACATATCTTTACACCTAAATTTGACCCCCTAAACATGCTCAAAAACTCACCAAAATTGGCACACACCCCAGATTAGGCGAAAAATTTGATAAAATTAAAAAATTAACCCCCAACATGCCAAAACGAGCTTTCTAGTGCCCCCTAGGCACAGTAAAACAGGCATCACAGCCATTAGGAATGTCGTAGAGAGATCAAACCAACGGCGAAACGTGTGTCTCATCAAGACCCACAAATCACGTGCTGACACTCCAGACCTATCTCAAACAGGAAGCTCGCAATTTGAATTTCAAAAAATAACCGGATCATCCCCACTTTGCACCATAATTTGACACCCCTAACGCGCTCACAGCCATGCCAAAACTTACACACAAGCCAGATGGGGTACAAAATTTCAGAAAAAGAAAAAAATTAACCCATAACATTCCAAAATGTGCTCTCTAGCGCCACCTACGTACAATATGGCACACAAAAATGGCCCTCATGGCCAGTAGGAATGTCACAAAGAGATCAAACCAACAGCAAAAAGTTTGTTTCATCGAGACCCACAAATCACGTTTGACACCCCTGACCTGTCTCAAGCAGGAAGCCAGCAATTTGCCTTCATGATAAAATTTTGCCCCAAATATAGGTCTCCTTTTCTACAGAGGAGTGGTAGGAGTGGCCAGCAGCAGCTTTGTGTCCAGATTGTTCTTCCTGAGGACACGCATGAAGTGAAGCCGCTGTTGAGCGATCTTAACCAGGGCCCTGATGTTGAAGCTCCAGGAGTGGTCAGCGGAGATGTGGGTGCCCAGAAACCTGAAGGTGGTGACAGTTTCCACTCCTTCTCCATTTATGAGGATCGGGGTGTAGTCCTGTCTGTGTTTCCTGAGGTCCAAGATAAGTTCTTTTGTTTTGTGGATATTCAGGGTCAAATTGTTTTCTGAGCACCAGCACAACAGTTCCTCCACCTCGGCCCTGTGCGCTGTCTCATCCCCGTCACAGATACGTCCAACCACTGTGGTGTCGTCTGCATATTTTAGAATGCAGTTGGTTGGGTGGGTTGGAGAGCAGTCGTAGGTGTACAGGGGGTACAGTAGAGGGCCCAGAACACAGCCTTGAGGGGCAGCAGTGCTGAGTGGGAGTGTGGAGGAGTGGTGGGGGCAGAGTCTGACAGATTGTGGGTGGCTTGACAGAAAGTTTTAATCCAGACGCAGGTGGGGAGGGGGATCTGTAGCTGTATCAGTTTGCTGAGAAGAATGTTGGGGATGATTGTGTTGAACGCTGAGCTGTAGTCCACGAAGAGCATCCTCTTCTTATTTTCTAGGTGGTTCAGTGGAATGAATCCTTAGTGAACCGGTTTGCCCTGTAGGCAAACTGGTGGAGGGAGGGAGGCAATCTCTGATGTGCTGGGAGTCTGATTGCTCTAGGCACTTCATGATTACAGACGTCAGGGCAATGGGCTGTAATCATTCAGGCTGTTTAGGGCAGGTTGTTTGGGGATGATGGTAAATTAAGTCGCTTAAGATGCTTCAGCTGGTTCAAAATGCTGCAGCACATGTACTGACTAGAACTAGGAGAAGAGACCACATTACTCCTGTATTAGCTTCTCTGCATTGGCTTCAATAAAATATAAAATAGAATTCAAGATTCTTCTTCTCACCTATTAAGCTCTCAGTGGACAGGCACCAATTTATCTCAAAGAGCTTGTAGTGCCGTACAACCCCTCTAGAGCATTACGCTCCCAAACTGCTGGCCTGCTCATGGTTCCATCAGTCTCTAGAAGTAGTCTGGGAGGTAGAGCCTTCAGTTATCAGGCTCCTCTTCTCTGGAACCATTTACCGACCACGGTTCGGGAGGCAGACACCCTCTGTACCTTTAAGGTTAGACTTAAAACATTCCTCTTTGATAAAGCTTTCAGTTAGGGACCAGCTCATAGTCCATAGTTTAGACCAGTGGTTCCCAAACTTTTCGCAGCCTGTACCCCAGACACTCTACCTCCAGCCATGTACCCCCTACTCTCACGCACTTATAGCAGCTAGAAAAAGAAATGTGTCTGTAAGCCTGCCTCCACCCCCACCTCCCACATTTCACATGCATAACATACAAATAACATCTCTTAACGTGATTTATTTTTCACAAAATAGATTTATTTACCAGGAATTTCAGTGGGCAACACCAGTTCACTTTTGAAAAAAGAAATTTACATTTCTGGAACATGTTCAGTTATGGGGCTCTAATTTCCTGGTGCAACTCAGGGTGGCGCAGCCTGGCGCAACCCGCTCAGTGGTAATGTCGTCCGGCGCACCGCCGTGCACAGCCAATTTGGCAGACCAGCTGTGCCGAGATGGGTGTGACAGCGCACCAGGGGGAGGTGTCGAAAGACTCAGCTTGGCGCAGTGACAATTTCGTGCCAAAAACCCGTGTGGAAGGTGCGCTGAAAGCTCGCCAGCTCCAACCTGGTCTATTCTCGGCGCAGGAGAGGCGCACCCCGTGCAGTGGTAATTTGGCTGACAGGCGCATAGTGTGCACACATCACCAAAACCTCACAGGCAGGTGTCCACAGTGTCAGGCACATTTCAATGCAATAAACAATCACAGCAACCACTATTTAATGTAACCGTCTGAAGCAACATATACATTTGTATCTATATTAATTGTCCCATCACATCTGATGTCAGATCAGAGACGTTTGTCATAACTAACGAGTTCACATCTCTGGAGTATCCGGCTTCTGTCATCTCATGAAGTTAAATAGAAAAGAAAAAAAGAGAGAGACGCTCACTAAATAAGTGTAAGTCACTCTGTGTCTTAAGGATTTACCTGTGATTGCCCATATTTCTCTCTTTTAATCTCTATTTTTAACGTGATATAAAAAGATGGAGTACATTATTGCAAGGAGGATGAGGAGGAGATATATTTTCACCAAAGGTTCTGCTATTTGGCGATGACAGACCAGGAATGCAGGTGGATCACAGGCATGATGAATGGATTAGCCTGCTGCTGTGTTTGAATGTAATTATCACTTAATTTTGTACTCCTATTATGACACAGGAACAGATTACATCTGTCCCGCGAGGTGGTCCACACGGTGACGCGCATCGTGGCCTCTGATGCAAGGCCCGATGGCCCCTGTGCTCTCCCAGCTGCTGCAAAAGTGACAGCGGCTCTGACCTTCTTCGCCACCGAGGTGAAATTGTCACTGCGCCTCGCCCACGGCGCATTTAAAGGTGAGGAGAAGCGTTCATTTGATTGGTGAAGATCACACTCGGCTGTGTTAAACCCACTCACACCTCCTCTCCTCCCTCTCTGCCATTTGCCCCGGTGGGAGAGACGGAGGCGTGGGTGCGCCTCCCTGCGCCAGACTGCACTGTGCACGAAACCTGCAAAATGCCCTGGACACACCCCGTTGGCGTGGCGCAGGCGCAGCGCAGGGCAGGTGCGCCTCGCCTGCGCCTGGTCTACGAACAGAGCCCAAAGACTTAAAAAATGACGAGTCAGCCTTTTGATTTTATCAAACTCAACATTCTTTATCAGTCCAGCTCTTGTTTTCACTCACTCACTGTTTTCTAAATAGTAAATTCATCCTGACGTATCCTGGATCACTTTTTCTCTATGATATAAGAACAATCTTTGAAGGATCAAGCTTCGAATACAATCTACTAGTGCAGCGGTTCTCAACCTGTGGGTGGAGGCCCATAAGTGGGTCTCAGAGCTGTTTTCAGTGGACAGTGTATAAATCAGGTAAAACTGTGGCAAAAATGTCTCCAGTGTATGGAGGCCCTAAGAGGACAAACATCCATCAGAGTATGTCAGAGTATACCCACTAGAACAAACCAGACTACACCACTGTGTACAAGACCAAACTTGGTGAGTGAATTGATTAATTTGGATAGATTGATAGATAGATAGATAGATAGATAGATAGATGGATAGACGGACAGGCAGACAAAAATGATTAAGATATATGGATAGATAAATGAATAAATGAACAATAAATGATTAATATAGATAAATAGATGGATAGATTAATGAAAAAATAAAAATGATTAATGGGCGTGTACGCTAAAGGAAACTCCTACAGCATCCTAGAGAACCTCATCTACTCCTTCCTTGTTGAGATCAAGAACAAGATAGAATAAACAAATAAACAAACTGATTAATAAAGATGATCCCGAACGACGGACCCCACTCATTCCGGCCCAGGCACCCCCCTTCCCAAAACAAAAAAAGCTAGGGGAAACACTCTCCAGACTGCATGTTTCAGCTCCTTCCACAAATGTCCAATAGGATTTAGTTCAGGGCTCATAGAAGGACACTTCAGAATAGTCCAATGTTTTGTTCTGAGCCATTCTTGGGTGTTTTTAGCTGTGTGTTTTGGGTCATTATCCTGTTGGAGGACCCATGACCTGTGACTGAGACCAAGCTTTCTGACACTGGGCAGCACATTTGGCTCCAGAATGCCTTGATAGTCTTGAGATTTCATTGTACCCTGCACAGATTCAAGACACCCTGTGCCAGATGCAGCAAAGCGGCCCCAGAACATAACTGAGCCTCCTCCATGTTTCACAGTAGGTACAGTGTTCTTTTCTTTGTATGCTTCATTTTTGAGTCTGTGAACATAGAGCTGATGTGACTTACCAAAAAGCTCCAGTTTTGTCTCATCTGTCCAGAGGACATTCTCCCAGAAGCTTTGTGGCTTGTCAATATGCATTTTGGCAAATTCCAGTCTCACTTTTTTATGATTTGCTTTCAACAGTGGTGTCCTCCTCGGTCGTCTTCCATTAAGTCCACTTTGGCTCAAACAGCGACAGATGGTATGATCTGATACTGATGTATTTTGACATTGGAGTTCACCTCTAATCTCTTTGGAAGTTGTTTTGGGCTCTTTGCTACACACTGCTATTTTCATGCTATTTTTTTTATACTATTTTTATACTTATTCTTTATCAACGCTGTCCCCTTTGCTGCTGTAACATTGCAAATTTCCCCGTGTGGGACGAATAAAGGTTTATTCTATTCTATTCTATTCTATTCTATTTGGTTACCATTCATTTTATCTGTCTCTTCAATTTGTCATCAGTTTTCCTCTTGCGGCCACGTCCAGGAGGTTGGCTACAGTCCCATGGACCTTAAACCTCTGAATAATATGTGCAACTGTAGTCACAGGAACATCAAACTGCTTGGAGATGCTCTTATAGCCTTAACCTTTGACATGCTTGTCTACAATTTTCTTTCTAATCTCCTGAGACAACTCTCTGCTTAGCTTTCTGTGGTCCATGTTCAGTGTGGTACACACCACCATACCAAACAGCACAGTGACTACTTTTCAGCCTTTAAATAGGCAGACTGACTGATTACAAGCTTGAAGACACCTGTGATGATAATTACAGGACACACCTTAGTTTAACATGTCCCGATGGTCAAATCATTTTCAATCTTTTCTAGGGGTACCATCATTTTTGTCCAGGCCAGTTTCAATATTTTGTTTTTTAAAATTATTCTGTTGAACCTCAATTCAAAAGCAATGTCTGATTTTCATTAGTTCATTTTCATTAAATTTTTATTTATTATTACTTTTGTCAGTTTCAAGTTATTTCAGTGGCCACTGTGGATTTTTCTTTCTTCAACGGAAGGGTACCAACAATTTTTTCCACGTGTGTATGTTTGAGATCTTGAAGTGACTTGACAAGGACACTGTGTGTATGGGTGTCATGTATTGCATCTCAGTGCACTACTTATGGATGCACAGGGCTTTGTGTGACAAACTGTGACAGGCAGGTGAGTGTCTGATTTTTGTGCACGTGTTTGTGTCTAAAGCCTTACATGTCAGACATAAGTAGTCCAAATAGGAAATGCCCTCCATCACACTCCCATTGTGTGTCACACCTGACTACCTCTGGTCAATGTGCAAGTAAATGCATAGATGTGAGTACAGTATGTGTTCTTTGGTGTGCATCATAAACACAGGGAAGTCACTACCAAGGCACTATTAGAGAGAAAAAGTATGGTGCAGGAGGCAATAAAGAAGCAGCACATTTTAAAACAGTAAAATTTTCAATGCCTATTTATTCAAACAGGAAACAACTTCTTCTGTTAAAAGTCCTGGTACCAGTTTATTTCATTATGAGATATATACTGATGCAATTAGTTAATTTAAATTGTGTTTTAATGTCAATTGTGTCCCATTATTATTATAATTATTAGCATTATTATATATTCTTTCCCCATTTTTCTGTGTCAGCTCTCCCGATCTGACATTTTGCTCTCAACTTTTGCAAAATCCACCAAGCCAGCACAGGTATTTCTGATCCAAATGTCTTCTACTTCTCTCCTTAGTTACATTCACCCACACATGCACACAGACCTATGCTGAGCCTCGGCTATGGTAACTAGATACACTCTGTCTAACTGTCAGACATCAACTGATACCAGACCCTAGACTTCGGCCTTATTGGCTAATCATTCAGACGCTGCCATGCTTTTTGATTGGCTGTTGATTTCTTCCTGCTCTGATTCTGACCCAGTAAACTCACATATGAACCAAATACCCCCACTTCCATTGGCTGTCTCCGAGACACATGACTGGTGCTCACAGACACTCTCCAGCTCCACAGCTCCCAGAGGAGGATACAGTTATCCTCCTTACAGAGAATAACAACACCATTCATCACCTCCTCTCCGTCCTCGCCCTCCTCATCTATTTCTCTCTTTGTGTTAAGGCTTTTATGCTGTGCTGTTATATTTCTGTCTTTCCATACAAAGGTTTTTAAGCCACTGCAGGTCTCCTGGATCCCTTGGTCACACTACAGTTTTCATGATCCAAAACGCTTTAGCTTGCACCATCAGATCAGAACAAGTTAAAAGCATTCCAGAGGATCTGATGTATCATGACCCCTTCAATGCAGTTGTAATTATTACCTGCAAACTGTAGCGTCTTTGCTTTTTGACACCCTTGCCATAAAAGACTGACACCTGTGTTAGCAATGGTCAGAGAGCTGGGGTGTATACTAAAGAGTAAGTCCAGCAAACCAAGGCTTTATCTGAGACAGCAGACACATGCTGCCAGTTTTTTGTCACCAGTTAGAAACATTATGGTACCAAAAAGATGGTTTATGATCTTTCTCTCTTAAGTCAATCTGTATTTCAATCAATGTTTATATGTATAGCTCCAGAACATAACAAATGGAATTTCAAGGCACTTTACAATAGAGCAGGCTGAAGCCATACTCTTCATTTTACTGATACACATATATAACCTGACACGCCAGATGTACAGTTCCATATATCGGCCACGGAAATATTTCACTAATCCATCTGGGAAAGAGCCGTTCAAAAATGTTTTCAGAGGCAGAACCTTCAAAACAACAGCAACTTGTGATTGGACGATTGTTTGGCTTGTCTCACTCATCATAGACCAATCCATATCAACGAACGTTTGCTACGTATGACGTAGCAACTTGCGCTGTTGTTAGCCGTTAGCTTAAACTACCTTAGACTATCATCTATCATCAAATTATACCACACAGATGTATCATTTAACACTTATATGTGACATGAACCTCGTCAAAGACAAGTTTTCCCGGTAAACTTCTAAGGAGAGCATATTTCACCAAGTATCACTGAGTAACCATGACGACCATAGACTAACTGGTATGTCCATGGAGGATTTCTGCGTTCTCTCCCAGTTTCCCAGCAGTGATCCCCAGTCAGGAGAAGAGCAAAAACATGATTTCCCGCAAGACAAGCTTCAACTAACGTTCTTTGCTCCTCTTTCAATTAATAAATTGAGTCCATTTCTGATAAAACACCGCTGATATTGAGACCACTCCAGAAGCCGCCATTGTTTTCAAACATGCAGTCACTTTCTGCTTTCTTCACATCTGCAGCTCTCTCCTCTCTTCCCTGATTGGGTCGTTAAGCATTTAGCCGAGTGAAGTCGTTGGACAATGGAATTTGGCAAGAAGGACAGGCAGGATACATATAAATAAAATATATATATATATATATATATATATACATATATACATATGTGTGTGTGTGTGTCAGACAGGTTCTATTTAAGGGATTTCTTAATTCAACAGGTCTGGCAGTAATCAGGTCTGAGTGTGGTCAGTGAAATTGAACTCAGCTTTCATAAAATTATGGTTAGTCACAGTTAACTCATGATTTAACAATGAGGGGGGCAATTACTTTTTCACATAGGGTCATGTAGGGTTGGAGAGCTTTTTTCCCTTAATAAATAATATCATCATTTAAAAACTGCATTTTGTATTTACTCAGGTTATCTTTGTATAATATTAAAATTTGTGTAATGATCTGAAACATTTAAGTGTGACAAATATGCAAAAAGATAAGAAATCAGGAAGGGGGCAAATACTTTTTCATGGCACTGTATATACATATACATATATATATATATATATATATATATATATATATATATATATAAATATACACACACACCCCCACCCCCACACACACCCCCACACACACATATATCTATATATCTATATATCTATCTATATATCTATCTATCTATCTATCTATCTATATATATATATATATATATATATATATATATATATATATATATATATATATATATATATATATATATATATATATATATACATTTATAAACTGTATGTGTAAATACACATCAATACATCCAGAGATGTATCCATCCAGGCAGAGACAAAGGGACTAAAAATAAGAATTTATGACAGAGACAAACCCATGACGCCCAGATCATAAATCTGTCCTCATCATATTTGTCTTTGCTGAATATAGATTTAATCCGTCAGTCTTTATTTGTATGGCGCTATGGTGAGATGTACCTGCATACGAGTGGGATTGTGTGTCACTTGATGATGACATCAGTGGTAACATTATAATTATAATAATTCACATGACATGGTGTCAGAACTGAAGAACTGAACGCTGATTGGAGACGGCAAAGTTTGGACCACCGGAGCAGTTTGACTTTTCGCAGCTGGCAGAACGACTGGTATGGAGACACCATTTTGATCGGTTTCGTGTGGCTTCAAAGCTCGACAAGGACAGCGATGTGGTACAAGTAAATTCACTTCTCTATGCCATGGGGAGGAAAGCGGACCCCATATATGAGTGTTTTGTGTATGGGTAGGAGGATGGTCACCCGGAGTTGACTACAAGACTGTCATAGAAAAGTTTGACGAACACTTTGTACACAAATGCAACATAATTCACGACTGGGCATGCTTCCACAAGCAGACATAGAAGCCTGAGGAGACAGTCCAAGCTTTTGTGAGGAGCCTTTGCGAGCTACCCAACACTGTGAGTTTAAAGTTGCCAGAGGTGAGTAAATAAGGGACAGAATAGTTATCGGAATACAGGACAACGAGGTGTCACAAAGGCTGCAGCCTGGCCCGACCTCACTTTGGAGAAGGCTATCCAGATGGCTCGACAAAGCGAGCAGATTAAAAAGCACAACAAGCTAGCAGGAATAGGAGCAACGAGGGGCACCTTTGGCAGTACAGTCCGAGACACATACCGCTTTTACACTAAAATTACAGGATCAACGCAAGTTTTTTCAACACAGGTTAACCAGCTAACAATCGGCAAGTGACTCCTTTCCCACTGCCAGCAGACCCGGGTCTAATCGGCAGCAGACGAGCTGCATGGTGGTTTTCTTCCTCTGGTGCATCAAGCTGATGTCATTACATTGATGACATCATCAGCGCGCCGAAACACGGCCATTGAAAAAAATGGAAAGGAGCATGTAAGCCGTGGACATGGTGGTCAACTGTTTTCTGTACTTTGTACTTCTGTCTCTCTTTTGTATCATCTGTAAATTAGCGGGTGAACCCAGGTTTGATGTTCGGAGTTTAAACAGGTTTTTTGGCCAGTCTGAAAGGGGTAACAGTGAGTCAAAACAAAGTGCATGCTCACGGTGTAGCAGAAAACATGTGAAGAGTGAACTCTGCCCAGCAAGCAATAAAAGATGTCGGAAATGTAACAAAATAGGACACTTTGAGGCTGCATGCAGGACCAAAATAACAGAAATACTGGCAGTGGCTCCAACAGAGACAATCAATGATGAGATGTCTTTCTTGGGAGCTGTGACAGAGCCAGAGACAGCTGTAATAGAGCAACCTGACACAGACGAGGACTGGAGAGTGACATTGTCTGTTAACGACTGTCCAGTCGAGTTCAAGATCACCAGGGCCGACATCACAGTTATGTGTCACTAGACGTACAACAGGCTGACTCATCGACCCAAGCTGTTCAGAACCAGAAGTAGCGGCACCAGCCCAGGAAGAGAGGTGAAATGTGCAGGAAAAGTCCAAGCCTCTACCTTGTACAGTGACAAAAATATGCATGTTGGGTGACAGTTATCAATGGGCAATTCATGCAAAATCTGTTAGGCCGGTGTGTTGCAAAGAGAATGGAACTAGTTAAAAGACTAGATTCAGTTAAAACAAACACAGTGGCATATTTGGGGACATGGGGCTGTTGAACTGTGAACCCGTAAGGATCAAGCTAAAGCCAGATGCTGGCAACACCCCGCAGAGTGCCCTTTCCCCTCCTCCCAAAAGTCAAAGCTGAGCTAAAGCGCATGTTAGCTCTGGGCATATAGAACCTGTAACTGAACCCACTGATTGCTGTGCGCCAATGGTGCCTGCTGAGAAAAAGAACAAGGAGAAGGTCAGAGTGTGCATCAACCTAAAACGCCTGAAGCGTGAGAGGTACATGTTACCCACGCTCAATGATATTACACCAAAGTTAGCCGGAGCCAAGGTGTTTTTAATGTTAGATGCTTCGAGTGGCTTCTGGCAGATTCCTCTCCACCCTGAGAGCCAAAAACTGACTACATTCATAACTCCAAGGGGCAGGTTTCGTTTCACGAGGTTACCATTTGGGATTTCTCAGCACCTGAGATCTTTCAGAGTATGATGTCTGACCTGCTTAAAGACCATGACCGAGTTGTTGTCGTTATGGATGACATCCTGGTGTTAGGATCAAGTGTGGAGGAACACAACAAGCAGCTGGAGGCAGTTTTAAAGACTATTAAACAGTGTGGGTTGAAACTCAACAAATCAAAGTCTCACTTCAGCCAGTCTGAGATCAACTACTTTGGACACATAATCAGTGGAGAACTGACAGTGTGGACACTGCTGCTCTACAGATAGGAATGTGCCTACATGTCTTGTTTGCACATCTGATACCCGCTGACACACAGGATCTCCAGAAGGCAGTTTTCATACACTAGGGAAGCTGGAGTCTTATGGGGAGGGGTGGTCGATTCCATTCTATTAGAAAAACAGGAACTGACAGAAAATATGTAACCTCAATACTACTGGGGGTAGAAACAAAAGGTAACAAAATGTTTGTGTTCCATAACAAGTTAACTCACATCACTTCGGATGATTCACTCAAGGCTGTCAAAGAATCTGCAGGATCGTAGGTGGAATCATGTGGATCTGGGAAGTCTGAGATTGAGCTGCCTTCTAAAGGATCCTCCTCCCCTTCCTCCAATCTCTGTCTCTTAGATGGCCTCTTTATTGGTGTTGATATGAGGAATGGTTGTGTCGATGCGAAGGCCACAGTTGATGTGCCAACACCAAAATCAGTTCAGGACACTTTTCTGTGTGCCTGTTGATACACAGAAAAGACAGTCCATGTGTCATTAGTCAAGCCAAACTCCAAAAAGAGATGCAATTACATTTCATAAAATCTACACATATCACAAATATGTCACACATACAGACAGTCAAAATCATCAAACCTGTACTTCTGAAGTGGTGCTGGAGAGTCTTCATAGATAGCTGTGTTTCAACTGTGCCTTTCTTCGGGGGGTCAGACTGACAGGCCACATGATGGCCCGCAGCCTGTGATTGTCCAGATGTGCTTTCTTAAACACAACAAGGAAAGGAAAAGTTTTTAAACCTTTAAAAGCATGAAAATACAGATTGTAGACATATAATGTTTTTTTTTTTTTGGAGCTGAAATGTTCATTTTACTTTCATCTGAAATCCAAAAAATTTCAAGTTTCCACAAAATGGTACATATATGCTTCTTATATCTCATTAGATACCTTAGGGGCCAGATCCTCAAAAGGATTGCACTTTTTTTGTGACCGCTAAACGTGTGCAAATGACAGAAAAAAATAGCGTGCAATCCACAACGCATACGCAAAGGGTGAAATGCACGCAAACTGAACACAAACTGCACTGCCACTCCTAGCTGGGCCGGTCCAATTTGCATGCATGTAAATTAGGGAATATTCATAAATTCAGCACAAAATTGCCCCCCTCCTATGCAAATAAGCCTCATTGCAAATACCACCTAATCCACAAAGACCAGCGCTAATTGCCACAGGCAGTAAAGTGGTGCTATTTAACGCCATTGAGACCCGTGTATTAAATCCACGCAGTTTCTAATTCAAGAAAGGATTTATCGGAGGAGAGTATCACCTTTTCATTTAAATGACAATGAAATCATTTGCAGATAGCGGTTGCCAGGCAGTAGGCTTATATAACCTACTGTGTTTGTCTCTGCGACCATTCCACCACTTTTAAGTAAACATGAATAATTTGTCTAAATACAGTCTGTTAAAAACTCCTATGACCCCCTTGACCACTTTTCGGTCATTTGAGTTGTATTTTCTACATTTGTTTGGGCTGTTTCAATAACAAAGGCCAAAAAAAAATAAAAATAAAAAAACAGGGATGAACAACTATGGACATATGGTCCTTTGACCACTTTGAACCACTTTGTGTTCATTATAAATAATTTGAAGGTTTTTTTCTTAAGGGGCACAATTAATACTTTGACATTTATACACTTGGCGGCTGTGTCTCAGGAGGTAAGGGTCATCCACTAAATGTGAAATGCTTCACTAAATAAGGGGATAAATCAGTAATACCCAAACAAACCCGAGAAATAAATGCAACTCAACTTCTCATCCTGACAATAGTAATTCAGTGGGCTTTATGTTGACCTAAAGACAGGACAATGGACAGCTCTGCTCTAATGTAAATAGGTCAGTTCTAAAGATTCAGGACCATGGACAGCTCGGCATCGAATTGTTTATTTTGTTAAGATGCGATCACAGTTATGTCATGAAAAAAATTAATTGACTGTGTACTACAAGTCGACCTTAACCCATTTATACACTTAAGATCACCAGGACAATATAATAAATTAAAAAAAAAAATCAACATATAAAGCTGTGGTGGAAAATTATTGTACGATGTCTTGTTGGTATCACTGTTAATTAATGAGTTTTACTTTACTCATACTTTTAATGTTTTTATCTTTCTTAACAGACTTTCAATAATGGAATGTTTAATGTTGGTATGTTGGTCATTTTAGTAACTCAAGTAACTTTCTTTTTTTTGCATTAGCTGGAAGTAATAGTCATACAGTATCATACAAATACAGCGTGTGTAACATTGTTGATATTACCAGGAAAATATTTTGCCTTATGTTGGGTTTTGTATTCAAGGACAGGTTACCTTATATACTGGGCCTGTGCGACACCTAAGCCTTTTATGCATGATTTTATATCATCCATAATAATATTATTATAATATTCCTATATTTACATTTTATAATGTTTATATAGCCTCTTGAATATTTAGTCACAGATACATGTCAAACGCCAGCATTTAATGTTATTGAGAGGTCCTTAATGAATGTAGAAATGGGTTCAGAATGTATTAACTATTCAGGGTCTTACAATAGTTAAAAATGACCACAGAATGTATGTTTCAAGATTGTTTTAATAATATATCATAATCTCACAATGTAATTAGAAGTATCACATGAAATATTATGCCTGTAAAGGTTTTTTGGTCATATTAAGGTAATTTTTTATATATGATGGTAAATATAAGGATCTCACCAACATAATTAAAAATTTATTTTTTACACCATGGAGCCTGAATACATATCTAGCAGAGTCCATGGTTCAAAGTTGCAAATATTAAACTCAGGACAAGTATTCAAAGAAAGAACATCATGTACAGAACATTCTGTTCCAAAGCTAGGAGCAGGAAAAGCACGACCATATTTGGAACCAAGTGGGAAGCCATCTTGGAGCATGTCAGCCATTTTGTGTAAAACCATAGAATTAAGGAAGAATATGCCTGATTGTGCCTTATAGCTAAAAATAAATAACTTCTGGACTCCATGGGATTGTATAAAGGCCTATGGGAGGAGAAATTACAGAATTATATTTAAGAATTAAAGAAAGTGAATGTTTAAAGGAGAGGGGGAGGGACCCTTCTGGAGCCTTCGGGAAGATGGGAGGAGTCCCTCCCATCGGCTATATAACGTACATACCATAACTCAAGCTTCAGTTGTTTTGGGGTGTTGTGACATAAATCATCTCCCGTTTGTTATTTTTCACCTTGTGACCGTAATAAACGAGTTTCTGGAAAGTGGACTTTGTCTGCGTTTGTGCTTCTTTGAACAACGAAAGGACAAATTTTTACATCTGTTTTTCATCTTAGCTGCCATTCCTGTGCAGATGTTACGAGCCAGCTCATTCGGTATTTACTGAGAAAATGAGACACTACAAAGCCTTGAGCATTTCTGGAAACACATGAAAATGACAACAAAACGTGAATGTTAAATAAGGTCATTATAAATTACATTTATTTTTCTTTCCTGCAGGCTAAACTAAGCCTCCTAAAGCTAATGCTGGGGGGGTGTATAAGGAATAATTGACCCTTCGCTAAGCCCCTCCCACATATGGCTACTGTCCAATCCTACGTTAGCGACTGTAACTATGCACGAGAGACCTGTCAAGCTTTCGGCAGAAAACAATATGCCTAAGTGGTGTGTATAAGGGACTAGCAAGTCCAACAGTTGATATCCGGGAAGTTTGGAGGGTGGTGTCAATTTTTGGCCTTCCACAAGCCCAAGAAGAAAGATGCTGGGTGTGGATAAAGTACAAGAACACCTACTTTTGTTCTAAGGTAAGGGACTAACTAACGTTAGCTAACCATAGCTCTGTGTGTTAGGTAAGATAACGTGAGTAAATAAAGAGGTCTCAATAGTAGGTTACTTAAACCTTGAGCCACTGTGTTATATTTGAGCAAAAGAAATACTGGTAACAGATAGAGACAAGTTCTGACATACTGATATCTTTTAGCATTTTGCTAACGGACGCCATAGAAAGGGGCAAATACAACAATAATGTAAGCTAACTAAACATTAATTTAAATTTAAACAATTTATATCGACTTACCCTGGTGTACAAGAACATTGTTGTTCTTGTATGTGATTGTTTTGAACGTGAAGTGTCAACACATGGGGTGCTTGACAAGATCTGTGTGTTTTCCCCTCTACTTTAATGTCCTCTTCATTTGCACTCCGACAACATTTAATTTGGTGAATGTATCCCTCAAATTCATACTGGAGACCTTTCTGTCTGCTTCTTTCTGATATCTCTGAAGAATTTGTCCAGAAATGTGCAGATATTTCCTGTGGAATATCACTCACCTGTGTCGCTAAAAACTCCATATTTCTTATTTAGGAGGGAGAGCTTGACAGGCATAGCAACAGTAACCAAGGGGGGCGGGGCTTAGCGAAGGGTCAATTATATTCCTCCAGCTGTTAAACTCCTCTTGACTAATGCAGGAATATCCATACATCTAAGTTTGAACTGCAGGCTTTCAGAGTAATTTTAACACTGAAGAAAATCTTGAGCTCTTACATCTGGTCCACTTCCCTCTGCTGTTAGCATTAGCTCGTAGCAATAAGCTAAATAAATACCACACAGCATTAAAATACTCACATGTCCATGGTCCGAGGTTTGGTAGCAGACAGTGGGTGCTGAGCCTGGATTCAGGAAAAGTCTAGTTCCCAATCCTGTGTTGAACTGACTGAAGTTGAAGAAGCAGTCGGACGTGAAGTGACTGACACACACATACAGGTTTTAGCCGACTGTAGCTGCTCATTCCCTTCAAAAATAAAATTAATCCACTGGGTCCTTTGGTCCTCCAAGGATATATAGGAAGATATATGTGGCTGTTTACAGCCAACAACCGAGCAGTGACAGCTTCTGAGCTTTGACATGCTGAACACAGATCTCTCACTAAGAATATAAAAAACATTGCTGTTCTTCACAGAGGAATCTCTCCAGCAGGGGGGAGGGGGTCTACTCAGGTAGACCAGTCAGGTTAGGTATGCAAATAAAAATATACTGTTACGTAGACTTGTTGTAAAGACCGCCTAAACCGAGACCAAGACACTACCAAGACCAGAGTGTATCAAGAACAAGACAAGACCAAGACCAAGACAGACCAAGTCAAGACCAAGACTAGTTCAGCTCAAGACCGAGACCCAGACCAAAAAAAACCCTAGTTTTTTTGCCAGCTTTAATGAGTTGTAGAACATAGGCACCATACTGGATTCAGCTGCTTAGTATAAATATGAGATTGTATTCAACTACAGGCACAATAATACAGAGTCAGTGCATTTCTTGTGTGTGAACTCATTATAAATGTTTTCATCAATTGGCTGAGATCAAATATGTGTGGCAATTGCATGACCACTATTTCTACACTATTTGAGGATTGACTCTTGAGTGCTGTTAAGGACTGACATGACTGTTAACTAGTCCCAAAGTCATCTAACAAAATAACAAGCCTCCAACACCACCCTGCACCTCAAAAAAAGTCTAATGAATGGTAATGAATGAGTGAACACTGTCCACTGAAATCAGCTCTGACACCCCCTTATGGGCCTCCACCTACAGGATGAGAACCGCTGTACTAGTAGATTGTATTTGGAGCTTGATCCTTCAAAGATTGTTCTTATATCATGGACAATACGTGATACAAGAAACTTCAGGATGAATTTATCATTTAGAAAACAATGAGTGAGTGAAAACAGCGGCTCAGAGCTGGACTGATGAAGAGTGTTGAGTTTTGATTCATCAGAAGGCTGACTGTCATTTTTAAGTCTTTGTGATCACTTAAACAGAGCACATGAGCTATCAAGACACTGTATGAATTATAAAATCACACACAGTGACTGATGATCCCTCACTGTCCCTGCGATGCGCGTCTGTCTGCGTCTTTACGCTCACCGGCACACAGAAGAGCGCGCGCCCAGAGACGCTGAGCGGTTCAGGAGGCATTTAGATCAAATGTTCACATGAACATCGGCTGCACTGCAAAATGACATAACTGACAGACAACAACGGTAACAGGCACGCTTTAAATGGAAAATATCAGGCCTGTAGTCCACAGAGCAGACCGTGGCTGAATCAGACAGCAGATAATGTGACAGTCGGACTGAGTGGTTTTTCAAATGAAGCCGCAGGCCGGCGTTTACGGGATCAACACAGTGTACAATCGGGAGGGGGGTGGTCACACAGTTTTGTTTACCTTGTTTTTCCTAAATTGAAAGCACATACCACACATGTAAGAACGTATAATAAGTCACAAAAAAACTGTGCCTGCCTGGATATTATAGGTGACAAATCCCTTCGAGACCGCTTGGCCAGTCCAAGACATTGCGAGACCGAGAGACCCGAGACCGTGACAAGACCGAGACCAAAGACGGTCGAGGCCGTGACAAGACCAAGACCACAAAAAAGTGGTCTCGAGACCGGTCTCGAGACCAAGACCAGTCTCGAGAACTACAAGTCTACTGTTATGTAACAGTATATCCACAGACTCAACAAAAAATGAAATATGGTGAACCAGTGTTTTTGATGGCATGGCATAAAGGCCCCTCTGTTATACCTTCTGATGCACTGAGGTGAAGCCAAAGCTGGCTATCAGCTACCTTTAGCTTTATTTGTGCCAATTCAGAGAAAAAACAGGGATTTCTTTTGGATACAGAAGACACAAGTTGCAACTCCATCACAAATTTTTACAAATAGTGGCTAACTGAGGGAGAGGAGAGAAGTTTCTACGGCATCTTAGCGGCCATGTGGAGCTCATACAACCCCACTTCAAAAAACTGAACTATCCTTCAAAGCCTACCTATTTCTTTGACAAAGGTTGTACTTTATGTGAAAGGTTCCCGAAGCTGAATAAAGTTGCATGAACCTGACTTCATAGAAAGACAGACATAAAAAAGGGAGGGAAACAAAATTGATATTTAAGAATAAAATAAATACACTAAGTGGAGTGAATTCCAGAAACAACCTTTAATTTTTCTTAACAATTGAATACATCCGTTTAACCCTCAGATTTGTGAACAGTAAATACAAAGGACTGAAGTCCATTCTGTATTCTTTCTGTCGTTACTTCTGAGCTGCTTCTGTAGAAACCAAATGTCCCAGAATGGGCTATTAATAAAGGTTTGTCTAAGCTTATCTCATTTAGGCTAAGCCAGATCTCCCAGATATCCAGGAATTCATGTAAGTGCTTCCACTGCTACACACCAATTGATCGATTGCTTTAATAGTCATAAAACTGTTGATGATCAATCTGTTTGTTTCATTTCGCTCATCTCTCTGCTTCTTGAGCAATCAAATGATCCATGTGCAAACTGATGCAGTGAACACAGATTACTGCACAGAGGCCCCCTGAAGACTCTTTTATTAAGAACAAGGTTTATGTCTCTGTTAAGACTCCATCGTGTCATTGGCAAAAGTGATGGAGAGGCAAAGATGTAAAGAAAGAAAGGAAGGACTTGAACCATCTCAGCAGAAGATTGAAGAAGACAGCACTGAAAATATTCTGATGGGAGCTAATGAGTAAAAACCATAGGTGGATATGTTCAGCATAGGTTTAGTGTGACCCTGCAGTGACCCATCTGAAGCCACAGCACTGCTTTGTGGGACTGACTCTGAGTTCCAATCAGTTGCATAATGTGCTATTGTAAGCAAAAGGAGCTGCTTGTTGGTGTTCTTCAGCTCTTCACATATTTTGAAAGACATGCACTTAGATTGTTTTTAAGTGTGTACAGGCAGACCTGTTTGTGATCCTGGGTTCATCCTCCTGTTGCCCAAGCCTCCACTTGGATTCCGCATTAGAAGATGCAGCACCTCAGCTGACTGCAGAGCAATGCACAGTGCTAATTTTCCAATCTATGCTCAGACCTTGCCTGAGGGCACGTAGTGTTGAGGTAAACATGGCTCCTGTTATGGTACACATATATATATATTAATTAAATATATTAAGTATACTTTTGTATCATTTTGTACAAAATGTGGTGACCATCTATCCCATTAAATTATGAGGAGGAATACATTACCTCTGTGGATAAAATCCAATGAACAGTACTAATCACATATGACAATGACAATGGCATAAATACAATTAACAACAACTACAAGATGGTAGTGTCCAACAATCTGACAACATCGTGAAAACTGAGTGGGTATGCAAATGTATCACATTGAAATATTAAAATGTATGCCAAACTGTGAATTAATTTCTCAAGTACAAAAACTGCATTAGGTTGTGAACATGTAACTCAGCTTTCACTTTATGGTAACTAGGGATGTACCAATACTGGTATTGGGTATCAGTCTGATACTGCGCTAATATACTCGTACTTGTAAAAGTTCACTGATACCAAGAACCGCTACACGCTTGTGCACACTGCGTGCTGCGCCAGCTGATCACCGCCAGCTGATCACCGACTAGCACAGCGGACAACTGCGGACACAAAGCAGCCACAGAGGATGGAGGTTTCATTCTCCGCCATGGTTCTGACATCGACCGAGACGATCCAGCTAAGGTCCGCTATCGGCACTGCCCGGGTTCTCTCTGCTCAGTGTCAGGAGACAGCAGTGTTGGAAGCCGGCCGGTGTTTCCCTGGGCTAAGAGTGTCCGGGACCTTCATCGAATATCCAACGCCATGTTGAGGCTCCACAGCAGATAGGAAGGTGTGATTCTCTCACAAGCATCATGAAGGATGATGTGATGGACATCCACATGTTTGATGCTGAATGTAGTGAGAAAACACGGGAGGTTCTTGCTTTACTCTCCAGTGGTGGAGCTAGACTTTTATACATGGGGGAAAAGTCGACACGTGTTCCCCCAATTCATGTTCCTCCAGCCAATTCAGCACAACCTCCAATGTCCATGTTGATACACCGGTCTCCCTAAATGCAAAATGTCAAAACAGACACAAACAATT
Source organism: Cetoscarus ocellatus (assembly GCA_037902135.1). Lineage (NCBI taxonomy): Eukaryota > Metazoa > Chordata > Actinopteri > Labriformes > Labridae > Cetoscarus > Cetoscarus ocellatus. The sequence goes on along the minus strand of JBAMNC010000123.1, from coordinate 147,463 downwards.
AGTGACAGTCTACTAGACAACTGTAGTCCATACAGGGTTCAACTTAAGCAATAGCCTGCTGGCCCAGGCTATGAACTCTGATTCACTGGCCCTGAAGGCCAGTGGGGGGATCTCGGCATTTTATATGATTACATGGTGCTCTGTGTGTGTGTCTGCATGTGCGCAATTGTGTGCTTTTTGGGCATTTCTGGGACTTGTACATCAAGTAAGGAGCAGTAATTGATGCTCTCTCAGTCATTATCAAAGTCCCAAATAAAGTTTCTCTGAAAAACTGGATGAACAGAGGGGTCCTCCATGTCTCTCTCCATGAATGCTACTTCAGACCAAAAGCAATCGATCAGACTAGATTCGCGTTAGCCCTGCCTACTGACTTTGATGGGCGAGTTTGACCGATAGAATTTATTCATGATGCACTGCAACAGAAGACCATTAACCCTTGAGGGACCCAAAAAATGAATAAAGTCCCTCGTGTACAGAAAAATTGTTCCTCTCATATGTAATAAAAATGTTAAATCTTTTTTTTTTTTTCTCAAACTTTTTTTTATTCAATTTTGCAATAATACATACATTAAGCATGAGTGTGCAGATAAAGCTTAATTAAAAACACAACACAAGGAACAACCACTAGAACATAACAAGAAATAAAAGTTCTCATGTCTGGCCAACTAACCCAATAAAAGCAGACAATATAGTGTATTGATAGATAAAGGACAGCACGTACCTGAAAACAAACACAGAAACAAAAATAAATAAATAAATAAGTAAATAAATAAAATACACCCGTACATCAAACATATTGAGTACACTCTTACATTTGTCAAATTTAATTGATGTCAGTCCTCTGATTCTTTAAGTGGGAAATCAAGGCAATTTAAGTTCTGTACATAACTGAAAAAAGGACCCCATATTTTGTTAAACTTGGTCATTGAACCTCTCAATACACAACGTGTTTTCTCCAACTTAACAAAATGTAAAATATCCTTGAGCCATACAGAATGAGAGGGAGGGGAAGGTGATTTCCACTTTAATAAAATACAGCGTCTTGCCAAAAGAGTCACAAAGGCTCTTTTGGGTCAGCTTTAAAACGAGGCAGTTGCAAGTCAGTGGGTGGAACCCCAAAGCAAGCTGTCACAGCAGCAGGTGGAAAGAGGACCTCAGTGCAGGCTGAGATCGTTTCAAAAATTTTAGACCAAAAGTTGCAAAGAGAAGGGCAGGACCAAAACATATGACCATGGGTTGCTGGAGCCTGGTGACATCGATCGCATGAGGCATTAACATTCTCATAAATCTTGGCTAGTCTTGCTTTGGTTAAATATGTGCGATGTAAAACTTTACATTGGATTAGCCCAAGCCTGGCACAGATTGAAGTAGAGTGAACACGATGTAAGATCAGCTCCCACAGATCATCTGAAATTGATTCTCCCAGATCCTCTTCCCATCCTCTTTTAATGTTTAGAAGGGAAGTGGGGCACAGAGAAGAGATGAAATCATACGCAACAGATATAGCACCTTTTTTGTAAGGGGTAGGTTTCCAAAAATTATCTAGAGAGGTAGCATCTGGAAAATTAGGGAAGAGGGGGTCTCTATTACGGACAAAACTGCGGATTTGTAGGTATCTGAAAAAATGTTGCTTTGTAAGTGAGAAACCTTTCAGATAACTGCTCAAATGATATAAAAGTTAATTATTTATGAATAAATCTCAGAATGATTTAATACCTAAGAGGGCCCAGAAGAGAAATGGAATTTGTTCCATCAGAGAGCGGGGAAACACAGGGTTAGCTGCAATAGGTGCCAGAATGGAAAAGGACTGTAAACCGAAGTGCCGCCTAAACTGGTTCCAGATTCGAAGAGAGTGGTTTTGGCAATCATGTTTCTGGAGTAGGGAGAGGGGGGAAAGTTCAAAGAGGCATGAGCTAGAGCTGACAATGAAGAGGGACTAGAGGATGCTGATTCATAACTAACCACGCAGAGGACGCAGAGCTATCAAAATTAGCCCAAAGCTTTATTATTCTTAAGTTGGCTGACCAATAGTAGAATCTAAAATTTGGAAGACCTAAACCTCCCAAAGGCTTCGATCTTTGCAGTATGGGTCTGCTGATCCTAGGTGTCTTCCCATTCCAGATAAATCCTGACACCAATCTATCAATTTATGAAAGAAAGATTGTGTAAGAAAAATGGTAGGCTTTGAAAAAGATACAGCATTCTAGGTAGGGAGTTCATTTTAACTGTGTTAATTCGTGCAGATAGTGTTAGGGGTAGCAGTGACCAGCGGTCAAAGTCCTTGCGGAGTTTTGTCATTAGGGGCAAGAAATTTAGTTTAAACAGTTCTTCAAATTTAGCTGTGAAATAGATGCCCAGATACGTAAAGCCTAGCGGGGCAACTTTAAAGGGTAAAGTATGTAAGGGATAACTACCAGCCTCTGCATTTAGAGGGAAAATTTCACTTTTGTCTAAATTGATTTTATAATCTGATATATTACTAAATGAATTCAAAATATCAAGGGCAACAGGGACAGAAACAGAAAGATTAGAGACAAATAGAAGCAAATCGTCAGCATAAAGAGAAGTCTTGCGTTCAATACCATATCTGCTAACCCCAGTTAAGTGAGGGTGTTGTCTAAGAGAGATAGCCAGTGGCTCAATTGCTATTGCAAATAATAAGGGACTTAGATTGCAGCCCTGTCGAGTGGAGCGAGAGAGAGGAAAGAAGGAGGAATTAATGTTATTTGTTCGCACAGAGGCTGTGGGAGAAGTATATAATAATTTAATCCAACTAATAAAAGTCTTACCAAAGCCAAATTTATCCATTGTATAGAAGAGGTATCCCCACTCCACCCGGTCGAAAGCCTTCTCCGCATCTAGAGAGATCACAGCTTCCGACACGGGTGAAGCGGGGGGATTGTACATTACATTAAGAAGATTTCTGATATTAGAAAAGGAGTGCCTGTCTTTTATAAAACCCGTCTGGTCTTGAGAAATAATACAGGGCAATACAGACTCCAGACGCATAGCTAACAGTTTAGAAAGAATTTTTAAATCAACCGAGAGCAGGCTGATAGGGCGGTAACTTCCACATAGAAGTGGGTCCTTATCCTTTTTAAGGATAAGCGATATGGAAGCCTGAGTAAGAGTGGGTGGTAAATTATGTGAATGAAAGGACTCGTTATACATATCTAAAAGAGTTGGGGCTAATTGGTGAAAAAACGTCCTGTAAAATTCAATAGGGTAGCCATCTAAACCTGGGCATTTACCTGCTTGCATAGCTTGAGTAGCTTTTTCAAGTTCCTCCAATGTAATAGGCTCATCTAGTCTAGTAGCCACTTCACTATCAACTCTGGGGATGTTAAGCAAATTAAAAAAGTTATCAAAGGCATCAAGATCATTTGCCAGTTCTGCAGTATAAAGGGATGAATAGAATTTTCTGAATTCTTCATTTATTAATTTAGGGTCAGTTGTTATACCTGTCTGACATCGAATTTTAGGGATTTGATGAGAAGCCGATTCTTGCCTCAACTGGTGAGCTAACAACTTGCTTGCCTTTTCACCATACTCATAATGCATGCATCTAGATTTAAATAACAGTTCCTCAGTATGATGAGTGGTAATTACATCAAATTCAGTTTGTAGCAAAAGCCGTTCTTTATACAGATCTGATGTAGGGGCAACAGAGTAGGCTTCATCTATCTGTTTGATCTGCTTGGATATGCTAGTAAGCCTCCTCTTCCTATTTTTAGCTTCATGGTGAACAATAAGAGATAATTTCTCCTCTCAAAATAGGCTTTTAATGTCTCCCACAACAACGACGCTGAAATCTCAGGTGTTCTATTAACAGTCATAAAAAAATCAATTTGCTAAGAAATAAATGTAACAAAACTTTCATTTGATAAAAGAGAGGTTTTTAGTCGCCAGGGTGGATGAGTAGTGTCACATCCCTTTATTTCCAAATTAAACAAAACTGGAGCATGGTCAGAAATGATGATCGCATCATATGAGCAGGATAATACCGATTGGATAAGTCGTTTATCAATAAGGAAATAATCTATGCGTGTAAAGGTGTGATGTACATGAGAAAAATATGAGTACACTTTCCCTGTTGGATTATAAAAACGCCAAGGATCCATGAGTGAAAATTCTTGAATAAAAGAATTAATGGCCTTAGCTGATTTTGAAAGAGCAATATTTTTTGTGGAGGAGCGATCCAAAGATGGGCAGAGCCAACAATTAAAATCTCCTCCTAAAATTAGTTGGTATGTGGACAAATCTGGTATTGAAGGAGAATAGGGATCTGAAAAAAACCATCATGGTCCCAATTAGGGCCATATATATTGAGCAGAATGACTGGGTGGTTGTGAAGCTTCCCAGTGACCCAGCAAAAATCTGCCGTTTGGGTCCGAACGAACATCTGAACAGACAAAATTAACTGATTTATGGATTAATAAAGCTACACCTCTAGCTCTACCCTGAAACGTAGAATGAAACATTTGCCCAGGACGCGGTCCCTCCGTGCCCTCGGGGATACCCACAAGGCGTAGGTTGTTCCGTCTCGATCTCCCCTCTAGATCCTCACATTTGTCTGTCAACAGTCTCACTTGAGTAACAAGCCCGTCAACAGTGGAGTTCAGCGAGGAGAGTTGATCACTGTGGTCGCTTGCCGTCTGTTCCAATTCCTGCATGGTGTTTTCTTGAGAATTAATTCTCTGCAGTAAGGGTTCGGTGGCATTTTTTAATTCTGTGCGCACCGAGTGAATCTCGGCTCGTAAACTTGTTGCCAGTGAGTCGATTCGGCCACATATATCCTGTTTCAATGAGTCGAGCATGGATTGAAGGGTCTGGAGGTTAGCTGTGTTAGCTTAGCTAAGTCAGCGTTACCGTTGTCAGCCTCGTCTGGTGGTGATGGCGGTGGCTGAGAGGTCTTGCTGCGGCCTGCTCGAGCGGTGTCCGTCTTGTGTTTAGTCGAAGACATTGCTAATTCAAAACCAAAAAGTAACTCCAAACTAAATATTAAATATTAATGAGTCCAATGGTGCCAAAAAGTTGAGGTGGAAGGCTTATATTTGTAAAGTTTGCCACAAAACAACAGAGCTACGGAGAAACACGTCCTACATGTGCGGTGCCTGGCTCCACTCCCCAAAAATGTTAAATCTTAATATCTTTTTTTTTACTTTCACTGCATCAGATCTTTTCAACAACTGCTGACTTAACCATAGATATAAAATATTTATTTATTTTTTATCTTTTATATGTTTTTATGCACTTTTTGTTAAAAAAAAACCCTAACTTTTTCAATATGGAAAACCTAAAATATGCAATTTTTACCTCCGCCAAGGAGGCTATGTTTTTGCCAGCGTTGGTTAGTTTGTTTGTTTGTCTGTTGTGTTCAAGATAACTTGAAAAGTAATGGACAGGTTTGGATGAAATTTTCCGAAAATGTGTGGAATGGGATAAGGAAGAAATGATAAGATTTTGGGACTGAGCCGAATCACCATCCGGATCCAGGAATTTTTTAAAGGATTCTTTAACATTGTACAATAGGACCATTTTTGCCAAAGTGGACTGAAGCTGCTTGGCGGAGGTCTGCACTCTCTGAGTGCTTTTCTTGTTTGAAAAATAAGTTACAAAGTGGACTTGGGGTGAGGTTGTAGCAGCCTTAACGAGGTCCATAATTTATAATTTAATTGATTTTGATGCATTATTTGTTTTAGGAGAAATCAGGAATTTATTCAAAAAAAAAACATTAAAGTTCCTTGTGTACCAAAACGGTTCCTCTCTTAATAAAAATGTTAAATCTTAATATTTTTTTTTTACTTTCACTGCATCAAATCTTTTCAACAACTCCTGACCTAACCACAGATATAAAGTATTTTTAAATATTTTTTATGTTTTATATGTTTTTATGCACTTTTGGTTGAAAAGCCAAAACCTTCTGCAACTTTTCCACTGTCCATCCTTCCTGCAAGCTGTGGGCCTTGGCAAATGCAACATGATTTTTTTGTTGTCTTCTGTTTAATGCTGTTTTTTGGGGACTAATTCAACCATGGAGACCACTGTGTGAGAGAATTTGACTGTTCTTGTAGATACAGGGTTTTCTGGTGAGAAATCCACATGTAGCTCGGGTGCAGATGAAAATGGGCTGGCCCTAAAATGTAAAAGCAACAAACAGTCCTCTTAAACAGTTGTCTAAGGGGGTCCACCTGCCCTGGGCTTGTCATGAACATCAAATCTTTCTTTTATCCTCCACAGCTGGATACATTAAACATGTCTGTCCCCTCAGCAGCAGACTTGGTCTTCAGGCTCTTGATAATCAGCACTTTGGTCTGTGGTTGAATCTTTGGCATGTTGTCAGGGGTCAGGTTACACTTTACATGAAGGACTGGTGTGCTGGGGTTCTTTTTATACACACCTGGGAATGTGTTAATTACAGTATTTGTAACAGGTGAAGCTCTAATCTGTGATTGGTTAAATCATTTACAGGACAGGACAACACTTTTGTCCTTGCAAAAATAAATGTTGTGAGTTTTCCCAAGCTGTGAACATTAGGACACTTTTGATGGTTTCATTTTGCAACCAGTTATCACTGTGAAAGCCTTGACATTAAATTGACTATTTATTGTAACAATTAATTGATTAGAAATAAAGTTATATGCCGTTTTAAGTTACTATGTCCCTATGTGACAAGACTTTTGTCAGGGACTGTATATGGGAGTCAGTAGAAGCAAGACTGTACGCTTGGTGCATATCTCCTATTCTATACAACTCACAATAGTGGAATCATGGGATTTAAAAAATTAAATATTAAAAAAACCTTGCCAAGGATCATATAATTTGCATTAAACTGACTGAGATATTGAGGTTCAAAAAAAGAAAAAGCAAAATGTACCAATTTGGCTCCCAAGGTGCCTCAAGGGTTAAATGTAAAAAGATAAATAATTACATTTGTTTTTTGTAACAAAATGAGCTGGCATTTTAATTAATTATTGACATATTTATGTATTTAATTTAAATTTTAGTGAATTAACCCTTTAACTCCTGTTGTATCATATTTGATACATACTTTAATGATACCTCTATCTAATCAATATGATCAACAAATTACTAAAAAAAAAACCCATCTGAATACAACCAGATAGATGATAAAAATGTTCTCAAATCGATTATCATTTGCCAAAAACACTTAATGGGCTCTAATTTCCTGGCGCAACTCAGGGTGGTGCAGGGTGGCGCAGCCTGGCGCACCCCGCGCAGTGGTAGTTTCATCCAGCGCACCGCCGTGCGCAGCCAATTTGGCAATTTGGTAGACCGGCTGCGCCGAGATGGGTGTGACGGCGCACCAGGGGGAGGTGTCGAAAGATTCAGCTTGGCGCAGTGACAATTTCGTGCCAAAAAACGGTGCGCAAGGTGCGCTGAAAGCCCGCCAGCTCCAACCTGGTCTATTCTCGGCGCAGACGAGGCGCACCCCAGGCAGTGGTAATTTGGCTGACAGGCGCACAGTGCGCACACATCACCAAAACGTCACAGGCAGGTATCCAGAGTGTCAGGCACATTTCAATGAAATAAACAATCACAGTAACCACTATTTAATGTAACCGCCTGAACCAGCACATACATTTGTATCTTTATTAATTCTCCCGTCACATCTGATGTCAGATCAGAGATGTTTGTCATAATTGAAACTCAACCTGACGGCAGCTGGAAGAGTGACGCAAATTAACGAGTTCACATCTCTCAGCCAACCACAAACAGCCACATCATCCGATAGAGTATCTGGCTTCTCTCATCTCATGAAATCCAAAAGAAAAGAAAAAAGAGAGAGACGCTCGCTGAATAAATGTAAGTCACTCGGTGTCTTGAGGATTTACCTGTGGTTGCCCATATTTCTCTGTTTTAATCTTTATTCTTAACGTGATCTAAAAAGATGGAGTACATTATTGCAAGGAGGATGAGGAGGAGATATATTTTCACCAAAGGTTCTGCTATTTAGCGATGACAGAGCAGGAATGCAGGTTGATCACAAGCATGATGAATGGATTAGCCTGCTGCTGTGTTTAAAAGTAATTATAACTTCATTTTGTACTCCTATTATGACACGGGAACAGATTACATCTGTCCCACGAGGTGGTCCACACGGTGACGCGCATCGTGTCTTCCGATGCGCGGCCCGATGGCCCCTGCGCTCTCCCAGTTGCTGCAAAAGTGACAGCGGCTCTGACCTTCTTCTCCACCGAGGTGAAATTGTCACTGCGCCTCGCCCGCGGCGCATTTAAAGGCGAGGAGAGGCGTTCATTTGATTGGTAAAGATCACACTCGGCTGTGTTAAGCCCACTCACGCCTTTTCTCCTCCCTCTCTGCTACTTGCGCCGCTGGAAGAGACGGAGGCGTGGGTGCGCCTCCCTGCGCCAGACTGCGCCTTGCACGAAACTTGCAAAATGCCCTGGACACACCCCGTTGGCGCGGCGCCCGCCCGCGCCTGGTCTACGAAATTAGAGCCCATTGTAACAAATGAGGTACAAAAAATGTTTATGTTAAACTTTATGGAAATTTTGATTTTTTAGGATTTCAAAAGAAAGTGAAATAAAATTTCAACTCCAAAAAATTTGAATTTTCTGGCTAAAATTTGTGTTTTCAGGCATTAAAGGGTGAATGACACATAAAAGTAATTATTTAGTGCTGCTTACACTCCCTATACAGACGTCTTGTAAACACTGAAAATTACTTTCTGGTCCCCCAAAACGTTGTTGAGATCCATGCCTGGAGGAATAAAACAAGAGAATATTGGTTATGATTTGTTCAAGCAGAGCTGGTATAGTCTAGAAGACCAGACATTTTATTCAGATGTTTCTTTGAAGGTCTAGCTGTTCAGCATGAAGTTTTAGGCTGGATTTTATCTTTAACAGGGATAGCAGTAGAGTAGGGAGTTTTTCATGGCGTCAGAAGCTATTTTAGAATAAGAAACTAACATTAGGCAAACTAACATCCATGTTATGTTACAGTCTTAGTAGTAGAGGAGATAAATTTAGCTTAAAACTGTTGGGCAGGCAAACATTCATGCTGATGTTACAACTTTGCTAGCCCTCGGGTCAGTAAACAAAACAATGTAGCTAACGTAAGCTTGCTGGACAGCTAATACCAAAACAAAGGAGTAGCAGGGTTGACAGACGTGAGTATTCGACACTAAGAAAACCTTACCTTGCTTTCAGCCACCTGGGAACCGACACAGCAGTCAACTCTTTTTCACTCACTTACCGAGCCAAGCAGCAGCGTTGCTAGAATACAGAGCGGCGGTTGGAGGGGTGGCGCTCGCAGGGCCGAGATCCTATGAAAAACTCTCGTGAGTGTGTAGCTGTCATTCTCCACCAGAAGACTTTATGTTGACAACTGGAGGACTAAGAAAGCTACAGAAGGGAGCTATACCGGTTCTCTTCTCCTGGAATTAGTATGCTGTACCAGTGTTGCCAGATGGGAAATATAGAATTATCGTACCCAAAACTCAAAATTATCGTATTTTGGGGGAAATTATCGTACACCCGTCATAATCAAAATAACAGTCTTATTGTTGCGCGAAAGTCCCATTTGGTCACTCTGTTACGTGTCCTACAGGCGCTTTTGTGGTCATTCACCGTCCCACCCCACATCAGCATCTCCAGCAGCTCCAACCAGGCTCAACAACTCTTCTTCTTCTTCTTCTTGAATTTCCAGGAGTTCCGACGCTACTAGGCATATTACTGCCATCCCCTGGGCGGACTAGGTGTCACAGTCTGGTCTCATATCCTCACATACAGTCCTGTATTTCGCAGGAACTGTAAACTTGCTTTTGACTGAATCTTTTCGGTTTCCTTGATAATAACTGACACTTTTAATTTTTGGTTGGAAAGAGAAATAGTGTCTTCCCTTATTTTCCTTTTCCCATTCTCTTTGCCATTCATTCTCCACACATTCTTTAATTTTTGCTCTTATCTCAACTCTCCCCATAGGGATCTTCGCATCTATTTCTCTTTTCTTGAGAGTTGATTTTGCTATCAAGTCCGCTTTTTTGTTCCCCGTATCCCTGCGTGCCCAGGAACCCAGCAAAACTTGATCTCACTGCCAGCCTTCTCAACTCTGAACAGGCCAGACAAAATCTCAAGTAAAATTTCAGGACGAGCCATTGATCTGCCTCCTCTTAGAGCCATACTCAGCTGTGTTACATTCATGCATCCCCTTTAAACAAATAACAGGTCGGAACTAATGAGCCAAATCACGAGACCCTGAGGCTATTTTTTTGAAACAGTAGGCTATTCATAATAACTGACAAGGAGATAAAGAGCATTCAGACTTCACTTATTGAAATTTATTTTAGACAGAAACATGAATTGTCCTCAAAAGAGTAATCTTGAAATAAACATTGCTGCACTGGGAGCGGCTGTATGAATCAGTTCAGAAGGACTGGAAGAGAAAAAGTATTGCGAGATAATGCAAAAGTCTTCCAAAAAAGACAAAAAAAAGTCTGTGACTCTCTCTTTGTCCTCAATAACTTATAACTCCATATTTTTAAACTTAAGAAAGTGTCTGCTGTCATTTGTAACGTGTGCATGTGCATGTAACATTTTTATGAGGTAACGATTAACGATGCAAAAGTCAAAAAAATATACAAAAACAGATCAATAATAAAATAAGTAAATTAAATAAAACCTGGTTAACTTTTTTCAGTTCACCAATCTCCAACGTCCACAGAATAATGGTGAAAAAAAACAAAACAAACAAGAGGGAATACATTGAACATTGCATGAAATAAGTTTTCAAGCCCCGATCGTCCGTCTTCCGTGCGTTAATTCCGTCATCTCACACCCGTCTTTGGCAAATTTCTAAATGAAAAGAAGAAGTGGAGAGAGGAGATTACTGTTTAGATTTGTAATGTTATTAGGCTTCATGAATTATGCCACACCTTGAAGCCTGTTCATTATGTGCAGAAAATTTTTTCAGCTAGGCTTATCAAATAATTTACTGTGCTTACACTAAACTTCAATCTCCAGCTCTGAATCACTGTCCGAGTTTCTGCATCCTGTGGATTGGGGGCAGACCTCTGTCGGTACAGATTTGATGCAGTCATGGAGCGCAGCATCATTGTTGTTGGCTTAAAGTTGGCGCATCCACCTGCCATCTTCACACACTCTGATGTGTGTATGAGCCCATTGAGCGTGTCTGTGATGAGTCGGTTTCGTGTTTTAATTTTTAGGAGATTCACTTTTGAAAAAACACGCTCACATGATGCATTCGATTGAGGAAACACAAGCGCGTCAAGGACAAACTCTCCCAGTTCCCTGAACACCTTTCTTGCACCGAAGTCCTCCATAGTGGAGAGATGGTGCTAGAATTCATCTACAGGCATTTTCTTCGTGTCCTTGCTAGATTATTTACGAGTTAATGCTAACATTTATCCATATATATCAATTTATGCTAACACTGATTTAATGATTTCATGTTTTTACTGCTACAGCTAAGAAAGTTACATTATACAAAATGAACTGTGCTCTTGTTTCCTGTCTGATATTTTTAGTTCCTGCTATTATGCTGACTTAGCTGAAATGAAAGTACCTACTGTTGACCCCCTGTACTGTGATTGACCTTTTCATGGCAGACATATCTTATGAAATCAGTCATGAGGTTTGATTTCAACATTACCTATTATGTCACCTCCTAAGCTTGAAGTGTATAAGATCTTGTGTTTTACTTTGGTTCTTTTATTTGGATGTTTGAGAATGTATTGAAAGGAAAACAACCTCACCAAGCTTTGACTCCCTAATGACTGCATACTCACACCTGCAGTTAATATTAAAGGCAAACATTTAGTTCAGGTCGAACCGACCTGGGTAAGGAAAATAACCGCGAGATTCATCACACTTCAACTGTCAACATATTCTGTTGTGAGGCAAACTAGAACTGTCCCACCCATTTGCTGTGTATAAAATGTTATGTTACACCATGCAGAATAGTTTTTTGTTTTTGGAGAGGAAGCTGCACACTTTGTCTGGAGGTGCAGAGCTGAGCGCTCAGCTGAGTGATTTTTACTAACTTTTGTATTGTTTCACATATTGTCAATAAATGGTTGGCTAACCGATCTTATCTGGACTTGTGACTTCTTCCAAACAGAACAAAACCTTTAACATCCTCATCAAGGGTCACGGATGGCAATCTCCTCCACTGGTCATCTGTGGCTTGGAGACGGTCAGCATCTGTAAAATCAATCAGACGCGGCAAGACTCTCATGAGTGGAAGCAGAGAGGGAAGGCAACCCAGAGAAAATTTCGACAGCGCACATAGAAATCTGTCAGGGTGGCTGGTATGAACTTTGACTGCTGGACCCACTGAATCACTTTTACACCCAGGTACATCGTGTTGAGTGGTAAGAGCTTTGAGTCATCGTGGAAATTGATCCGACTCGGGGATGTGTGTAGAATGTAGTCCCTCTGCATGAGGGTCAGTAAGAGATCTTTGTAGGTCTCACACATCTTGCTCTTCAGTGATGTAATCACCACATTTTCACTCTGGAAATACAGATGGAGGTCTGTGAACTTTGGCAGAGCCCACTCAAGAAAGTGATAATACAGCTGGAGAGACTCGTTATTGAGTGCATGATAAACATTTTCTGCAGCATTCAATCTGGCATCAAGCCATTGGTCAGCGAAAAAAAAGCTGGAGGGCTTCCCACTGGGCGGACACCCTTTTGACAACTTCATTTAGTGACAGCCATCGTGTCTGGGAGGGTTTTAGCATTTTGTGGGGTTCAACGTGGCAGAAATCTTGAAATTCACGGAGCTCAGCCACATGTTTAGCACTGTTTTTAAAATATGTCTCTTGCTAAATCCTCACACTGACGTGGAAGCTGCTTGCATGCCTCACTGGCACACAGGTGTAAGGAGTGACAGAGGCAGCGCTGCACAGCAGTCCCTGGCAAATCATTTCTGATACGACTGGAGACAGAATTATCATGGTGTTGCAGCCATCTGACCCAAACCCAACAGTGTTTTCAAGTGGCACACCTGCCTCTGTGAATGACTTCATCATTTCCTCATAGAGTCTCTCTGCAGTGGCTCCCTCTCTTGCAAGATGTCTGTTTTCTTCTAAAACGATCTGTACTAGCTTCCAAAAGGACCCTGTTTGTGCCCTCATCAAAAAAACGAACCACAACACATTGTGTTTTGACAGCTCCGATGTCCGTTAATTCATCAATCAGGATGCTGAATTTTTTTCTTTTCAGGATTTCTGACTCTCAAAATAGCAGTCACCAATGACATGTTTTGTGATTGGCAGTTGCCTTTGTTCAGCCGAGAGACATGTTTTGTGCCATTTTTGAATCCTGAAATATTTCTTTGATTACATCCATCAGATGGTCTGTGGCCCTCATTGCAATGTTGTGCTCTGCTAAAAACCCTGCCAGCTGTATCTCTGCTGTTTTTACTGCTGTGTCAAGTCTTTGACCTGCCGATGTTTTCTGCAGGCAATGAAAGATGGACTTTTGTGTTGGCGCCAATTTTTTTTCCTTTTCCTTGTGCCTTTTTGATTTGCTGTGATTTTTCAGGAGTGTTATTTCTGCCACCAGCTCTGTATTGCAACACCGACAGAAGTCTTTGCTGTTAGACTCAGAGCCTGTAGCAGGTCTCAGCCATCCAGCAAAATTAGGATCACTTTCCCATTCTTTTCTGTATTTTTGATGGCGATGATGCTTATTTGTGTCCTCCTCCACAGCCCTCCTCTTTGGCTCTCGTCCTCTTCAGCGGTGCTCATTTTTCTCAGTTGACTTCCTGACTGAGCTCCCACGAGATTGATTGGCTGTCAATCGTTCTGAGACAAATGACACTCAAACTATGATTGGCTGGGAACGTCATGTGATACAAGATACCTTTAGGGTTCACAAATAACTGTCAGAAACTGTCAAATTAGCGTACATTTAGCCTTTTTCTGAATTATTGATCGTACATCGTACAGAGGACCAAATTATCATACAAATACGATAATTATCGTACACCTGGCAACCCTGTGCTGTACACAGTGCCGCCCCTCCCTAAATGCAAAACATGCGCTGTGCGTGTACCGATGTCTGATGCAGCCACAATCCGCTCTGTGGACTACAGGGCTTATATTTTCCTTTTAAAGTGTGCCTGTTACCGTTGTTGTCTGTCAGTAATGTCATTTTGCAGTGCAGCTAACGCACATGTGAACATTTGATCTAAATACCAGCTAAAGTGCGCAGCGTCTGTGTGCGCGCACTCCTCCATCTGCCAGTGAGCATAAAGACGCAGATAGGCGCGCATCACATGGATCGTGAGGGATCATCAGTCACTTTGTGTGATTTTATAATTCAAACGGTGTCTTGATAGCTCATGTGCAAGGTTTAAGTGAACACAAAGACTTAAAAAATAACGAGTCAGCCTTTGATGAATCAAAACTCAACATTCTTCATCAGTCCAGCTCTTGTTTTCACTCACTCACTGTTTTCTAAATAATAAATTCATCCTGAGGTATCCTGCATCACTTATTCTCCATGACATAAGAACAATCTTTGAAGGATCAAGCTTCACATACAATCTAGTAGTGCAGCGGTTCTCAACCTGTGGGTGGAGGCCCATAAGTGGGTCTCAGAGCTGTTTTCAGTGGACGGTGTATAAATCAGTTCAAACTGTGGCAAACACGTCTTCAGTGTATGGAGGCCCTAAGAGGACAAACATCCATCAGAGTAAGTCAGAGTATACCCACTAGAACAGGGGTATTCAATTAAAAGTCACCGAGGTCCAGTTAATAAAAGGTCAGAACCGAAGTCCATTTTGTGTTTTATAGCCTTCCCCTATGTCCACATTTTTATGATTTCAACAATATTTATTGTCAATTTTTAATGCAGGATTTGTTTAATTGAGTGCACAGTTAGCTCCTTTACCATAACAAAAAAAAGTCCAAGGCAATTTAATTTAAGGCCTTTATTTCAGATTAAAAAAGAAAAACCTAAAATTAAATAAATAAAAAAGTGCAAACAGAGCCAAATAACCATTTTTTCCTCTTAAATGAAAGAGGTCCCAGCCAAGAATTGAAGGCCTACACATCAAGTAAAAAAGTCAACATCTTCAGAAAACAATAAAGGCGGCTCTTTTTAGGAAAAATCAAGTGCATACAGAGCGCTGACTAAATATTTTCCCTCTTCTTTTTCTTAAATAAGAGAGGTCACAGCCTAAAAATTGAAGACCTACACTTCCAGTAAAAAAAAGTCAAGCAGCACAATCATTTGTCATTTGTTACTGCTGTGTTGTTACAATATAATGTAACAAGAAAGTGATAGATAAATATTTTATTTTCGAAGATTCCAGATTTTGCTCTCTCTCTCTTTAGCTCTCTCTCTTTCTCTGTCTTTTAGTCTTTCCCTCTCTTTCTTTCTCATTCTCACACACAAACAGCGCAACATGCATTGCATGAACCCACGCTCACATAGGCTAATAAATAAGTAACCAGAACAGTGTTGCTAGAACTTGCAAAATGTGAAACATTCGAAAACAAACTAGTGCTAAAAACTGTCGAACTGCAACAATGAAAATAACACGAACAAATAATCAACTTGATAAGTAAACAATTAGAAAAAGAACAGGATCAGCCCCGTGGACAGTGCAGTGCCACCACAGTGCAAAAGCTCTCAGCCCTCATCAGCATTTCACACACACAGGTCGGTCGCAGAGCTTGCAGGTGACAAGGGTCTTATTTTCTTGCAGAGGCAGTTTATTTGTCTCTGCCTCCTGTTTGCTTGTGGCTGCTGCAGCTCGTGCTGTGAACACAATAGTGGCGGGAAAATCACCTCCGCTAAATGAATCATGTCTCTTTCCTCTTTAGTGCTTCATTAAACAACCTTAAAGCCTCAGGGAACATACAGAACATATATTTAGGAACACTCGGGGCATGACCGGCTTGTGATCAGACCACAGTAGCGGTTCTAGTGTTAACTGGAGTAGCAGCGCCCGCTGTCAGGCCAGCTGACTGTCTTGCCCGGGCCTGGGACAAGACAATCAGATGCCCCCCCACCCCCTGCTCCACCGTCTCTGTCACCGTCTCTCTCTCTCTCCCTCTTTCTTGCTCTCTCTCTCTCTCTCTCTCTCTCTCACCGGTACCCTGGCTCTGTCCCTCCGCTCCGGGGCAGCGGGCCCCGCCCGTCCAGTTCTGGTCCTCCCCCCCACGCTGGGCCCGGGACAACATAACCGTTTGTCCCCCCTGTAGCAATTTGAAATTTATCAGCGTGAAATCTGAAAGATTTAGCCGTGGAGTTATTAATTAAAGTTAATTAATAATTCAGTAAATTATTCTCGTTGGGAGCACAAGCCTTCTTTAATAAGGCAAATCTTAATTAAATTAATTGATTACCAAGTTAGCTCTCTTAAATAATACAATTTAACCAAATTAAGTTTTAGCAATCTCAGATCTTAAGTCAGAGTTCTCGCTTCAGGGACTCTGGCTTCTGAAGAACACTAACAGACAGAGAATTTTAAATCAATAATCATAAATTTATTAAAGTGAATAATCTTACCATGCATAAGATAAATTGTGAGAATTATGAATAAAATTGCAACGAAATGATCAGGTATGAATGAAACAGTGGTAAAATCAGAAAACTTGAAATGATGGTGAGTGAGTGTATGTTTATAATAAATGAACCATTTACTACTGAACTTTGGAAAGAATTTAGATCAAATCTGGATTAAACCAATTCAGGATTAGAACACCATTTAAGTCTAAGAGCACATCAAACCTCCTTTTAAACACAGAATAACTGGACGCAGAGGCGGAGCACGTCAACAGGCAAGGCAGGCAGCTGCTTGGGGCCCCAGACCACAAGGGGGCCCCCAAGGGCTGTCAAATTTTACTCCACAGTAATGTCTTACAATATAGCATCTGCAGTGACCTACCCCATTAACCCCATCAAACAACCAGTGGTCAAATTGCAATGACATCTTTGACAGATACCTCCCTAAAGGGGCCCCGTTGTCATCCCTGTGGTAAAAACACACCAGAGCTGTAGCTATTTAATGGCTGATTGTATTCTGGATTACCTGTAGGCTATTGCTGTATTGCAATATGTGCATGGATTAAAGTTCTCCGTCGCCACGACGGATTTCTGTCATTTGGAAAATGACTGGGGGGAAATGGATGGGACATGGAGGTATACCAGAGATTATCAGTGAACTGCGCACATGTGCGCGCCTGAAGGGAGCCTTGAATTCAATAAAAACATTCACTCCACAAGCGCGAGAGCATGGAAACATGAGCGCGAAGGGCTCCTCTGTGTGCTGGTGAGCATAAAGACGCACAGCGCACGGGACAGGGATCCTGAATCACTGTGTGTGATTTTAGAGTTCAAACGGTGTCTCGTTGGCCTATGTGCACAGTTTACGTGGTACACAACAATTTAAAAAATGACGAGTCAGCTTTTTGGTTAATTGAAACACAACATTCCTGAGCAGTCCAGCTCTTCTTTTCACTTTTTCTAAATGATGAATTCATCCTGAGGTTTCCTGCATCACATATTCTCCATTATATAAGAGCAATCTGTAAAGGATCAAGCTCCCAATGCAGTCTGCTAGTGCAGTAGAGATGGTAAATGTCAGGATAGAGCTGTCAGCCATCCTTTCAGTGTATGTTTTATCTAAAAAGTGAAAATATCAATGTTTCCTTCCATTTCCCAAATTCACTAATGATAAAACCTTTATGCATTTCCAGCAAAAGGACATAGTCACCCCCAGAATTTAATAGGTACTTTATTATATATTCATACTGTCCTGTAATTCTGCTTGATTTTCTCTCAAAATGCATCAGATCAATGCTTTTGAATATAAAATATTCAAAATTTTCTGGGGAGCATGCCCCCAGACCCCCCTAGAGGGATTATTGCCTCTTCACCTTTTTCAATCCCGACCTGTTGTCATGCCTGCTATTGAGCAGTGCAGGGCATGGTAAAAACAGTCTACTGCACTCAGCAGCCACATCTGAAACAAGATCAAAATTTAGAATTTCTTTCGGCTCAATATCATCACTTCAAAAACAATAAATGACTTGATTTAGTGTTTTCGTTAGTTAACAGTATTATGAAATGTACAATATCACTTCCCTGAGCCTTTTCCTGAATGTGCTATGTGTATTCAGACTATTTATGAATATGTTTAATGTTTCTCAGCGGGGCCCCTTGGAAATTTTAGCCTGGGGCCCCAGCACACTCTAGAATCGCCACTGACTGGACGTTTGCCTACTTGGTCGAAGACCACTCTCGCGTTGTTTCTCCAAGGCTGGGAAGGTCCAGGCTACCGATGGATCAGGTTGGTTCGATCAGAGTTGGATCAAGTTGGTGACGTTGGTTTGGTCTGGAAAGCCGAACAGCGGATCTTGAAGTCCGTCTCTCACACCGGTGCCCCGCGGATCCCTCTCGACAGCTCTCTTTGGAGAATCTTCTGGCAAACGCAGGCTTGGAAGGTGGTTGTGTCTCAAAGCTCTCACGGTGTTATTAACAAAAATGTATTAATGGCTGATTTAATTCGCGGGGCCCTCCTGAAGTCCACTGTCATCTCCACAGTCTTGAGCGGGTTCAGCTCCAGGTGGTTCTGACCACACCAGAGGACCAGCTGTTCTACCTCCTGTCTGTATGCAGACTCGTCCCTGTCCAGGATCAGTCTGATGACAGTTGTGTCGTCTGCAAACTTCAGGAGCTTCACAGATGGGTCCCCTGAGGTGCAGTCATTGGTGTAGAGGGAGAAGAGCAGTGGGGAGAGGACACATCCCTGGGGGACGCCAGTGCTGATGGTCCGGATGCTGGATGTGGTGTTACCCAGCCTCACCTGCTGTCTCCTGTCAGTCAGGAAGTTGGTAATCCACTGACAGGTGGAGACTGGCACAGTGAGCTGGGACAGCTTCTGGCAGAGGGTTTCCGGGATGATGGTGGTGAAGGCCGAGCTGAAGTCCACAAACAGGATCCTGGCATAGGTCCCTGGAGAGTCGAGGTGGTGCAGGATGTAGTGCAGTCCCATGTTTACTGCATCATCCGCTGACCTGTTTGCCCTGTAGGCAAACTGCAGGGGGTCCAGCAGGGGTCCTGTGATGTCCTTCAGGTGGCTCAACACCAGTCTCTCACACGACTTCATGACCACAGATGTCAGGGCGACGGGTCTGTAGTCAGTGATGCAGGGTTTTTTGGGGACAGGGATGATGGTGGAGCGTTTGAAGCAAGAGGGGACTTCACAGAGCTCCAGGGATCGGTTGAAGATCTGTGTGAAGATGGGGGCCAGCTGGTCAGCGCAGACTCTCAGGCAGGATGGAGACACAACGTCTGGTCCTGGAGCCTTTCTGATTTTCTGTTTCTGAAACAGCCGACACACATCCTCTTCACAGGCCTGTAGAGCTGGTGGAGGGGGCAGGAGGAGGAGGGGGGAGGTGGTGGGGGGTTCAGGTGGTCCATTGTGCGGGCAGCTGGGTGGAGTGATAGGAGTGGGTGATGGGTGTGAAAACCTGCAGTAGAAGCCGTTCCGGTCCTCAGCGAGTCGTTGGTCACCTACAGTGTGGGGGGATGGGCTCCTGTAGTCCGTGATGGTTTTCAGGCCCCTCCAAACTGACGAGGGATTGGTGGCTGAAAAGCTGTTTTCCAACTTCTTGGTGTAGTTCTTTTTAGCCACCCTTATTTCCTTTGTAAGCTGGTTCCTGGCCTGCCTGTACAGGTTCCTATCCCCAGCTCTGTAGGCTTCCTCCTTGGCCTGACATAGCTTCCTTAGGTGTGAGGTGAACCAGGGTTTGTTGTTATTGTATGTGCAGTGGGTCCTGGTTTGCACACACATATCCTCACAAAAACTGATGTAAGATGTCACAGTGTCTGTCAGTTCGTCCAGGTTTGTGGCTGCAGCCTCAAAAACAGTCCAATCAGTGCAGTCAAAGCAGGCCTGTAGCTCCAGCTTTGCCTCCTCTGTCCATCTCTTCACAGTCTTTACTACAGGCTTAGCAGCTTTAAGTTTTTGCCTGTAGGTCGGGATGAGATGGATCATGCAGTGATCGGAGAGTCCTAAAGCTGCACGGGGGACAGAGCGATAGGCGTCCTTTAAAACTGTGTAGCAGTGGTCCAAAATGTTTGAGTCCCTGGTGGGGCACTTGATGTGCTGTCTGTATTTTGGGAGTTCACGGGTGAGATTAGCTCTGTTAAAATCCCCCAGAATGATGAGCAGGGAGTCAGGATGTTTTTCCTCCACGTCTGTTACCTGGTCAGCCAGCTGCTGTAACGCCTCCACTACAGCAGCTTCAGG
Source organism: Cetoscarus ocellatus (assembly GCA_037902135.1). Lineage (NCBI taxonomy): Eukaryota > Metazoa > Chordata > Actinopteri > Labriformes > Labridae > Cetoscarus > Cetoscarus ocellatus. The sequence continues at coordinate 127,184 of JBAMNC010000123.1, read as the reverse complement.
TGGGATGTAAACACTGACCAGGACAAACGAGGAGAACTCCCGTGGAGAATAAAAGGGTTTGCAGTTTACGAAAAGTGACTCCAAGTGAGGGCTGCATGACTTCTTCAACGCTGTGACATCTGTACACCAGCTTTCATTCACATAGAAACACGTACCGCCACCCCGCGTCTTCCCGGCGAGCTCCGTGACGTGGTCCGCTCGGTAGAGCTGGAAGCCCGGCAGCTGTAGTGCGCTGTCGGGGATGTGATCACCAAGCCAGGTTTCAGTGAAGCACAGAGCGGCAGATCTGTTAAAGTCCTTGTTTTTTGAGTTGAGGAGCAGCAGTTTGTCAATTTTATTAGCCAGAGACTGAACGTTGGCGAGATGTATAGACGGGAGCGCAGTCCTTAATCCACGCTGCAGCAGCTTCACAAGTGGTGAAAGTGGGTGAAAAGAGTCCAGCAGACTTAAGTCCAATATTGAGTAGTTCTTCTCTGGTGAATGTAACCAGAGAAGGAGAGCACAAAACAGCGAAAACACACAAAAACGCACAAAGTACGAGAGAGCGAAGCACCGAGGCAGCCGTCTGTGGCGCCATCTTGGATCGAATCCAAGATAAGTATCATAAGTATAAGATCTTAGACAACCCATGAACAAATGATAAGAGGATGATATCAGACAATTCTAACTCATCAATGAAACACACAGTTAGATGGCACATTTATCATCATGCTTGAGGTAAATTACCGACATACTGTTGTGCAAATGTGGCTAAATGAATACTATACTACAAAGCATTACTAGAACACACTGTAACACATAATGATTACATTGTAGGTAATTTCTGGTATTTATGGCGACATATCTTGAATATTATAACTGTGTTTGTGCTATACTAACAGAAGGTCGCTAGGTGGAGCTGTTGGTCTTCCACAGAATTTAGAATAAATCTGGGATCTCATTAACTTCACTCCTGGGGGTCGTAGAGGGACCGTTGAAAAGATCTAGGGATGTTCATCCCACACTGACTTCAAATCAACAAACAGTTTATAATTTCAAACATTAATACCAGTCCTTTATGTTTTATTCATCTGAGATTGTTCTGGATGCTTGGAATGCAAGGGAAAGTCCAGATGTCCTGTGAGAGGGGAATTTTACGACCTGTAGCTGTGAATGTTAGTTCGCAGTTCACAGAGATAAGGGGATTGGGAAAGTCATTTTCTCCTTAGGTGCGACTGGTAACTTGTATATACGTCTTTTAAGTTCTTCCCAGCACCTATAGGTGCATTGATGAACTCATGGGGTTCTTGGAGTAGCCTATAAGCTGTTAAAGGAACCTAGAGGTTCTTCAAGGACCAACCCAGTTTTTACAGTGATGACCAAAGTTTCTGTTCTTTTCAAAATATTTTAGTATTTGCTTTATTAGCTGCCCTTCAATGAGACAGATTATCAAAACTGCAAACAGATGTGAAAGGAAAGACTGTAAAATAAATTGCTTTTCTCTTTCAAGGCACTGACGGGACTACAATCAAAAATATCCCAGAGCTGGAGTGTGTCTGCCTTGAATGAGACAAAAGAATACGGTTACAGCCAAGACCTTTAGGACGTTGTTCTTATAGTGGGGCAGCTTAACCAAAATATCCATAACAATTGTGCATTTCGTGATAAAAGCATGAAATTTGGCACACATGACATGACACAGACATTAATATTCTGAAAAGATCTAGTTATTGGGCCATCTCAGATTTAACCCTTGATAGCTGTGGCGGCCATTTTCCTCAATGGCCGATTGTGGTTTCTGGTATTTGACTGACCTGCTCATCTACAGAGTACTGTAGGTTGACTTTTGGATGACTTCATCTGTAAATGGTCAGGAAAGACCAGGGAAGAACCAGTAGTTGAAATTGTGCAAGACTTAACATTCTAATTAGACTAATTAGCATAATTGATCTAATTGGGAAGCACAATTTCGCATTTTAATGTACATATTCTAGTCCGGTATATGGCTTGGCACTTTGATCGTGTCAGTGTGGTAGGGTGGCAGTGGGGTGACAGTGGGGGTGCAGTGATTGTTGTAGCAATTGATCGCGGCAGGCAAGCTGACACACTTCATCATGACCAGACACCAAGTGTGCAGATCTCATTTGCCAAAGATGTTCACTCCCTTGTCAGTGTTATTGAACAGCTTGGCAACCCATTTGAAGAAGAGAGCATGGATCTCATTGTCCTTGATACAAAGGAAATTGCGGGCCCTGTTGCAGTTGATGCTGTCCAGAATACGAAGAAGATTGGCCAAGAGCAGTTCCAGGCTTCCACCAATGACTGCCTGCTGGAAAGAAAGAAGCCAATTAATGACGCCATTCACTGAAATAAACTGAAGGTGTTCAGTACTTCCACCACTAGAAAGGCGAGTAAGGGAAAGCAGCAACTTTCCTCTCTCAAGAATGATGTGGAACTCTTTCCAAGGCTATGCATTGGCTGCCAGACGAGAGAAGGAAATCTTGAGTTCTTTCGTCATGAGAATCAGGTATACCCTCAATCACTCTCTAATGGAGGAAGCCTCCGCATAGGCGCGAAAAGTGATCTCCTCTCATGCTTGGAAGACCTGTCTGATGACAAATCACAGGCTCCCGCCGCTACCACTGTAATTCTGGATGGAGCAGCCATCGTACAGATGCTGAAGCCAGGTGCAGCAAAGAACTTTGACAAGTATGCTGAAGATGTGTTCATCCCATACATCTCCACAAAGCTTTCAGAATCAGAATCAGAATCAGAATCGTTTTTTATTGCCAAGTATGCGACACATACAAGGAATTTGACTTCGGCAGTTGTTTTCTCTCTAGTACAGTGAACGAGGCAAAATAAAAATAAGGTAAATGTAAAAAATTTTAAAGAAAAAAAAAGAGGATAAGATAAAATAAATAAAATGAAGAAATATAAATGTACAAAACTCTTAACAATAAAGTGTGTGTGTAAAAATAAAAAATAGAAAATGTGCATCAGGAATATATACAAGCAAGCATCCAGGAATGTTTACAACTGAAGAGAGGAAAGTGCAGCTGTGCAATGATAGTGCAGCTATTAACTGTTTAAAAAGTTGCAGCTCTTATTAATTATGTAGCTATGAGCTGTTTAGAATGGTGACTGCCGATGGGTAGAAACTGCTCCTGTGCCGGCTTGTCCTGGTCCGCAGGGCTCTGAGGCGCTTGCCGGATGGGAGCAGTTCAAAGAGTCTGTGAGCAGGGTGAGTGGAGTCCCTCATAATGTTTCCTGCTCTCCTACGAGTCCTGGAGCAGTACAGGTCCTGGATGGAGGGCAGGGGGACACCGATGATTCGCTCAGCAGTCCTCACAGTGCGCTGCAGTCTGGACCTGTCCTGCCTGGTGGCAGCTCCGAACCACACAGTGATGGAGGAGCACAGGACAGACTCGATGACTGCAGTGTAGAACTGCAGCAGCAGCTCAGGGGGGAGTCCATGTTTCCTCAGGAGCCGCAGGAAGTACATCCTCTGCTGGGCCTTCTTGAGGATGGAGCTGATGTTCTGCTCCCACTTCAGATCCTGAGAGATGATCGTGCTCAGGAATCTGAAGCTCTCCACAGTGGACACCGGGCTGCTGAGGACTGTGAGGGGGGGCAGGGTGGGGGGGTGTCTCCTAAAGTCCACTACCATCTCCACCGTCTTGAGCGTGTTTAGCTCCAGGTTGTTCTGACTGCACCAGAGCACCAGCTGATCCACTTGCTGTCGGTAAGCAGTCTCATCACCATCCTGGATAAGACCGATGATGGTGGTGTCGTCTGCGAACTTCAGTAGCTTCACAGAGGCGTCCGTGGAGGTGCAGTCGTTTGTGTAGAGGGAGAAGAGTAGTGGAGAAAGGACACATCCCTGGGGGGTCCCTGTGCTGGTGGTCCGAATGTCTGAGGTGACCTGCCCCAGCCTGACCTGCTGGCTTCTGTCAGTCAGGAAACTGTAGATCCACTGACAGAGCGCAGGTGGCACGGTGAGCTGGGACAGTTTGGAGCAGAGGGAGTGGGGGACGACAGTGTTGAAAGCCGAGCTGAAGTCTACGAAAAGGACACGTGCATAGGTCCCGGGACGATCCAGGTGCTGCAGGATGTAATGCAGCCCCAAGTTGACAGCGTCGTCCACTGATCTGTTTGCCCGGTAGGCAAACTGCAGGGGGTCTAGCAGGTCGCTCGTGAGGGACTTCAGGTGGGCCAGCACCAGCCGCTCAAAGGTCTTCATGACTACAGATGTCAGGGCGACAGGCCTGTAGTCATTAAGTCCAGAGATGGTAGGTTTCTTCGGGACGGGGATGATGGTGGAGCGCTTGAAGCAGGAGGGGACCTCACCCAGCTCCAGGGACCTGTTGAAGAGCTGAGTGAGCACGGGAGCCAGCTGGTCTGCACAGGCTCGCAGACAGGAGGGGGAAACTCCATCAGGACCTGGAGCTTTCCTGGTCTTTTGTCTCTGCAGCAGCCGGCTCACTTTCTCCTCGCTCACTTGGAGGGTCTGGAGGTTGGAGGTGCTGGGGGACGGGGGTGGTGATGAGGTTGAGGTGAGGGGCTCAGTGTCTGTGGGTGGTGGTGGGGGGGCAGAGGAACTACAGAGAGGGGTGGGACAGGTGTGAAGTGGTCCCTCTCGAATCTGCAGTAGAAGTTGTTGAGGTCGTCAGCCAGGGCTTTGTTGTCTGCAGCAGCGGGGGCCGGGCGTCTTCTGTAGCTGGTGATCTCCTGCAGGCCTTTCCACACTGATGCTGGGTCGTTGGCTGAGAACCTGTTTTTCAGCTTTTCAGAGTAGCTCCTCTTAGCCACTCTGATCTCCTTAGTGTAACCCTTGTTGGAGTTTTACTTTTGTTAAAAGAAATTAAATTATGATCAAAAATTGGTAATCAGAAGACTAGAGTCGACTATGGAGCCTGTATACACCAAAACAACATACCAGAATCAACACACAGAGAACAGATATCCAATTTGTGAAAATAATTCTCCTTTATTTTAAAGATTCAGAGAATGACAATCATACATCCAATCAATCACAATTTATACCCGGGGTTTTTCTTTCATATGCAATAACACAAAAAAACATTAAATAACAAAAAGAAAATATATAGTGCACTATATCTGAAAATAAAGAAATTCAACAGAAATTTAATTAGAACTTTTGTTCTAAAGATTTCTCAGTCTCTAAGACTAACTTTGGTCCTTATGTTGTTGGCTTTAAGTGTCCTTCCTACCCTACAATTGAGTACGTAGAAACACAGTTCAGGGGGAAAAGGGGGGTCTGGTTGTATGGAATCCAATGCAGAGTGTCCAGGAATCCATTCTGGGTCAGCTCGCCATCAAAGGGTCCAATCCAGAAAAAAACCTGACCTAAAGGTAAGGTCAGAACTTATATTCAAATTTCGTAATATAACACCATCTAGGTTTGTCATGACACATATCCAAAATCCTCAATAAACAGTAACAGGGGTAAAAAGTCTTATTGCTAAATTAAAACATTCAGCTAACACTCTTACCATTAGGGTATTTATTTACAATAATCCCCGCTAGCATGACGCTAGCTCTATTAGCGATTAGCAGGGTCCTGCTAACACTAGTATATAGCATCTCCTATTGTTTCTGGTAGCATGGGGCTAACGCTATTAGCGGTTAGCGGGGTCCCGCTAGCATTAGCATATAGCATTGACATTTCAACTTTTCTCACCGATGCAGGGGTTCAGTTCATCGAGTTTCTGCGATGTTCCGGTTCTCATGTCCCTTCATAGCATCTTCAGTTGAAAGTACAAACTGTTCTGAGTGCTCCAACCACTTTTAAGCGGTTGTATCTCAATTGTTTGGAGCCGTAGTTTCTAGCGTGGCCTCCCTTCAGTGCTGCGGCTTAGAAAGGAAGTGACATCATCAGTGCGTGGCTTATCTGCTCACTGAACCAGAACAAGCTGCTGAAATCTTGCTAAGGAAAAGAAATATCTATCTATAAAGTATATATTAATTTATACTGTCAATAAAGTGTTTTTTTATTAGATTATTTATTTATATTGTCAATAATTTACTAGATTTATTATCAGAATAAATCTAACTAATATTTAACCTGGGCTACACTCTCCCCTCTTGAATCATGCTCGTCTCAGTGACGGGTTTTGGAGGTGGGCATAGGTAAGCATCAGACTCCCTACTTTCCAGCAAGGCATCAGTGAAGGCTGTACTCAAGCCTTGGAACAGGGACTGAACGATAGATATTAGTGGGCTTCCCAGATTTGCATACTGCAGTCGGTCAGGTTTTCCTCTGTGTCTTGTTGAACGTCTGACGTTACTCTCCATTCCCTCTGTTTCAGCATTTTCATTTGACACCATTTCACTTGCAGCTGAGTCATTCTCAGTTGGTCTGTCTCTTCTTTCTGGAGGAACATCAGTCTCAAGTGCTGGTAAAGTTTCATCTGAGAGAGGATCGTTTCTCGCAGAATCTTTGGTCCGTGTTTCTTTTCCAAGTTCTTTGTCAACAGAACAGGGCGAGTGTTCATTTTCGGATGTAGCTGGAAGAGAGCTGTCAGGTAAGTTGTCATTAGATGGATTATCAGGTAAGCACTCTTCATTCACAGAAGCATCGACTAGAGGATCATTTCCTATGAGAATGATAGCAGGTAAGTTATTGTCAAATCCTTTTTCTTCAGCATCTCTTTGAAGATTTGACTCAGGGCAATTGTTTGTTCTTGGAACTTGATGAACAGTTGTAAATTTGATTGGATCCATGGAGGGTTGATTGTTAAACCATAAAAAGGGGAAATTGTCCTCTTCAAGGTCTGAGGATATGTCAACTTGTTCAGGCTCTTTAGAACTCCTTGTTCTTGGTTTTTGTGGTTTTGGCAAAACAGGTTTGTTGATTTGCAATGGGAGATGACCACATGGTAGCAAAAGGTCTCTATGGAGGGTACGTAGGGGACCTTCTTTGTTCTCTGGTCTAACGGTGTAAACGGGAAGATCTCCAGCTTGTTTGACCACCACATAGACATCTGCCTCCCATTTATCAGCGAGTTTGTGTTTACCTCGCAAGCGAACAGCTCTCACTAAAACTCTGTCACCAGCTTCAAGTTTGGAAACAGTTACACGCCTGTCAAATCTTGCCTTGTTATTGTCTGCTGTCTTTTTGCTGTTTTGAATGGCTATTTTGTAGCTTTCTTCAAGGTGAGATCTCAGATTCTTTACATACTCTGAATGAGAAGTGTATTCACTTCCTTTCAAGGGAAGTCCAAATGCCAAGTCAACTGGTAATCTGGGTTGACGGCCAAACATCAACTCATAAGGACTGAACCCGGTGACATCGTTTCTGGTACAATTATATGCATGTGCCAGTGGCTTCACAAAATTTTTCCATTGAGTTTTGTCTTTGTTTTCAAGAGTTCCAAGCATGTTTAACAATGTCCTATTGAAACGTTCAACGGGATTTCCTCGGGGATGATAAGGAGTTGTTCTGATCTTATTGATACCTGCGATTTTGCACAGCTCTTTGATGGTCCTTGATTCAAAATCGGGTCCTTGGTCGCTATGCAACCGCTCTGGAACTCCATAATGGACAAAGAAGTTATTCCACAGACATTTTGCAACTGTGTGAGCTCTCTGATTTGGCGTTGGAATGGCAACACTATACTTTGTAAAGTGGTCTGTTATCACCAAGATGTCTTTAGTATTACTTCTGTCAGGTTCCAGGGTCAAGAAATCCATACAGACAAGTTCGAGCGGCCTGGTAGATTTTATATTCACCAGTGGTGCAGCTCTCTCAGGTTGGGCTTTTCGGCGAATGCATCGCTCACAGGTTTTGACCATTCTTTCTACGTCAGCAGCCATCCTCGGCCAGTAGAACCTGGTTCTCACTAAATCCATAGTACGCTCAAAACCAAGGTGACCCATATCGTTGTGGAGACTTTTCAGAACAACAGAATGAAGCGTTTTAGGAAGTACAAGCTGATATGCAACTCTGCCACCATCTTGACGTCTGCGATATAGAACCTGATTCCGCAGTTCAAGACGACTCCACTCTCTGAGAAAGAAGGATAAGTCGGGGAGTTGCTTCCTGACTGTGGGAGGGGGTTTTTCTCCAATCTCGATTTCAGCAATGACCTCTCTGAGACAGGGGTCGGCTCGTTGTTCATCTCTGATCTCTTGTTCAGATAGCTGAGGGAGAACATGTAAACCGCCACATTGCTCCTCATCTACAAAACTATCTGGTAAAGCGTCAGGAGAGGTAGCTAATGACTGTACCAGGGACATGACTCATCACCATTAGAATTGCAGATCATATGCTTTTCACAAATGGCTTTTACAATGTCTTTACTGATACCTAGCTCAGGGTCAGCCAAGTGTGTTTGAGTGAACTGTCGTATCCGTTCCTGTTCCTTCTGGGAAACAAGGTCATTTGAGAGCTCTGAATGTGGTCTTCGAGAGAGACCATCTGCATCAGCGTTCAACTTTCCGGCTCGATACTGGAGCTTGAAAGTAAAAGTGGACAGGGCTGCAAGCCATCTATAGCTTGTAGCATCAAGTTTTGCTGTGGTAAGTATGTATGTTAAAGGATTACTATCAGTTACAACAGTGAACTGACTTCCATACAGGTAATCATGGAATTTATCCACAACTGCCCACTTAAGAGCCAAAAATTCTAACTTATGAGCAGGATACCTTGCTTTACTACATGATAGCCCTCTACTGGCATAGGCAATCACTCTCCAACTTCCCTCTTGGTGTTGGTACAGAGCAGCTCCAAGCCCAGTAGTGCTGGCATCAGTGTGGACCACATACGGCAGTCTAGGGTCAGCAAAACCAAGGACAGGTGAGGAGGTAAGTTTTTCAATGATAGTTTTGAATGCAACCTCACAAGCAGGAGACCAACGACTACCAAAAGGCTTCTTTGGGTCATGGTATGACTGATTTCTTTCCTTCTTGGAATTTTTATGCAATGGAGGGTAGCCAGAGGTCAGATCTGTGAGAGGTTTTACGATGGAGGAGTAACCCTTTACAAACCGTCTGTAGTATCCTGCGAACCCAAGGAAAGATCACAATTCTTTCAAGTTCTGCGGTATTGGCCATGTGCTAAGAGCAGCCACCTTCTCAGGATCAGTTTTCACTCCTTCCTTGGATACTACATGTCCCAAGTATTTGACTGATGTCTGAAAGAATTTGCATTTTTCAGGCGATAGCTTTAGTCCATACTCTTTAAGACGGTTTAAGACTTTCAGTAGTCTGGTTTCATGTTCTTCCAGTGTCTTTGAGAATACAATGATGTCATCGAGAAACACAACAACCTCTTTCAGATTCATATCACCCATGCATTTCTCCATTAGACGCTGAAAGGTACTTGGAGCGTTGGTGACTCCTTGAGGCATTCTATTGAACTCCCAAAACCCCATGGGACAGACGAAAGCGGTTTTGGGTTTGTCAGACTCCTCAACCTCAATTTGATAGTAGCCTGATTTCAAGTCGAGAACTGAAAACCATCGTGAGCCATGGAGAGTTGAAAATGCCTCCTCCAAGTTTGGGAGTGCGTACGCATCCTTGATTGTTTGGAGATTGAGTTTCCTGAAATCAATGCAGAGACGAACATCTCCATTCTTCTTCCTTACAACGACAATAGGGGAGGAGAAAGGGGATTCAGACTCACGGATGACTCCAGCTTGCAAGAGCTCCTGAAGATGCTTACGTACTGCTTCCACATCCTGGGGGTGTATGGGTCGAGCTCGGTGTTTGAAGGGGGTTTCGTCTGAAAGTTTGATTCTGTGTTTTACTTGACTGGTTCTACCAAAGTCGAGGTCATTTTGTGCAAAGACTTCTGGCATGCTATTGAGTTTGTGTGTGATCCGCTCTTTCCAATGTGTAGGTACAGGTGAATCACCAAAGTTGAATTTTAAATCAGACAGGTTGGAACTTGGGGGTTTCACAGTATGCTCATGGGAGATGACTCTCTGGTAAGCGCTAAGCTCTCCAATAACACACCTTCTGGGAATGATGATATCATGCTCAGTCTCATTGGTGAGTACAACTGGCACTATGGAAGAGCTGTTTAGTGGGCAAATCAACAAGACAAGTTTTAACTAGTAGTCCACCTGGTAAAGAAGACACACATGGGTGCTCTAACACAGCTGATTTATCAGAGGTGAACCCATTTGCATTTACACACCCTTCAAGGACTACAGTTTCTCCAGCTGAGACAAGTTGGGGACTTTTACTTTTCATTTTAACCAGGCCCAGCTTTCCATCTTTGTTTTGATGATACCGCAGATCAAGGATGTTCAGGACTGCTTTGTAACCGTGGGTGGTTGGTGATGGTGGATCATGAGCAGCTTCAAGGTAGGTCTTGTACAATGCATCCAATGTATTTGTGCCAATTAACACAAGTGAATCAGCCTCAGGGCGGACATCTGGAACTACTAGAGCAAGAGTCTGGACTTCAACTTCTGCTCCAAGAAAGACTTTTGGGAAAGAAAGGTTCAACTCTATGTAGCCAAGATAAGGTACAGGTTGACCATTGGCCCCCTCAACCTCCAGCAGATCAAGAAGTGGTTTTATCTCATAATTAGGTAAGTGTTGCTGAAAGAATGATTGAGGCACAGTGGTAACCTGTGAACCGGTGTCAAGCAAGCAATTAACAAGACTTCCTTCTATTTTAACTTGTGCAGTGCTCTTTGTGCCGATGAGACCCCTTGGCAGTTTGAAATGACTTCTTGTTGAATTACAGGATTTTAGAAAAGAATGGTTTTTGGTGGTTGCTTGTGGATTGGGTTCTGTGGGACATTTCTGATCATTTACAGTTCTTATCTGTCCCTCGACAGGAACTGTCTTCCGTTTAAAGGTGTTACAGAAGAGTTTTGATTGTCCCATGCTTGCTGCCGCTGTCGGAGCTCCTTCCGCTTTGCTGCTACCAGTGCAGGGTTTGCCTCTAGTTCACAGTTGACTGCAACATGCCCATCCTCTCCACAGTGAAAACAGTACCATGGTTTTGGCCTGGAACTTGTGCTTGGTTTTGGGTGGCCTGAAGAATGGTTAAACTGTTTCTGGGAATAGTCAGGTTTTTTAGCTTGAGTCACTTTTGGTTGTTCTCTCTTGGTAGATTGTTGTTTCTTGTTAATGAAGGATGTTAGTTGACTTTTTAAGTCTGCAATCTGTTTCTGGAGGTTATGTATACTGTTTGCATTTGATGTTTGAGTTGGATGACACTGACATACACTGTGTACTTGTGAAACAGTTCTTTGTTTAGGGACACCTAAATGTTGTTTCATACGAGTAACTTTAGCATCCTGTCTATCCTCCTCTGTTCGTAACAACAACAAGAGATCAGCAAATGATGGGGGACACTGTTTTTTACGCTCTAATTGAAGGTCAGTGAGCAACTTGTTATCCCAACATCCTCTACAAAACTGCTTGAGAAGATGCGTGTCCATATCTTTTGCTGGAACACCACCCCTTCTCACAGCATTACTTAAGGCAACTTGAAGTCGCTGCAAGTAGGACGAAGGTTTCTCCCCTGAGTCCTGCAGGGTATTCATAAACCTTACAAACAGTTCTTCTCCATCTTCCACTGTGGAAAAGGCAGAGTCCAACATTTGTAAGTAAGCAGAAGGTGGCGCTTCAGGTCCTAGATGTCGGACAACATCCAAAGCTGGAGCAAACAGGCTTTCAAGAATTTTACGGGTTTTTTCAAGTTCAGCAACAGTGGTGTCTTTCATCATCAAGTTCAACATGTGATCGCCAAGAGTCATAATCAACTTCGGAGTAGGGCTTTGGGACTTTTCCGGAGAAAGCTCTCAATCTCAGCATGGAATGAGAGTATTGGAGCTTATCTTCACTTCTAACAATGTGCTCAACCACTATCCTTTGTACTTCAGGTGGATTGAGTTGACTAGGAGTTAGAATTGGGGATGTTTCAGATTTAGGGAGTAGAACTGGGGATGCCTCAGATTTAGGGTTTAGAATTGGGGATGCCTCAGATTCAGGGTTAAGAATTGGGGATGCCTCAGATTTAGGGTTAAGAATTGGGGATGCCTCAGATTTAGGGTTAAGGCCAGAAACTGGAGGTGGAGCCTCATGTTGATTTGATACTGTGGTCTGTTCAAGACCCTCTGTGTGGGGTGGGGAATTATCATGATTGCTGGACACATCATCTCCAATAGACTCCTCTATTTGCAACATTACATCCCTTAACACATCCTCAAAATCCTTACCACTCAACTTAGCGATTCCCTTCAGTTCATCTAAATATGTTTGTGTCACACTGCTCCCTGCCTTCTGTGTATAAACACTTGCTAATGCTTGAATTTTGCCAGGTGGATCAGAACCATCTGAGAAAGTATGACTGTAAGGTAAAAGTGGCTCTAATGCCTGTAGAGCAGTACCATAGTTAAACTCAACTATCAGGCTAGCATTAAACTCTGATGTTGGATCATCAATAGTAAGTGTCCTATTTATTGAACCATACTTTTTCAAGAAATCAAGTATTTCCTCATCCTTTACTGACCCTGTTAATCCGCTCACTAATACTGCATTAGGAACTTTAACACCAAGGCGATTGACAACATCCATCATAGAATATACTGGTAATATTGTAAGGGAAAAAAAATATGTGTGCTTATTCTGGAATTATTGTTTTGGTATATAATAGACTCCTGGCTAGTTCGCCAGATTAATGTAACCCTTGTTGGAGTTTTACTTTTGTTAAAAGAAATTAAATTATGATCAAAAATTGGTAATCAGAAGACTAGAGTCGACTATGGAGCCTGTATACACCAAAACAACATACCAGAATCAACACACAGAGAACAGATATCCAATTTGTGAAAATAATTCTCCTTTATATTAAAGATTCAGAGAATGACAATCATACATCCAATCAATCACAATTTATACCCGGGGTTTTTCTTTCATATGCAATAACACAAAAAAACATTAAATAACAAAAAGAAAATATATAGTGCACTATATCTGAAAATAAAGAAATTCAACAGAAATTTAATTAGAACTTTTGTTCTAAAGATTTCTCAGTCTCTAAGACTAACTTTGGTCCTTATGTTGTTGGCTTTAAGTGTCCTTCCTACCCTACAATTGAGTACGTAGAAACACAGTTCAGGGGGAAAAGGGGGGTCTGGTTGTATGGAATCCAATGCAGAGTGTCCAGGAATCCATTCTGGGTCAGCTTGCCATCAAAGGGTCCAATCCAGAAAAAAACCTGACCTAAAGGTAAGGTCAGAACTTATATTCAAATTTCGTAATATAACACCATCTAGGTTTGTCATGACACATATCCAAAATCCTCAATAAACAGTAACAGGGGTAAAAAGTCTTATTGCTAAATTAAAACATTCAGCTAACACTCTTACCATTAGGGTATTCATTTACAATAATCCCCGCTAGCATGACGCTAGCTCTATTAGCGATTAGCAGGGTCCTGCTAACACTAGTATATAGCATCTCCTATTGTTTCTGGTAGCATGGGGCTAACGCTATTAGCGGTTAGCGGGGTCCCGCTAGCATTAGCATATAGCATTGACATTTCAACTTTTCTCACCGATGCAGGGGTTCAGTTCATCGAGTTTCTGCGATGTTCCGGTTCTCATGTCCCTTCATAGCATCTTCAGTTGAAAGTACAAACTGTTCTGAGTGCTCCAACCACTTTTAAGCGGTTGTATCTCAATTGTTTGGAGCCGTAGTTTCTAGCGTGGCCTCCCTTCAGTGCTGCGGCTTAGAAAGGAAGTGACATCATCAGTGCGTGGCTTATCTGCTCACTGAACCAGAACAAGCTGCTGAAATCTTGCTAAGGAAAAGAAATATCTATCTATAAAGTATATATTAATTTATACTGTCAATAAAGTGTTTTTTTATTAGATTATTTATTTATATTGTCAATAATTTACTAGATTTATTATCAGAATAAATCTAACTAATATTTAACCTGGGCTACATTAGTCAGTGTGTTCCTGGCCTGCCGGTACAGAGCTCTGTCCCCACTCCTGTAGGCATCCTCCTTGGCTCGACGAAGGCGGCTAAGTTTTAATGTAAACCAGGGTTTATTGTTGCTGTATGTCCGGAAAGTCTTTGTTGTTACACAAACATCCTCGCAAAAACTGATGTACGATGTCACAGTGTCTGCCAGTTCATCTATGTTGGTGGCTGCAGCTTCAAAAACACTCCAGTCGGTGGAGTCAAAACAGTCTTGAAGTTCCTGTTTTGCTTCACTCGTCCACTTCTTCACTGTCTTGACCAACGGCTTGGCAGATTTTAGTTTTTGCCTGTAAGATGGAATCAGATGGACCAGACAGTGGTCAGAGTGTCCCAAAGCTGCACGGGGTACAGAGCGATATGCATCCTTTAAGACTGTGTAACAGTGATCCAGAGTGTTATTGTCCCTGGTGGGACAATTAATACATTGTTTGTATTTTGGCAGTTCATGGTTGAGTTTTGCTCTGTTAAAGTCCCCCAGAATAATAAGCAGAGAGTCCGTGTGTTCTCGTTCTAAACATGTGATCTGTTCAGCCAGCTGCTGCACAGCCTCGCTCACGTTAGCCTGAGGTGGGATGTAAACACCGACGAGAATAAAGGAGGAAAACTCCCGCGGTGAATAAAAAGGCTTACAGTTCAGAACGAGGGACTCTAGATTTTGGTTACAATGTCTATTAAGCACTGTGACATCTGTACACCAACCTTCGTGGATGTAGAAACATATTCCGCCTCCCTTTGATTTCCCAGTCAGCTCCGTGACGCAGTCCGCGCGCAGCAGCTGGAATCCTGGCAGGTACAGTCCGCTGTCCGGGATAGAGTCACTGAGCCAGATTTCCGTGAAACAAAGAGCCGCGGAATGTCCAAAGTCTCTATTTGTCCCGCTTAGGAGAAGTAGCTCGTCCATTTTATTAGGAAGAGACCGGACGTTGGCGAGGTGGATTGCCGGGAGCGCAGTGCGGAAGCCCCATTGTCTCAGCTTCACGAGCGCGCCGGCTCGCTTTCCCCGTCTGCGTCTCCTCCATACTCCATAAAGAGCCGCTGCTCCACCGACCAGAAGTTCGGAAAAACTTTCTTGGTCCGCGTAGAAAGATGGAAAAAAGTCCAAAGAGTGCTGCCTAATGTTCAGTAGCTCTTCTCTGCCAAAAGTGATGCGGTTGGAGTGCGCACACACAAAGAAAATACACAAACTGCAACACGACTGGATCTTGTGTGGGACATTGTTGATTCACTGAAAGGCACTGCCAGAGCAAAACGTGGACATGGGATCCGTAGGCGTATGATGGCTGGGGTTGCCATACCTGGAAACTGGCAGAACTTCCTCAGAGTGGACAGCAACAAGACAGAGCTGTTTGCATTTCTGACAGAGGCTCTTCTCCAGTGGTTTGAACAGGAGGGCACACAGCTGGTCATCACTGATGGAGAAGCTGTCCAGAGCAAGCCACCACTGCAGGATAGTACATCACTCACCCCATGCAACTACGAAGAGGCCGACACCCATATGTTGCTGCATGCATACCCCGCATCACAGCATGGCCACCACACAATCCTGATACGAACTGTCGACACAGATGTGGTAGTATTGGCTGTGTCGGTAGCTCAGCAGCTACCAGAAGATGAACTCTGGCTAGAATTTGGGACTGGCAAGGGTTTCCGTTACCTAGCAGCCCATGAGCTGGCAGCTACCCTACCCTAGAAGGCACAATCCCTGCCGATGTTTCATGCTCTGACTGGGTGTGACACTGTGTCCAGTTTTGCTGGGCTTGGCAAAAAGACTGCCTGGACAATCTGGAACGTCATGCCAGAGCTAACAGAAGCCCTGCTGAAAATCTTCTCTGCCCCAAGTGACATACCACCAGAAGTGAAAGAAACCATTGAACGCTTTGTCACCCTTCTCTATGAAAGAACCAGCAAGTGCACGGACATTGACAAGGCAAGAAAGAAATTGTTCACAAAGAAGCACAATGTCCAGCTGATCCCACCAACCAAGGCAGCACTGAAAGAACATTTGAAGAGGGCAGTCTACCAGGGAGGCCATGTGTGGGGCCAACACCAGAACTGCCTTCGCCAACCAGCTGAGGTTGGACAAAGAACGATGAGGGCTTGTACGAGCCGCACTGGATGAGTCTGCCAGAAGCCGCCAAGAGCTGCAATGAACTTGTATCCTGCAAATGCAAGAAGGGTTGTGTGAGGCATTGCAAGTGCAAACAAGCTGACCTTAAATGCACAGGTCTCTGTGAGTGTGAGGGAGACTGCTCACAGGAATGACTTATGATCACTGGAAAGTGACAATCTTTTTCATAATCTTGTTCATAAACTGTCAGAGAACAGTAACTGCTGCCATGTTGGAAAACAACTGCCTTGTAAAATCTTGTAATGGCCAAAAGTTTTCAATAAATACTTATTATGTGACAGTACGCATGCTAATGTTGTTATCTTGTTCCACAATCTGAACAGAAAGGTACTATGTTATTGCAAAATGACAATTTTACGCAGACTTTGAGCACTACCTGGAATAAAATTAAAAATTTGACCTCTGAGGAGACTGGAACCACAAAAAATGACTTCAGCACATCCAAAACTATAGAAATAGACATCAAGAACATGAATATTTATCAACTGTGTCTAATTATATGCTTAAATCAATTTTCACGAAACACCATTGGTGGCCATCTTGAAAAATGGCTAATCAAGACTAAATTTGAGGTGGCCCATATCCATATCTGCTTAGTATATATCAGTCTACATCTGTGCCAGTTTTAGTGCTTTTATCACAAAATGCACAATAGGTTAGCTGAGCCCACTATTATGGGGATTCAAAGTGGACCAGTCCTTCCAATAATCCCAGATACCCTAAGAGAAGATTAGAAAGAGATTATTGGCACATTAGCAAACACTTTGTTGACACTTGATAATATTCTTCAGTCATGTCTGATATCCTGCATATTTGCTCTGAATAAGTACATTCTTTTATTTATACTTTTTTTTAAATTGGAGACTAGCATTTCTCAAGCATCAATACAACATATACAGTTATTCCACAGCTGTTTTGCACCCTTTTTAAATTTACGGTACATTAGAACAAAGAACCACAAAAAGAACATCCCCCAAGAATATAGAGGGAGAGAAGAAAAAAAAAAATATATATATATATATATATACACGTATATATATTTATAGGTATATATAAACATACATAAATTAATAATAATAATAATAATAATAATAATAATAATAATCAAACAAGTAAAAAATAATTGCACAAGTAATCAATTAATTAGTGAAGATAAATGGGTACATAAAAGGAAATATAAATATGGAAATAATTTAAATAAATTAAATTATAAAAGGGAGGCAAAAGAGAGAGAGAAAAAAAATAAATAAATAAATAAAGGATGCCCAGTTTGCTCACTTAAAAAAAAAAGTAAAAAAAAAAAAAATGGTAAAATAAAAAACTGTGTGTGTCAGATTGATTTAGATGGTGTCCAGGGAGGTGAGGGTGTTAACATATGTGATTAGAGATTGCCATATTTTCTAAAAATTGGCTGCTGAGCCTCTTAGGAATATTTAACTATTTCCAAAGACAGAAAAGACAATAAATTACTTAACCAAGAAGTAGTAGGATGAGCGTTTGGGCTTCTCCAATGTAATAGAATTTGTCTGCGGGCTGTGAGCGAGGCAAAAGCAACAACATCAGAGGTTTTCTTTGTGAGACTTACTAGAGTACAAGGTTCTACAAAGATGGAAATCAGTTGGCCGGGTTCTAACTTGATAACGAGGGCTTAGCAATTTATCAAACATGGCCAGAAATTGACTAGTTTGGAACAAGAAAAAACATATGAACATGGTCTGCTGGAGATAAAGGACATTTATCACAGATATCATTTGTGCCTGGAAATAGTCTGTTTTTTTGTGAAATGAATTTTGTGGAGAACCTTAAACTGGATTAAACTAAGACGAACCTGATCAGTGCCTCTCCCCACCACCCATCTGTCAAATCAAAGCCAAGCTCCCTTTCCCAACTCTCTCTGACCCTCACACGGGACATGTTCGAAGGTCAAATAATACTGAAATCTTACTACAAGCCATTGGAAGAGAGAGCACCTCAGTAATAAGAGATTGGTTGTGGAAAAAAAAAAAACTAGTCTATGTTCCCCAAAAAGGTGAAATGAAGGAGCTTGAACCAAAAACTTCCTTTGTGAGTCTTTATTACAAAACAGAAAAAATTACCTTCTTGCAAGAATGGAGACAATCAAATGATCAGTGACAGGCAGTCCTACAGCTGAGAAGAAGAAAGTTTGACCCTCAGCATAGAATCAAATTATTTTAAAGACCTGTGTGTGTGTGTGTGTGTGTGTGTGTGTGTGTTTGGGAAGTGTTTGGGAGTTCTCATGGGAATGTGGGTGTGAAAAACATAACATACAAAGAGTTAGATACATCTAAGGAATATTAGACATGAACAGTTGATATCTACGAAACACATCTAATACTGATATTTATGACTTAAGGTCATAGGTGATGTGTGAACCTAAGGCTGATACCTGAAAAGGCCATATGAAGCTATATATGTGATTAAGTTACATTACAACATGTTACCTAAAAGGGTTAAATAAATAAACACTCATGAAATAGTACATTTCCACAGCAATTCCCATGGGAGATTGAGGTAAAGAAGTAAAGTGTGTGTGCAAGCATAATTCTGTGCTTGAAAGTATCGAAACATATGAGATTGGGGTAAATTATATTTAACACGGGGGTCATTAAATTTAGCAAGTAAGCCCTCCAAACATAAATCTGAAAAATGAACCAGACTTCTCTCTCACCACAAAGTGAAAGCTGTGTCTGCATTGGAGGGGGGGAAAGAAATGGTTGTTGCAAATAGGGCTTAATGGGATAGATGCTGAAAATTTGAAATTTTGCCTCAATTGTTTCCAAATTTTCAAAGAGGAAAGCACAATTGGGTTTTTAACCTCTTCAGCCCCATAGGACCCAAATTAGGGTCTGCTGGGGCTCAGGAGAAAAGCTCCTCCATATGACAGCACAAGCAGTGAAGTGTGCCTTTAAGACTATAGTCATGTCTGCTTTTATTTCACAAATACATATATTTTTGACTTCTGGCTACATACGCACTGTTTTTCAAAATCCTTGCCTGACCATATTGTTATCAAACCTCTTTAATTTTTCTCTGCATCACTTTATAACAATAATCCTTCGCAGAGATGATGTAAACATATTTTATTATTCATTTTTAGAGTTTCACAGCCACTCCAGCACCACTTCTAAGAGAGATATTCCCAATAAAAAATTGTTTCTGGTAATTTACACATCTGGACAAATCTCTCAAGTGTTACTTTTATTATGACACCAAAATTATTCAAATAGACCTTGTGGTTGCAGAAATACACTCTTTTCTTTATGGGTATGGTTTTCGAGCAGGAGGCTTAAAAAAGGGGCTCGGGCTGAACAGGTTAATATAACTAGGATAATGAGGAACAAGAGGGGCACAGACCAGAGCTGCCAGAGATGAGGGATGGCAAGAAGCATCCTTCATTATGCACCAGTCTACACTGGGAGAATTACACCAGGCATGGATTTTTTGAAGACTGGCAGCCCAATAGTACAATAATAAGTTAGGCAGTGCAAGGCCCCCATCTGATTTGCCTCTCTGGAGTGTGGTTCGATGTGCTATTGGATTCTTACCAGCCCAAATAAATTTTGAGATAGAGAACACAAATCTCGGAAGAATATTTATCTTATTCTGCCTGTCAAGGAGAGAGGAAGAGAGGCCCAGCACGCCAGATCAGACCTAATTTCCATAACCAACTTTAAAAAATTATTCTTATATATTGAGGGGAGGGAGTGAGAAATATTAATACCTAAATAGCTAAAGCTGTTATGAGCTAGTTGAAATGGTAATGCATTTGATGGCATCTGTTTAGCTGCTATGTTCACCAGAAAACACTCGCTTTTATTGATGTTTACTTTGTAACCTGAGAATGATCCAAAAGTTGTCAAGATTTGTAAGATATTATCTACACAGCTAACTTGGTCAGTGACATATAGGAACAGGTCAACCCTTGACCCTCGATGTTCCAGTCCAGCTCTAAAAATACCTTTGAAACATGAAGAAGATTTGAGAGCAATGGAAAGAGGCTCTATTGCTATGGCAAAAAGCAAGGGAGACATTGGGCAACCTTGGCAGGTCCCTCTTGATAGAGGGAAATATTCAAACCTCTGAAAGTTAGTTGTCACACAAGCAGAAGGGGCTGAGTATAAAAGCTGTCCCAAGAGATAAATTTAGACCCTGTAGAAGGATAATGTCATGCCATATGTTGTGGGTAACAATATTATGTCCCTTTATGTATTTTTAATGATGAAATGTTGAACCATGGAATATTGATCACGTAAATATCTTTCTTTATTAGCATTAGCTAATAATAATTTTTAATCACATTAGACAAACATAGTGATACATTGTTGGTATTAATCAGACTCCTATTTTGTTGTGTGTTGTATTGGTTTATGACAGTTCACCTTATATGTTAAAACTATTTTACATATTGAGTTTTTCCTCTTATAGCTTCCATAATGATGTTCTAATATTTATTTTGAATGATGTCTTTATATGTCTTAAGATAGGGGGTCACATAAAAGATAAAAACCCAGCATATTATATGTAAAAATCCTCACTGAATGAAGAAATGAGCACTGGATGTATTACCTTTTTAGTACCTCACAGTAATTAGATAGGACCACAGACTGTTTGTTTACGGATTGTTTTGATAATATTTTATAATCTCACACTGTAGTTAGAATTTTCACAAAAATGGTATGCATAAAGGGCTTTATTTGTTGTACTTTTGGTAATTTTATAAAAGTGTCAAAATACAATGATTTCACAAACACTGTTAACAGAATATGTCATACACCATAGAGCCTGAATACATATCTAATGAAGCCCATGGTTCAAAGTTGCAAATATTAAACCAAAGACAAGTATTTAAAGAAAGAACATAATGTACTGAATAATCCTACAGCATACAGATCTCTCTGTACACAGAGAGGGTCAGGAAAGCACGACCATATTTGGAACTAAGTGGGAAGCCATCTTGGAGCATGTCAGCCATTTTGTGTAAAACCATAGAATTAAGAAAGAAGTATGCCTGGTTGTGCCTTATAGCTAAAAATAAATAACTTCTGGACTCCATAGGAATGTATAAACGCCTATGGGAGGGAAAATTATCCAATTATAATTAAGAATTAAAGAAAGTGAATATTAAAAGGAAAAGGGGAGGGACCTTCTGGAGTCTTCGGGAAGATGGGAGGAGTCCCTCCCATTGGCTATATAACGTTCATACCATAACTCAAGCTTCAGTTGTTTTGGGGTGTCGCGACACGAAGAAACTCCCATTTGTTACTGTTCACCTTGTGACTTTAATAAACGTCGCTTGTCAAACTGGAATTTGCCTGCGTTCGTGCTTTCTTTTCGGGTGAGAGCACCGACTTGAACTAGACCTTATTTACATCAGTGTTATCTTAGCTGCCATTTTCGCACAGAAGTTACGAGCCGAACGTGACTTTGGCGACCTCGGCGACCACTCTCCATGCAAAATCAATGTACAGCCACGATCAGCCACGACCACGCACGACCAGATCTTACGTGATGTGACGGACGCGTTCTGGGCGACTTGGTCACATCTTTGGAGACATGGGGGCGGCCCCCCTGTTGCTGCAGATGGGAACTCTGGGGTCACTTTGGACGCGGAGCAGGTCGCCGTGCTGCGTTGGCAAAGTTGAAATATTTGAACTTTTCAGGCGATGTTGCGCCGTGAGAGCCAATCAGCGCTGTGTGGGTGCATGATTGACACCCATGAAAGACTATTTCTTTCCAGTCCACAGAGTGACAATCTATGTCTGGGTTGGGAATGTTAGTTGATGAGTACATTAATTCCACCTAGATGGACCGCAGAGAACTCACAGAAGATGCTGCTGCAGGGCCATCAGCTGCAGTGTTTTGTGGTTAGTAGGTGAGTGAAAAGGATGAAGTTGGAATAATGTCAGCTACTACATCCTATTATATGATATATGATATGATCGCGGGGTGAAACTCGAGCGGGTGTGACGTCACTGATCAACGGCGACGTCGACAAAATGAGCTATGGACAGGCGACAGGACTTGGGTTTGCGACGCGATCTTGGTTGCAAAGTCGCATTCGGTGTGAATGCACCTTTAGAAATGAGCGAGATTGAAGCTTGATTTAAAGTTGTCAGCAGAGAGCCCCCCTCCAGTGAATCATTAAACATGTCGAATAACAAAGGAGAACTTTTTATAAAAGTCAACTGGAAATCCATCCGGCCCTGGACCTTTGTTATTTTTATTAACTTAAGACAAGAAGTTAATTCTTCCCACTGTATAAGTTTTTCCAACTCCTCTTTAATATGAGGATCTATGGTAGGTGTGTGAATGTTATCCAGGAAATTATTCATTGTGGTCTGTTAATTTAGTGCTTTAGTATGTTAGTTCATTTTGTTAATTGTAAATATCTTCTATTCTTTTGATCTATGTCTTATTCAATGCATGCTACTATCCCTGTACTTGCCCTGTACTGCTGCAATACCAGAAATTCCCCTTTGGGGATCAATAAAGGACTATGTTATCTTATTTGCAGGAGGTTCGGACTGATACAGGTTAGAATAGTAGGGCTGGTAGTTAGGGAGTGAGAGGAGTCTATTTGTGATATGAAATTTGAGGCAGACTGACGTTTAAGTTGGAGGGCGAGGAGACAGCTGGCTTTATCACCATATTCATAATATGTCCCTTTGGTCAATCTTAAAAAGTACTCTGCTTTATTGGTAGAGAGACGGTCATAATCAGATTGTAATTTAACCCTTTTAGTATACAATTCTGGACTGGGGGAGCTTGAATATTCTCCATCTATGTTGAGGATTGCATCAATAAGCTCTTGCTGTTTTCTTTATTTTTCCTAGCCAGATGTGTGCTATATGAGATAATATCTCCCCTAATTACTGCTTTTAATGTTTCCTATAACAGAGAGGGTGATTATTATTCTCAAGTAAAACAGTTATTTTTTTTGAGATATAATGAAGAACTCATCATTAGCTAGTAGCCCTGTATTAAACTTCCATGGTTTTGTAATGATAGGTGAGAGTGCTAAATCTAAAATGTGAGGAGCGTGATCAGAAATAACGATAGCAGAATATTCAGTGGATTTCACAGCAGGTAGAAGAGCCCTGTCTATAAAAAAAATAGTCAAGGCGGGAATAAGCTTGGTGTACTTTGGAGAAATAAAAAAAAATATTTTGAGAATGGGTGGATCAGGCGCCAAGCATATATGCAGCCCAATTGGCTCATAATCAGAGATTATGTCTTCGACATGGCAGAGAGTATAAGTACTTTCAGATGGGATCGGTCAAGTTTGGGGTCTATTACTAGGTTCAGGTCTCCCCCAGAATGAGACGATGAGTGTCCGAGTTGGGAATTTTTGAAAAAAGGGAAGTCATAAAATTTGGGGTTGTCCCAGTTAGGGGCGTAAACGTTAACCATTACAAGTGATGTCTGATATAATGTGCCACTTACTATAACATAACGCCCCTGCACTGCAAAAATAGAAAAGTTGGGTGAACTCAAAATTTCAAGGCAACAAACTTCGATAAAATTTTAAGTTGGGCAGTTAAACTAAATATTTTAAGTTTTGCTTTTGAGTTTGCTCAACTCTGAATTCTTATTTTTGTCAACTAACAGAAGTTGTACTAACTTATAATTTTACATTGTAATAACTTTTAATCCTTACTTTTAACTCTCCTGTAAGTTGTACTAACTTATAACTTTACATTGTAATAACTCTGAATTCTTACACAGAATCCACTAAAATTTTGTTCAGTTAGTGTAGCTGAATACTTTAAGAGGAAATTAACATTGCACCCCGCAATAGTTAAAAATGTAACTCAACTTCATCATTAAGAACCAGTAACTTCTCATCAAATGTATAAATAATTACATGCAACATATACATTCAAAACATCTGGTTTATTTTTAATTGTACCAGCATCAAATATCTTCCAACAGGGCCAAGTAAATGCAAACTAATGAGACCCAACTGTCCCAGTCCTAGCAGTCATCTTATGCTACATTATGTATTTGTAAACTTTAAGATTCCAAGAGAAAAGATCAACATGAGTCTGTTTGTGAATACAAGACAGAGCAAGTTTGATACACAACTATGAATTTAACAAATCTGCTCACAAGGTCACTGAGCGCCATAACTTCTGGTCTCAAAATAATCAGCAAATGCTTTGGTAACACCGCTCAATGCTATGTGACAATTTACAAACATGTTTAAGAAAAAACCATAAAGTGCAACATAAATTTAACAGAGTGGGAGCTCGAGGTACATCAGAGCTGAGTGTGAGTAACGGTAAATTAACATGGTGTTGGCTGAACAGAAGGAAACTTTCAGAGGTCAACAATTCAACATTATCAGTTAACTTGTGGATTCACTGAAGGAGTTTGTCTTTGAGGGATCTGACCCTTGCAGAGAGGTTTGTACCAAGTTCCATGAAAACCTTCTGAACAGTTTCAAATGTGTACCTGAGATCTTTTGGGTACTTAAGGTTTAAAGCATAGCTCAGTCCAAAGAGGTAAGCAAAAGCAGTTGGCAGGTCAGGAAGATCTTGAAGGACAATCTCTTCTTCCATAACAACAGCAACACTCACGACACTTTGAGGAGCTGTGCTGTTATCATCCTCCGACACAGTGAGGATCCCCACAACGAGGCCCTTTGTCTGCTCCTCTTCTGGGTCAGAAGTTTGTCCTTGTGTTGACAAACAGGAAAAGACCAAGACATGAAGTGAAGGCAATAGTCACTAAAATACTGTGAATCAAAGTAAGCTATGAGCTACCACACTAAAATAATTCCAAGTTATTAAATAAACATTATTTTCCACATTATGTCCAAATTGAACCCCCACACACACATCAGCTGACATCAATTAGGCTACATCAAGTCATAGCCAGGACAGTTCATCTATTGAAAACACTCTGGACGTTGATGAAGGGAACAAGGAGGAAAGAGAATTAAAAGTTGAAATCACTGTTAAATATAGCACTATAACTACAGTTTAATTATATACATATTTACAATTTCTATTTATAACCACTTACAAGACAGTTTCTGAAGAGCTTCTCCTGACTGTCACAGAGATACAAGGGAAGGCTCTTCAATGCTGCAGTTTGTCGATGTGCAGTGATATGTCAGATGTCTGAAAGAGTTGCATGAAAAATTATAAGATGGAACTGACATATAGAAAGTAGAGTCAACGTGCAAGCAGCCATCCTCTTCGAGTCAGTCAGTAATTTTCTATACCGGCTATCCCTTTTGGGGTTGCGGGGGGGCTGGAGCCTATCCCAGCTGTCATTGGGTGAGAGGCGGAGTACACCCTGAACTGGTCGCTAGTTGATTGCAGGGCAACATATAGAGACAGACAACCATTCACGCTCACACTCATACCTAAGGGCAATTTAGAGTGACCAATTAACCTAATGAGCATGTTTTTGGTCTGTGGGAGGAAGCTGGAGTGCCTGGAGAGAACCCATGCATGCAGGGGAAGAACATGCAAATTTCACACAGAAAGGCCCTGCTTGACCCGGGAATCGAACTGCCGACCTTCTTGCTGTGAAGCACGTGCACTACCTGCTGCGCCACCGTGCCGCCCCTGCCATCCTCTTCCATACCCAGAAAATTCCTGCTGATCACACGATAAGGTTTACTCCTTTAAAGGGTAATTTGGCATTTTTCAACTTGGGCCCTGTGATTGCTCACTGTCAAGCCACTGTGATATGACAACCCGCCCACTCTGAGGAGGAACTGTAAAAGGACTCAGCTGTAACAGAAAAGCACCTAAACTGAGTTGAGTCGAGTAGAGCCGAGCCAAGTCTAGCAGAGCTCAGTGATCAGTGTCTGACAACATTATGAAAATGATCCACACAGAGTAAGATCTTTTTTTATTTTATTTTTTGTAGGAAGGTTTTTTCATGAAAAATCTTTAGTTCAAATTTCGATTCTGTTCAGAGGTCAAAGGTTAACTGGGGGCAAATTTATGACCCTTTGAGGTCACTAGAGGACATGATGTCCTCTCCCAAAACTGCTATAAAAACATAACAGATTACAATTTTTTTGGTTCTTTTTTTGCTCAAATCATTCAATCAACTTCAGTCCTAATCAAAAATACCAAATACTTACCAAATACTTTCAGGTAAACAAGACAAAAATGTCTCATTGAGTCCCATTATAACTACAAATTTTAATTGCACAGTCATCACACAATACAGTTCTGCATTCTCTAATTTCAGGGTTTATTTTTGGAAAAGAATAGTAAAATTTTTTATTTTTACTGCTTACCATGTGATTGGACAATTTTCCTAGTGTATTGTTCCACGTTCAGTTTGATTCTGAGTGCTGATTGTGGGTTAGAAAAAAGCTGCAACATGGAGAATAAATATTCATATTGATAAATCCAATACTGATTTTTAAATCATTTCAGGGAAAGCAGAAAATAGCACTGCTACAGTATTTTCATAGTTGTTTTAACCATCAAGAGATGACACGTGTTTTATCCATAGACATACAATTGGAAAATTGTCACATGGTAAACAGTAAAAATGACATTTTTTGTTTACTATTTATCTCCAAAAAGAAATCCTGAAATTAGAGAATGCAGGACTTTATTGTGTAAAGACTGTACAACTAAAAATTGTGGTTATAATGGGACTCAATGGGACATTGTTGTCCTGTTTTCCAGTAAGTAAGAATCTGACACTGCAAAAGATTACAATGGATCAAAATTAATTTTATCATTAATCTTATATATATCTAAGCCTCATCTTTTTTTTAAAAAGAAAAAATCCCTAGCCCTCCAGCATTTATTATATTGAAAATAACTCAATTTATGTGTAGCAGTAACATAATGTAATCAAATGGGTATTTAAAGGGTTAAAATAAAATTAATAATTAGATATTTGGTAGTGTTGATTAGGACTGAATTCATTTGAATGATCTGAGCAAAAAAGAAGCAAAAATATTAATCTGTTATGTTTTTTAGCCGTTTTTTGGGAGAGGACATTTTTGTCCTCTGGTGATCTCAAAGGGTCATAAATTAAGAATCTGACACTGCAAAAGAAAAAAAAAAAGAAAAACCAATGCATAAAAATCAGTATTCTTACTAATCTTATGTATGTTTGAGTTTGGTCTTTGAAAAAAAATCCCCAGCTCTCTAACATTTATTATATTTAAAATAACTCATTTTATGAGTTTTTGTTTTTTTTTGTCATAAAAACTGACATCATGCATTCAAATTGGCATTTGAAGGGTTAAAATAAAAGAAATAATTAAATATTTGGTAGTGCTGATCAGGACTGAAGTTGATTGAATGATTTGAGCAAAATAAAGAACAAAAAAATATTATCTGTTATCTTTTTAAAGTTGATTTTGGGAGAGGACATTTATGTCCTCTGGTGACCTCAAAGGGTTGTAAATTAGAGCGATCCACAAGGGTTAAGATACTCTTTAACAAGAAAGTGCCACCTTATCTCTGTAATTTTCAGTCTTGATCAACCACTACCTGAATTGGTTCATTTGTTTGTGCTATTGTGTCAGTCCCTTTGACACTACAAGAATCACTTAACATTATAACAAATGCTAAAATAAAAATAATCTATACTTACTATAGCTTCATAGAAAAAGGCAAAATCATAGTGTGCTGATGAAGGGCTGCTCTGAAGTTGTCCACCAGGTTCCTGTTTGTGATGCGATAAAATTCTTCCCTTATCTGTTGAAAAATATGAACAGGAAATTTAAATCCACAATACAATTTCAACACCATCTTCATGTTAAAATATGCATTGTAATCAACACACATAACTCTTTTCCATTTTGAAAAAAGACTTAACATAAATACAACATAATGTATTCTTAGTTAGCCTGCTTACCTCTGTCTCACAAAACAGAGCAGGCCACCGTTCCAGAACCTCTGACACCATAGGCTGCAGCTCCACGATCTCCTTGAGCCTCAAGGAGAAAGTCAGCTCCATCTTTTGTCTGATGAGTGCAACATTCTTCTCTTCTTGCACTCCTCAACCAGAGTCAGTCTTTCATCCTCCAGTGAGTCTTCATTATGGTTTTCTGGATGGTCAGGGACATGGTTAACCTCTCCTTCAGAGAAGGACTTGCACCATCATCTTCACAGCTCCTCTTTTTCTGGTTAATGCTAACCTCAACACAGCCAGCCTGACGCAGCTTGGACCTGTAATTGCCAAGTTTGTATTTTATGCTCATTTTCCATCCATCATACCCCGTTTCACTGCCTGGTTCTCGAAGGCAGGGGTGTCTACTGATGAGAGCACAAGCTACTGACTAAATCTGGTCTTGATCAGGATAGGCTTTCACTTCAAACACTGCCTGAGCAATCTTGTCCAAAATTTCTATCTTCATGTCTCTTGTTAAGCTGATACCTTTCTTGGTCTCTTCATATGCCTCATTGCCTTTGCGCAACTTCAACTCCACATCGTAGGAGAAGGATGGGATGGGAAAAGGTGAAGGCCACTCTGAGACACTTCACAGATGGTTCATGATGATAGCTGAGGGATTCAGACTGGCTGTGTCCAGGGAAGACTCTGAACCAACAGAATGTGACTCCTGCTGAACAAGTGGAGATGTCTCATCCCAACGAATGTGCAATATAGCATGCTCAGGTGGCAAATCATGGGTGTCAATCAAATTACACAAAGCGTTATTAAAGTCAAGAGTCCCTCGTATTGTAGTGTGAAGCTACCTTGAAGTTCAAGTTTTTCCTTAAGAATGTTTTGCAACTCTTCAACTGATTCAGGTACCTCAGGAAACGCCACTTTGCGGGACATTCGTGGGGGAGATTTTTACTAGCAGAAGCATTTCAACCTGTATCACAAGAAACAAGGACAAAACACAAAGGGGTTAGGTTGCAGAGACTTTCAAGACTATTTCTTGAGTCAAATTTATAAACAATGAGATATGTGCTTGTAACAAGCAGATCAAATATGAAGAAAAGCAGATGTCTCCATAGGCAGAGCAAGCTGGTGCAGCCAAAAACACAGCATAAACAAGGATCCAACAAAGACTGAACTAAAAACCAAACCTATACACACACATGCAAACTGCAAACAGGACATAGGTGAATGAAACAAGACACAGGTGAAACAAATCAGGAAATCAGTTCAGGAGGGAAAACATGGGAAGTAAAACTAACAGAAACACAAGAAAATCTTTCAAAATAATATGACAGATAGGATGTGACAGCATCTTCTTTGGATGGGAGAAAGGGTGAAAATGTGAGTGAGAGCAACAGAATTTTGTCTATAACGTGTAATCAGAGTTCACTTACCATGTTGTGTCACTTCAATGGAGCAGGAACACTTTTGGAGTCACCAGCACCTTCCCTCCCACTGTGTATGCAACCAATGGATGATAGTCGTTGAGAGCCTGAGGGTCAAAAATCTCAATGTCTGTGTAGATGTTCTCCACAAGCTCAAAAGACCTAAAATGTTCAAGGTACCAAGATTGTGAGCTTTTTGTCCACAAAGGATACTTTTTCAGGGTTAACTACCATGGTCACGATTTTATAGAATTCTGGCAGTCCACTGCAGAGCCCAGATGAGAGAACCATACCCTCCACATATTGGGTCCCATGAAAATAAATGTCTTTAGAAAGAGACATGGTTTCAAGATGTGGATACTTGACTCAAACCTCATTGTCCATAATTCCACCAGTGGACCAAAGCAGCGTAAAAGGTAAGGATAATGTTCAGCAAAGTGGTGCTTTGGGCGCAAGCTAAAATCAGGAAAAGTGTCTGTGAGCAGCCTTCTGTGATCAGACAACTTGATCTCCAAGTAGTGCAATATTTCCTCTGAAGAAACAGGTGAGACAACAATTTCAGCGATTTCTTTGAGGTCCATCAGTATTTCCCATGCAGGTTCTTGTTCTGGTATGCTCTCTCCAACGAGAAGAGGGAGAAATCATAACAGAGTCCAGTTTTCATGGCCATTGCCACCTATGCTGCCCTTTTCAACATTTGATGTAGAAATTGCCTTTGGTTTATTGACCCTGTCTGAATATTTGTAAGGAAATGAAGTGATTAGGTTATTCAGTCTGTCCAAATTAATATAGCCTTTTGAAATTAACTTCTTCAGACACAAAGACAGTTCAACCAGAATAACACCTTCAAAAAAGTCACGTAGTATGTCTGGCGGAAAACCAGTAACAGGGTGAAAATATGACAGGTGCTTACTTAGAACACATTCACTTTTAACACCATTTACATGTGGAACATTTTCATGCCCAAGTTGTAGAAGAAATGTATTGTGCTGTTCTCTGGAGCATAGCTGAAAGTCAGAAATTGCAGTTGTTGCTATTCACCTCAATTTGTTAAACAAAATCTACAGAAACTCTTTACATTGAAACTCTCCTGAAAGCCAGCAAGTGCATGAGCTCCTAAATTGTCTGCACAGACACAAAATACTAAACCTTTTACATACTTATTTGTTTGTTACAGTGACTTTAAATCCTTAATTAAAGGACTGAGAAACTTTTCAGAACCAAACTGCTTAACATCACAAGTCTTTCCAAGGAGAGCTAGATGAACTGAGTGTAAAGTGGAACGAAACTTTGAGGGCAAATTGAGAATAACCCAATAAAAAGCAGTAATCTTATGAATTTTCTTCAATGTGCCTAATGGGTTACATAATTCAAAATCAGCTATATAGAGACTTAATGCAATAAACAGCTCCTGTTCTCCAAAATGTTCATTTTGCTTAAAGTAAGAACCATCTTGAAAAGTCTTGTAAAACCCTGTAATATACTCTTCACTGAAAACAAGCTTTTCCAGAAACTCTGCTCTGTTCAATGAAAGCTCAATAATCTGATTCACAGAAACATAAACAAAGGCTTTTGAAGTCCTGTCATACAATAACTCAGTTGGTTCAATGATGGAGAAATATTCCCTGAAATATCTGTTTCTCCTATAATCTGTTGATAATGTACCTTTTTCTGATATAGTAACAAGTACTAGATTTTTTTCAAACACAATGTTACTTATCTCTTGAATAGCTTCTTCCTTGATTTCAATATTATGTTTTGCAAAAACCTCTTTGAGAATTTCAGTTGTATGAAACATAACAAAGGACAAAATATAATTAAATTCTTCTATAATAGCCTGTATTGCATGTTTTGACACGTAGCAGACATTGCATACGAAGAAAAAGGGAAGCTAATCTGTGCTGAAGTATTTCAGAGTCTACATTCTGTAGACGATTGGGTTCACCTTTTTCTGTGAAATCCAATCCAGGACTACTTGTCAAAGAAAATACAGCCTCAGGATCAACATTACATGGCTGGTCCGTGTCATTAGACTGAAAATCACTAACTACCCTGACTGGTGTCAGAAAATCTCTCAGCTTATGGCTTTTATGATTCCGTGATGTATGTCCAGTAAAACTGTTAAGGCGGTTAGTTTAAAAGCTGCACCCCACGAATGGGCAACACACTATCTCTCTGCGTCTAAGGTGATGGTGCAAATGAATTAGTATTTTCTTTTTACAGCAAATGTCCTTGTATTCACACAACCAGCAGTGAAATGATAAGTTCTCTTGCCTTCGGATAGTCCTGTGTAATCTTGAAAGATGTGATTTCAAAGCACTAATGGTTCTAAAAGTGCAACAGCAGTCCCCATGGATGCAAGGCCAGGTTGAACCTCTGTGATGCAGTCGATAGTGTTTCAGCAGAACAGCTTCAACAGCGTGGGTGAACTTGCAGAACTTGTAATGCATTAATTTCAATCTGAAAAACAAAGATGTCAATTTGCTGGGGATTAGTAAAGCAGTCTGTATAAATTTAAACATTTTATCCATTTAATGACCATGTAAACAGTAGAATAGACACTAGGGTTGACAAGCCTGACAATATAGCATTCTGTCCCTTTTAAATTTAAAATACATTTTGCTGCAATAAAGATGAATTACAATTAACATATTAATTAAAGACACTACTCAACAAACCAACGCCTACAACAGCCTAGGTTAAGAAAGTCAGCAGTCAGTATAAAACACAGCAGTCATTTCAACATCTTCAAACTCCATGATTCAGCACAACCAGGACTAGGAATGCAAAGTATTGATGAATTCATTAATCATTAGTTGGTTGGCCTTTTGAGCGATAACCAATCAATTGAAAAGTGACAATTTTCCCGAGAACCTAAATTTCCCTCGGTATTGGGTTCCCCATGTGAAAAGCTGAACATTGCTTATGCAGGGCTCTACACTAACATTTATTAGCTTACTTTAGGAGCACAATGAAAAATGTTTAAGTAGCACATTATTTAATCCTTAAATAATGTTGAGGGTCCAATGTGACCCATTTTTTACATTTGAGAACAGTAAAAACAACCTAAACATTTTTCCTTTGATTTTAAGTTGACTTCTAATGTGACCCAGAATGGATCATACATGGAAATACTTCAACTTTTTTTAAATCAACAGACACAAGAAATAACTAGTTCTAGGTGTACTATGACCGACATAGTATTTTATACATCTACGTGAAATGATGTTTAAATAACAGTGGCATAGTGCTTTGTTGAACTCAGCCTGATGTAAACATTAATAAAACTCAATAACCAGTCACACAAGCAGCTCCATGTTGTCCCTGTCTGATGTTCAGGGACAGGTTGTTAAACCCCAGCCTCGTTTTTAAGCCTTAAAGAAAAAGAAAAAGAAAGTATATCTCTGCAACTACACGGTCTATTTGAATAATTCTGGTGTCATAATAAAGGGAACACTTGTGAGATTTGTTCAGATGTGTAAATATCAGTATGTTACTGGGTCATAGTAAATGAAGATGGAACACAGCATAAATGAAAAATTTAATTTCCGCCTTAAAAAATACACTTTTATAGAGAATATTCCTTTTGAATGATGCAGTTTTAGCTTTCAATCTCTAAAAACAAATAATAAAATATGTGAACATTACCTCTATAAGGGTTAATTCTGAGAAAGTGAAGCAGAGCAAATTTAGCAAGGTTTTAGTACAGACTGGTCAGGCGAAATTATACAAAATAACTCAAGTTTGAATCAAAATGCAACAATGCAATGTTGAAGAGGCCAGGGACAGAGAGCTTTGAGGTTCAAGTATATATTAATGAATCATGCACTTGGAGACTGTGACCCGACCACATGTCAGCTGCAGTAGAGGAAAACTCAGCTCCACCGCTACGAGCCTTTCACTTTAATTTAAATATTTCTCCGGTATAGCACTCGCGAAAATAGAGAGGACACGCCATGCTGAGGCACCGGGTCGGTTTGAGATGTGTTAATATGAAGTTGTACCGTCAAACACCACTGTCTCAGCACACAGTCAGCCATTTACTAAGACCAGCAGATGATAAAGAGAACTAGAAGAGAGGCAGGCAGCAAACTAACTGCACAGCTGACCGAGCTGCAGCCTGTGGCCGACTCTGGCTCTGCTCTCTCTCTGTCTCTGCAGTCAAACCAACCTGCTCACCTGCTGCGGTCCTGAAGCACAGACGGAGCTATGCAGATGCTGAAGTGGCATCAGTGTTATGTCTTCTGAAAGATGGCATGAAATGTCAGCTAATGTTGCGACCACAATTTTGAGTTAGCATTGATACCCAAATGGCTAATCTTGTAGCTGTAACACGTTAAAGAACGTGAATAAACACAATACCAACCAGTCAGAAGATAACATGCCTGTTCTGTTTGAATGGGATTTGTCCAGACAAGCTCGTGGCTAACTGATGCTGCTAGCATCAATTAGCCGCTAGCTTTAGCTAATGACTGAAAAGCTGTTCGTGTTTAAATGTTGAAAATATGTAGATCACCTTCTCCATTAAACGACGTACAATACTGCACAACACAACACAGAATAAAATTCCCTTACCATTGTAATTTAATTAAATTAAAATTTACATACCTGTGTGGACTCCAGCTCGAGGCAGCACAGCCACAACGAGACTCCAGGTGCAGTTCAGTGCCAACTCAGAAAGTTGGCTTTCCCGCAACAACAAAGAAATAAGAGTTAGCAGAACGATTGACCCTTGTATTGAACCCCAACTTAGAGATATAAGTATTACCAACTCACCAAACTGTTTTGGAGCAAACAACTGGCTTGCTTTGTTGTGCTAACTGATATTATTGCCCCGAATGTCAATAATTTATATTTTCAAGTTTTATCAACTTAAACTAGAAAAGCACTCAGAGAGCGCAGACTTCCACCAAGCAGCTTGGGTCCACTTTGGCGAAAATGGTCCTATCTGGCAATGTTAAAGAATCCTTTAAAAAGTTCCTGGATCCAGACGGTGATCCAGATCACCCCCAAAATTTAATCAGTTCTTCCATATCCCATTTCCGACAATTCCTGAAAATTTCATCCAAATCCATTCAGACCTTTTCAAGTTATTTTGAACACAAACAAACAAACAAACAGACAAACAGACAGACAGATAAACGCCGGCAAAAACATAACCTCCTTGGCGGAGGCAATGACTGTTTTAGGCCAAAAATACAAGTTGGTTTTTTAACAGTGTGGGGATCAGATATGATCTGATCAAGGGAGAACTGGATATGTTTGTCAATCAGAGTAGCAGCACCCCTGGATTTACCATTGAAAGCTGAATGAAATATTTTCCCAACCCATGGTTTACATTTTCTGCAAAGATCATTTATACGCAATTGGGTCTCCTGAAGGAAAGCAATGTTAAGACCCTTGAGGTTTTAAAACACTTGGGAACGCTTTATTGGGCCCCCAAGTCCACAAATGTTCCAGCTCACAAGCCAAATTCTAGACTCACTCAGTCCTCTCTGGGGGATATATGGATCAACCATTAATTACTTGTGAAAGATTAAATAGAAAGATATTAATAAGAATGGTAGGAAATAAATGAGCATCCTGGTTAGGAACCAGATGAGCAGTACGGTAGCATCCGGATGAAGTTGGCGTTAAGAAAGAAACACAAAAAACCTCCCAGTAAATTAAAAAAAAAATCACATTCCTCCAAAAACACGTGTGTTTAGACTGTAAACCATCCAACAAGTTGCTTCCTAAACTCGTCATAACGGAACAAGACGAGTTGCAGGACTGGAGTACACATAACTGGTTTGCCATGCAGTAGGTTCTACATCCTGATGAACCAAAGTACCGGTATACACCATATAAAAGTTTGTAACAGTTATTTATGAAAGCAATCTGGAGTAACACTGAAAGGTGGGAAAAAGGAAGGACCTGTTATTATACCTGAGTGAACATGTAATCCTCCAGCTAAAATGTGCAGGCAAAGATAGGGGAAAACCCCTTTTTAAAATTACTGAGTGAATAAAATAAATAGTTTCAGGCCATAAACTG
Source organism: Cetoscarus ocellatus (assembly GCA_037902135.1). Taxonomy (NCBI): domain Eukaryota; kingdom Metazoa; phylum Chordata; class Actinopteri; order Labriformes; family Labridae; genus Cetoscarus; species Cetoscarus ocellatus. The sequence continues at coordinate 91,772 of JBAMNC010000123.1, read as the reverse complement.
GTGACTTTAAGCCCCACACAAAATTAAGACAACAGCTCTGGGCAGTCAAAGATGTGGGTCACACCGTTGAAATTGACGCCCAGGGTAGGGTAGATCATGCGGAATCGTACCCCTTTCTTAAAAAGAAGGGATTTCACCTGGTGGAAAGCAACTCACCCCTTCACCGCTGCAGCACTTAAGTCCTGGGAAAACTTGATGTTATGACTCCGATAATTCATCTTGCGGTGTCCCTTTGCCCGTAGTAACACCCTCTCTTTATCTAAAAAATGCATACATCACTGGGAAAACATCATAATGGCACCAAACTGAAGTGCCAGGAAAATATCAGTATTGTTCAATAACAGCATCTCTGGTCAAGAATAAGCATTTTCTGCTGAGATAACACCATTTTGATATTTTGTACTCTAAAATGCAGCAGAAAGGTATAATTGGTTTTCAGAGTCAAAACTAGTCTCCAAAAATGCGTTAATCACTGGGAAAACATCATTAAGGGCTTAAGACTGAAGTACCGGGAAAAAATCAGTTTTATTCAAGACCGGAATTTTTGATTTAAAAAAAATGAATTTCGCACGGATAACACCATTTTGATATTTTGTACTCTAAATTGCAGCAACAACTGGGAATTGGTTTTTAGAGTCAAAACTTGTCTCCAAAAATGCGTACATCACTGGAAAAAGATCATAAAGGCATAAAAAATGAAGTTCCAGGAAAATTTCAGTATTGTTCAAGAACAGCATTTCTCGTCAGGAATCAGCGTTTTTCGCTGAGATAATGCCATTTTGATATTTTGTACTCTAAAAGGTTGCAACAATTTGGAATTGGTTTTTAGAGTCAAAACTTGTCTCCAAAAATGCGTAAATCACTGGAAAAAGATCATAAAGGCATAAAAAATGAAGTTCCAGGAAAATTTCAGTATTGTTCAATAACAGCATTTCTTGTCAAGAACAAGCGTTTTTCGCTGAGATAACACCAATTTTGATATTTTGTTCTCTAAAATGCAGCAACAACTGGGAATTGGTTTTTAGAGACAAAGTTGTCTCTAAAACTGCATACATCACTGGGAACACATCATTAAGGGCTTAAAACTGAAGTACCGGGAAAAAATCAATTTTATTCAAGACCGGAATTGTTTATTTAAAAAATAAGTGTATTTCTCACAGATAACACCATTTTGATATTTTGTAATCTAAAATGTAGCAAGAATTTGGAATTGGTTTCAAGAGTCAAAACTTGTCTAAATAATGCGTAAATCACTGGGAAAAGATCATAATGGAATCAAAACTGAAGTCCCAGGAAAATATCAGTTTTGTTCAATAACAGCATTTCTGTTCAAGAATAAGCGTTTTTTGCTGAGATAACACCATTTGATAGTTTGTACTCTAAAATGGAGCAAAAATTCGTAATTGTATTGTAGAGTCAAAACTTGTCTCCAAAAATGCGTACGTCACTGGGAAATGATCATTAAGGGCTAAAAACTGAAGTACCAGGAAAAAAATCAGTTTTATTCAAGACCAGAATTTTTTTTATCAAAAAAAAGTGTATTTCTCACAGATAACACCATTTTGATATTTTGTACTCCAAAATGCAGCAACAACTGGGAATTGGTTTTGAGATTCAAAACTTGTCTCCAAAAATGCGTAAATCACTGGAAAAAGATCATAAAGGCATAAAAAATGAAGTTCCAGGAAAATTTCAGTATTGTTCAATAACAGCATTTCTTGTCAAGAACAAGCGTTTTTCGCTGAGATAACACCAATTTTGATATTTTGTTCTCTAAAATGCAGCAACAACTGGGAATTGGTTTTTAGAGACAAAGTTGTCTCTAAAACTGCATACATCACTGGGAACACATCATTAAGGGCTTAAAACTGAAGTACCGGGAAAAAATCAGTTTTATTCAAGACCGGAATTGTTTATTTAAAAAATAAGTGTATTTCTCACAGATAACACCATTTTGATATTTTGTAATCTAAAATGTAGCAAGAATTTGGAATTGGTTTCAAGAGTCAAAACTTGTCTAAATAATGCTTAAATCACTGGGAAAAGATCTTAATGGAATCAAAACTGAAGTCCCTGGAAAATATCAGTATTGTTCAATAACAGCATTTCTGTTCAAGAATAAGCGTTTTTTGCTGAGATAACACAATTTGATAGTTTGTACTCTAAAATGGAGCAAAAATTCGTAATTGTATTTTAGAGTCAAAACTTGTCTCCAAAAATGCGTAAATCACTGGGAAATGATCATTAAGGGCTAAAAACTGAAGTGCCAGGAAAATATCAGTATTGTTCAATAACAGCATTTCTGATCAAAATAAGTGTTTTTCGCTGAGATAACACCATTTTGATATTTTGTACTTTAAAAAGTTGCAACAATTTGGAATTGGTTTTTAGAGTCAAAACTTGTCTCCAAAAATGTGTAAATCACTGGGAGAAGATCATTAAGGGCTAAAAACTGAAGTACCAGGAAAAAAATCTTTTTTTTTCAAGACCAGAATTTTTTTTATCAAAAATAAGTGTATTTTGCACGGATAACACCATTTTGATATTTTGTACTCCAAAATGCAGCAACAACTGGGAATTGGTTTTTAGAGACAAAACTTGTCTCCAAAAATGCATAAATCACTGGGAACACATCATTAGAGCTTAAAACTGAAGTACCGGGAAAAAATCTGTTTTATTCAAGACCGGAATTTTTGATCAAAAATAAGTGTATTTCGCACAGATAACACCATTTTGATATTTTGTACTCTTAAAATGTAGCAAGAATTTGGAATTGGTTTCGAGAGTCTAAAAAAAAAGAGCCTACTTGTCTAAAAAATGCGTAAATCACTGGGAAACCATCATAAAGGGTTAACAACTGACGTGCCAGGCAAAGGATATCAGTTTTATTGAAGCACAGCATTTCAGATCAAAAATAAGGGTGTTTCTCTGAGACAACACCATTTCAATATTTTGTAATTTTTAATGCAGCAAAAAAAATGGAATTGGTTTTTAGAGTCTAAAAAATGTGTAAATTACTGGGACAACATCATAATGACATAAAAACTGAAGTGCCAGGAAAGTATCAGTTTTGTTTAATGACAACAGTTCTGGTCAAGAATATGCATTTTTCTTTGAGATAACACCATTTTGATATTTTGTACTCTAAAATGAAGCAAAAATCTGTAATTGGGTTTCAGAGTCAAACCTTGTCTCCAAAAATGCGTACATCACAGGGAAAAGATCATTAAGGCCTAAAAACTGAAGTGCCAGGAAAATTTCAGTACTGTTCAATAACAGCATTCCTTGTCAAGAATAAGCATTTTTCTCTGAGATAATGCCTATTTGATATTTTGTACTCTTGAAAGTTGCAAAAACTTAGTATTGGTTTTTAGAGTCAAAACTTCTCTAAAAATGCGTAAATCACTGGGAAAACATCATTAAGGGCTTAAAACTGAAGTACCGGGAAAAAATCAGTTTTATTCAAGACCAGAATTTTTGATTAAAAAAAAAATGTGTTTTTTGCACAGATAACACCATTTTGATATTTTTTACTCTAAAAAGCAGCAACAACTGGGAATTGGTTTTTAGAGTCAATATCACCAGGCAGGATTCTTGCCTAGGTCTGGGTCTGAGACCATGATGGGCATGGTCCAGTTCTGGTGTGGAGTTCAATAGTGCCTCTGCAGCCACTTCCTTGAATAAATCTGCCATTAATTGTCTCGGGTTGTTACCTTCAGTGTCCTCAGGAGGCCCAATCACTCTTGGATTCTGACGCTTTGAGCAAGACATCAAGTCCTACAAGGTAGCCTGGAGAGCACCATGTTTCTCCGCCATCGAGGTTAGCATGGAGTGTAGCTCCACTACATCTTGCTCCAGGCTAAAGATGTTATCCAAGTGGGTTGAGAGGGCCGTTTCCATCTCCGAAATTGAAGAAGTGTGTTTAGTCACGGTGGTGAGCTCCGCAGTGGTGCTTTGCCGAGATTTTTCCAGTTCGATGATGAGTGTTTCCAAAGTAAGGGGAAAGGCCCTGATGATGTTGCCAGCTTCCTGACCAGAGAAGGGGAGAGTCTGCTGTTGTGCCTGACTTTTCCGAGCTTGTTTACTCATTTTTGTGCAGGTTCAAGCAACGTTCCTTAAAACAGGGAGTTACACCGAAAACATACTTGAAAGAATGACGTTATTAACAAATTTTCCCGAAATTGTACGGAGGTATGCCCCACATGTCCGTCCTCTACATCGTCAAACTGGAAGCCCCCGAATAAAAACATTTCTATGTGCTTCTATAACTTGCTATTCAATGTCTACATGCTAAGTTTTTCTGTATTGCCTTTCAGGCATTTTTATATTTGCCCATTTGATCTTTACCTCTGTTGTATTACTTTAGCCTTACAGTCTGTCTTATTAACTCCTGGATTTTTCTATATTTGGCACTAAATCATCGTATGATAGTAAGTAGTTTTAGTTTGCACAATAGCAAACACCAAGACATACAAATGAAAATTGTGAGGATTCCTCCTCCTCTGTCCTCACTCTACCTCCCCCCTCCCTTGTTGCTCTCCTGCTGCATGTGAGGAGGCGATCTTCCATGGAGCCTGCTCAACACACCTGCAGCCTCTTCAGGCTAATCAGCGCTCCCTATTTAAGGCTCACCGAGGCTCTTCGCAGTGGCCGGTGGATTCCACTCCCTACGTGGTTTGTTCAGGTCGTTTATCTCTGTACTTAGAGTGTTAACTCGTCTTCGTTCTGGCCTTAAGCCTTTGTTCTCCTCATAGGATCTGTTTCATCTGGACTCTTTTCTATTTTTTTGACACTAACCTTGTTCCCTCTGCTTTCTTACAGTGTTCCTCCACGAGCCCTCACCACCACCGTCACCTTGTAAATACTCACCTATTCACTGCTGTTGCCCCTTTTCCCTGGAAAATCCCCTAAATAAAATCACTGTCAACTTCTTACCTTGACTCCTCCTTGAAGCTTTTGGGTCCAACTGTAAAACTCTGGGGCAGCACGGTGGTGCAGCAGATAGTGCACGTGCCTCACAGCAAGAAGGTTGCCAGTTCGATTCCCGGGTCAGGCAGGGCCTTTCTGTGTGAAGTTTGCATGTTCTTCCCGTGCATGCGTGGGTTCTCTCCGGGCACTCCGGCTTTCTCCCACAGACTAAAAACATGCTCATTAGGTTAATTGGTCACTCTAAATTGTCCTTAGGTATGGGTGTGAGAGTGAATGGTTGTCTGTCTCTATATGTTGCCCTGCAATCAACTGGCGACCGGTTCAGGGTGTACCCCGCCTCTCGCCCAATGACAGCTGGGATAGGCTCCAACACCCCCCCCCCCCCCCCCCCCCCCCCGCAACCCCGAAAGGGATAGTCGGTATAGAAAATGAATGAATGTTAATTATGAATGAATGAATGTTTTCAATTATGTGAGTAGAAAATATTTGAACAAAATATTTATTTAATATTTAAACATTTATCTGTGCTTATATTAATAACACACAACTAACTACCCCAGTGCCAAGTTTTTTTTCTATTTGCTTTTCTGTGTGTTTACCCTATTTCCTAATAACTTCTGATATTCAATGTCCTGCACAAACTTGCTCAGGAGATTTTAATTGACTCTTGTTGACGAATAATGTTTTTCTTCAATTGAATTGAGATGGTTTGCAGTTTTATTCTTCACAATAACAGACACCTTAACCTTAAAATGTGTCAAAATAACTTTAATAATATACAATGCTCAGCATAAATGAGTGCATGCCCTTGAAAAGTAAGATTTTAATCAATATCTCAATGAACACAAAAGCAATTTCCAAAATTTTGACAAAACTGAGTTTTATAGAATATTTGTTTAACTCATAACATGAAAGTAAGGTTAATAATAGAACTTAGATTACAAATCTAAAGTTTTCCGCAAATAAGTTGATGCAAAAATGAATACACCCCACAACCAAAACTACTACATCTGGTATTTTGCATGACCTCCTTGACTTTTAAGGACAGCACCGAGTATTCTAGGCATGGAATGAACAAGTTGGCGACATATTGCAACATCTATCTTTTCCCATTCTTTAAGAACAACCTCTTTTAGAGTCTGGATGCTGGATGGAGAGTGATGCTCAACTTGTCTCTTCAGAATTCCCCATAGGTGTTTATTTGGGTTCAGATCAGGGGACATATTTGACCACTGAATTGCTCTGACCCTGTTCTTCTTCAGAAATGGACCAAGGGCACAGAGTGATGGTGGCATCTTCTCTTTCAATATAGAACAGTACATCTGTGAATTCATGATACCATCAATGGAATGCGGCTCTCCGACACCAGCAGCACTCATGCAGCCCCACATAAGGACACTGCCACCACCGTGTTTCACTGTAGGCACCATGCATTTTTCTGTGTACTCCTCACCTTTGCGATGCCACACAATGTGGAAGCCATCAGTTCCAAAAACATTTATCTTGGTCTCATCACTTAAGAGTATTGAGTCCGAATAGTCTTCATATTTTTCATCATGCTTTTTCAGCAAATCCTAGGTGGGCTTTTTGTGCATGGGCTTTAGAAGAGGCTTCCTTCGTGGACGACACCCATGCAAGCTATTCCTCTGCAGTGTGCGCTGTATTGTGTCATGGGAAACAGTGTTGCAATTATTTGTCTGGATATTAATTATCATTAATTAAAGAAATTAATATTCATTTAATATCTCATTTGCTCTCGTTAATTAAAGGGACACCATCCTTTTTATACAAAAAGGCAAAATTTAATTCAATAATTGATTTATTAATTATTTTAAATTTAAAATCAGATAAATCAATTAAATCAGAATTTATCAATTTAGTCAGTCTCAAGTCTAAAGACAGAATTCTCATGCAGTGATGTCAATCTTCCAAAGAGAATACCAACAGACAGAACTTTAAATTTAAAGGTGATTTATTAAAAGCATATGATGAATATATAAGACAAAATAATCTAAAATAAAACACTCAAGAAGGAAGAAATGTCAGAGTCATACTAATCAATGATGCTGTGAATAAGGAAAGAAGTTATGAACCCTCAAGAAACATTTGAGTATATTGAGTGGTTATGGAAGATTAATTTAACGAATTAATCTACTTTAGAAAAGCCAAATCAGGGGTAACTAATGGGGAATTAAACCAAGACACTCAAGCCCATCTGTAGGAGTTCAGAACCGCAGTCTTACTATGGCGTTGCTTCTGGGGTCGGATCTCAAACTGGTCCGGGAGTTACTGGAGAGCCTTGTAGGACTGTTCTGGTTTGGAGTCGTCCCAAAGGGAGGCTGAGAAGTCCACACTCAATCCAGTACCATGGATCCAGGGAGAGGGTTTGCCGATATGAGCTGGTCCTGTAGCTTTCACGGGAGAGAGGTGCCGTCTTAGATTGGACTAGCAGGTTCTGTTAAAGGTGAAGCTGGAGCTGGAGCTTTGAGGTCTCGATTAGATGAAAAAACGATTCATAATTAATTTCAAAAACTAATTATTCGTTGGCCCGACGAAAATTATTCCAAAATTAATAACGAAAGTCCATTTACTATGAAACAAATCTTTGTAGTCTTATATCTTACTGGCTTATCAAGAAAACCGGCGGGCGTGTTACGTTACTTAGACAAAACTTAGAAAAAGATATAAGAGAGGATATTGCAGGACTAGGAGAACTAGGAGAAGATATCGGAGAGCTACTGGAGAGTTATTGGAGAGCTATTGGAGAGCCGTGTTGACAAAAAGAAAAACGGATCAGACCGTCGAAGAAGACGTAAAAACAAAGTGTAGGGATGAAAATCAAAGAAGAAGAGGTCAAAGGAAGAAGAGCCAAAAGAAGAAGAGGGTGAGAGGAATGTGTCTCTCTGGTTTTGACCTCTAAGGAGGGTCTCACAGGAGGAGGGCCTTAGATGAGTAACAAAGACTTTATCAACTTACATTTGGCCAAAATATTAAGTTGTACTTAGATAACCACCCAATATAAACACTCCAACTGAGCAGAAAATCTTACAGTAATCGATTTGATATCAAATAGTCCATATCTAAAAGATAAGAAAGAATAAAACATGAAATTCTTCTTAAAAATACAACCAAACAAAATATATGTGGTTACAACTTAGATATAGAAGTTTGTATGTCTTTGAAATGTTATGTGACCAAAACTTAATGTATAGAAAATGTATTATAAACATTTCATCAATAGAAACAGGCAATAACGCAGATATAACAGATGCATTTCTGGATAAAGTTCTCTCCTCAGTCTTCCACTGAGGAGCTCTCTTGGTTTGTCGCTTCAGAGGAGGCTTTAAGAAGGTTAATGCATTATATTCATAACTTGGGCATTTGTAAGGTTAGAGAAACAGAAGTCACATCATCAGAATGCATTTTTCATGACAGAATCAAATATCACATTGTTAGATGTGTCAACTGTTTCATTAAAGAGTTTATAAAGTTGTGGTTTTCTGTTGGCTGAAAACATCTGTTCTCTACTCTTGGGCAGCAATGAGGGGTCCACTACCCAGGAGGTCAAAAGTCATCTTAGGTGTCACAGAGGAATCTTCTGGGAGTAGAACAGAATTATTTAAGTCTCTGGGAACGTAGTCTGTTTGAACACCTTATCAGGTCCCAGCCAATCATTGTTTAGGCCAGGAAGTTCAGGGCAATAAATACATCTTTAGTGTCAACAAAGTTGTCTGTTGGTCGTAGATGGCAGGAAATAAAGAGAGACTTTATGGCTCCACATGTCTCTAGCAAGTTACAACCAGGCCTTAGAGAGAGGAGAAAGGGATTAAGGCATTCTTGGTCTTTTGATCTTGCTACAACAGTCACCCCAGTTTGGCTTTCTACTTCTTTAGCTAACTGCAGAGAACTTGTATGGCAATTTTCTTCAACACTTCTCATCAGAAGATGCTCTTGTTGAGGTGTTAACTTCCGCCATTTTTCCATTTTGTTAAATTTTTGTATCACTTTTGCAACAGTATTCTGACTGATGAGTACAGCTTTGCTGATCTACTTGTAGCCTTCACCTTTCTTGTGTAAAGAAATGATTCTGTTTCTCTGGTCTTGTGACATTTCTCTTCCATGTGGTGTCATTGCTGACAGCATGAAATGGGAAAGGGTTTTCTTTGTTAAGTAACACCCTTTTATATTCAGCTGTCTGCAGGACACCTGTTTCATGAATAATTAGACTCACCTGTGGTTGAATCCTTGTTACGTAGAATTTTGTAGTCTAAAATTTAACTTTGCTCTTTAGACTTTTATTGGGGTGTACTCATTTTTTCAACATGGTCTTTAATGGATTTGTTAGGAAAATTACTTTTTTGTGTGTGCAAATTAACAACTCGTGTTTGCAATTAATGGCCCACATTAGTGAGGGTATTTTGTAGTATAGTATCCCATACAAAATGTTGATTCTGAAAGGAAACTAAAGGTTTGCGGACAAATTTTTGGGGTGTACTCATTTATGCTGAGCACTGTAAATAAAAATGAGTAACACAACACTAAATCTGTGAGTACTGCACATGATTACAGAAACAAATAAAGTGTCCTCTGGTCGGATGGATCTCTCTCTGACCAAAACACTGCTGCTCTCCAGGGCTCTGATTCTCCTCAGACCTCCTTGACTCTCCTGATCCTCTAACTTCTCCTCTGACCTCCATGACTCTCCTGATCCTCTAACTTCTCCTCAGACCTCCATGACTCTCCTGATCCTCTAACTTCTCCTCTGACCTCCACGACTCTCCTGATCCTCTAACTTCTCCTCTGACCTCCATGACTCTCCTGATCCTCTAACTTCTCCTCTGACCTCCATGACTCTCCTGATCCTCAGACCTCCATGACTCTCCTGATCCTCTAACTTCTCCTCAGACCCCCACAACTCTCCTGATCCTCTAACTTCTCCTCTGACCTCCATGACTCTCCTGATCCTCAGACCTCCATGACTCTCCTGATCCTCTAACTTCTTCTCAGACCCCCACAACTCTCCTGATCCTCTAACTTCTTCTCAGACCTCCACGACTGAGAGGTAACAGTTTGCGTGACAGGCAGCTCACAGGACAGCAGCTTCAAGAACAGCTTAATAGTGGTCGTAGTAAACAAGTCTCAGTTTCAACTGTGAAGAGAAGACTTCGAGCTGCAGGTTTGACAGGACAAGTTGCAACAAGAAAGCCATTGCTAGACATCAGAATAAGACAAAGAGGCTTGCCTGGGTCGTGAAACACCGCCATTGGACTACTGAAGACTGGAAGAAGGTATTATGGACTGATGAATCAAAATCTGAAATCTTCAGTTGATCACACAGGATCTTTGTACTCCGTCGGGTAGGTGAAAGGATGGTTCCACAGTATTTGACATCAACTGTCAAACATGAAGGAGGAAGTGTGATGATCTGGGGCTGTTTTGCTGGATCCAGGGTTGGTGACTTGTACAGAGTGAGAGGCACCCTGAACCAAAACAGCTACCACAGCATTCTGCAGCACCATGCAGTACCCTCTGGTATGGGCCTAATTGGTCAGGGGTTCATCCTACAGCAAGATAATGACCCAAAACATCAGTCCAAGCTCTGCCAGAACTACCTCAGGAAAAAAGAACAAGATGGTAAGCTTGAAAACATGGAGTGGCAGTACAGTCTCCAGACTTGAACCCCATCGAGCTGGTTTGGGATGAACTGGACAGAAGAGTAAAAGCAAAGAAACCTACAAGTGCCACTCATTTATGGGAACTTCAGCAACAGACGTGGGAAGAACTTTCTGAAGAATATTTGATTTCTATTGTAGAAAGAATGCCTCGAGTGTGTTCAGCTGTTATATCTGCCAAAGGTGGCTACTTTGATGAGTCAAAAGTTTAGAATACATTTTGGCCCATAAATTGATTTCATGATTTCTTTCAGAGTGCAATGAGACATTAAGCTAAATAATTTTCAGTAAAGAACTAGAAAAATTGGGGTGTTCTAAATCTTTTGACCGGTAGTGTATGGGTGGATGGAGTACCCATTTGCACGGTGGAGAAACCTGGGTCCCAACAACTTCTCATGCAGCTAAATCCAGAGGATGTTCTTCCATCAAGAAACTGTTGTACAATACAACAAAACAAACACTCATGCAGCAGCATCAAGGGAAGTCTTGTCTTGTTTTTTTTTTTTTTCATTTTCTGATTATTTAATTATTTTATTTAATTGATTATTTATCTGCAGTTCTGTTTTTCATGTTAATAAAAAAATATGCCTTTTTAAGTATTTGTCATTTTTTGTCCCACGGTATCGAAAATGGTATCGAGTATCAATATCTTCTTGGGTGTCGATATCGAGTTTGAAATTTTAGTATCATGACAACCCTATTAGACAGTTTGTGACACATAAAGTTTTCTCTACCATCGAGTAATAAATGAGTCCCTCCAGAGAAGCCTTCAGGCACAGCCTCAGAGCTACGGTCAAAGATACAGAACACACATGCTAACAGTGAACGAACAACTGACAGCTGATGCTTGAAAAGTGAGATATCCAAAAAGAAACATGATCTGACTGTACCTTATCAGTCCACATGGTTTATTTGTCTCTCAGGACGCCCTGTGCCCCCCCCCGTATGTCAACAAATGCATTGTGGTGTGAGATGCTCAAGTCCATTTACCATTTATAACATGAACATGACAGTCTAACATGTTTTACAGTCTGATTTCCACAATACCATATACAAATCGAATTACAACATGAAAATGGCAACATAATCTTTAATAACTGGTAAATGTTTTTGTTCTCTGCAAGACATTAGTTGATTCATTAATTGTAATGGTTTCTGTAAATGTCTCTTATGAGACATTTCCAGATGTATTTGGAAAGATACATCCAAATTAAATTAGATGACCAGTATTTCATTGCAATGACAAAAATATCTTCGGTTAGTTTTAATGCCATGTTAAGCTCATTACATGCATTTTTGTGGAACTGGGATCATAAATTCTGAGAATAAATATGTATTTTTACCATTGGGGAAAAACTTCACACCTCCAAAATCACTACTAAGCAAAAAGAATTGCTGTATTTTAAAATATATAAGTTATGAAATATCATAAGAAATAGGCTTTTATTCTTTTAATTGGTGCAGAACATATAAACCCCAGGCATGGGCGTAAAGGGTGACAAAGAGCACTGATTTATGACAAACTGTGATAAATAGAGATATCTGACAATAACCTATTCATACTTTTGTTATATTACCTTTAGTTTTACTGACTTATTGAGGGCCTGCTTCAGTTCATGACAATTTGGCCCACTGGAAGAAAAGACAACATTAATGTGGCCTATGTGGTCTCAAAGGTTGCCCATCCCTGGTCCCAAACAAAGCATCTTGGTAGTCAAAAAGCTGGTTGTTTTCAGTATATCAGATAAAGGGTGCAATCACTCCATGCTTGGTTTCACCTAAAAACTCTTTAAATTATTCTGAGAATGGGGCTTCCAGTTTGCACCTGACATGGAGTAGCTGTAGGTCCAACACACTCTGTAAATTTTACCTTATTACTTTGTGTAGGACATGACGTTTTTACATAACTGGTTAATTACTATGACTTTTATTTTTTCGCTATGGTGTGGGGCGTATTTGGATGAAAAAACACACACATTAAGGGGTTGATTGAATATACTTTTCATGAGTTTTTTTTTTTATCCTAGGCTCAACTGAAGTACAGTACTGTTCTGTTCATATGTTTACATTTTGATATGCATCTCACAAGCTTATATCCTCTTTTCTATCAGACCACAACATTTTTATCCTTGTCTGTGTATATTTAGTTTCCTTTTATTATAATGAGTAGTTCTCTATGTATATATCTGGATATTTAAAGCAGGGATTTTAGTTGTTCTTAAGTTGTGTAACTACTGAAACATATAATATTCTTAGGAGCAGCGTGTTGTTTTTTTTTTTTTTTCTCTGTGTATGAAAGCTGAATATAAGAGTACCAAGTGTGTTTGGAGCTTCTTACCTCTCGTTAGGGGAGAGGTGATTTGGGGAAGGGGGCATGATGCTTTATTTGTTTGTATTTTTAAGTTATTATTTTGTATTAATTGGTGTGTTGTGGTGTCAGTGATATCCTGCAGATGGTTTAACAGAGTCAATTCCTTGTTTACCTCTGATTACAGTTAATCCAGTGTTAACCAGGAGTAATGATGATATTATAGTGAACTGTATTAGTTGGAAAACCAAGGGAGTTAATTACATTATCAAACCTAATAGAGTTTTATCCTATTTGAGAAGTTCTGAAGTTAATATCGCTTTCCTTCAAGAAACCCATCTCACCACCTCTGATCATAAATTACGCAAAATGTGAGCGGGGCAATTATATCACTCCAATTATCGAAACAAGTCTAGGGGAACTGCAGTTCTTATTAACAAGAATACTCCTTTTATTATGCAAACTGTCAATGCAGACCATCAAGGGAGATATGTTGAGGTCATGGGTATCCTGTACAATATACCTATAAATTTGACTAATGTTTATGCACTGAACAGGGATGATGCACAATTTTTGAAGATATTCTTATCCTTATTCCCCCAACTTAAACACACACAGGCTTATTTTAGGGGGTGACTTTAATTGTGTATTACATCCAGTATTAGACCGCTCCTCCAGCTCCCCATACAATATAAAAAGATCAGCAAAGATTATGAATTTGTTCCTTCAAGTCTATAATATGACTGACCCCTGGCGTTTCTTGTACCCAGATTTAAGACATTATTTTTTTTTCTCCCCTGTGCATCATTCCTACTCACACATTGATTATTTTTTAATTGACAGCCTGTTGCTGATGTCAGTCAAAGATTGCAGGTATGAGGGCATCGTCATTTCTGATTATGGGCCTGTAGCTTTGCAAATATCCTTCCTTAAAAAAGTTGCTCGGCACCTGTGGCGCTTTAACAATGCTTCACTCAGTGATGAAGGGTTTGTCTACCACATAAACACACAAACAGATTTTTCTTTTCCACGAATGATACACCAGATGTTAGCAAATCTCTTCTTTGGGAAATGCTTAAAGCTGTTCTACGAGGAGTAATTATTTCATACATCACTTGGAAGGGCAGGAGAAGAAAACAGCGCCTTTAAGATCTCACGACTGGACTGTAAATATTCGATTGCTCCCACCCATGAACTTTTAAAGGAGAGGTCAGCTCTACAAACAGAGTTTGACTTGTTGATCACCCATTATACAGAGCATCTACTACTTCAGTCCCGCTGTATGAACACTAAGATAAGGCAACAGATTAGGCAGTTTTCAGCCTCTACCCTGATCACAAGTATTCATAAACATGATGGTCAGATCTCTAATATTGAACAGGAGATAAAAAATGAGTTTAAAGTAATTTATTTTTCCCTTTACACCTCTGAGGTGATCCACGACCCTTCTAGGCTGGAACTGTTTTTTTTTTTGTTTTTTTTTTTAAACATTGATCTACCGCAGATTCATTTATGGAGCAATTGGAGGAACCTCTGTTTCTGGAGGAGACTAGATCTGCTCTTTACAGTATGCAACATGCTAAAGCTCCAGGATCTGATGGATTCACAGTTGGATTTTTTAAGAGATTTGCAGATAAGTTGCTGCCAGTTTTACTCACTGTTTTTGAGGAATCCTTTGTCAAGGGCCAACTTCCATCCATGATCTGTCAGGCTTCTATCTCACTTATATTGAAAAAGTGTAAGGATCCTCTTAATTGTGGGTCTTACCCTCCAATTTCACGCCTGAATGTGGACTGCAAAATGTTAGCTAAGATCTTAGCCCACCTTTTAGAAGCTACTCTACCTTCAATTATTTCTCCAGATCAAACTGTTTTTTTAAAAAAAACGTCTTTCTTGATTTAATATTCGTCGTCATTAAATATTTTGCAGAGCACGAATCCCAATCAACCACTACCGGAAATAATTATCTCTGTGGATGCTGAAAAAGCGTTCAATAGGGTCGAGTGGGGTTACCTTTTTCAGTGTCTAGAGAGATTTAAATTTAGGCCAAAATTCTTATCATGGTTAACCCATAAGAACCCACGGTGACACTGGTGTCACAAGGACTTTAAATGTCCTTGAAAGTTCTTCGTAAAGCTCTTTCCTTAATTTCAACTCAAGAAGTCCCTAAGTGACACCTATGGAACATCCTGGTGGGTCATGTGACAGATCATGTGATCTTGTGTTCCCTCAGCAACATTTCCAAGATGGCAGTGTGCCAGGCCAACACATTTGACAAAACTAGCTAATTTTAAATAGCTTGTATCTTCATGCTTAAGGTAAGATTGACTGATTTTAGAATTCTAATGCTTATATAACATGTCCTTTATTACATCTAACCTGCTGTGAACACATTTCTCAAACAAATTTATATTAAACAGATCAAATAAAAATTGTTGTGACACATATGTCACATTGGCCCTTCAACCTTAAAATTGTCATGAAAAACCTAATGTGACATATATGTCACATTAAGGTTTTTTAAGTGCTATGATCATAAACTGCTCAGTTAATTTTAGCTTATTTAATGATATTTAGTCAATTTATTTTAATATTGTTGAATTGTAAGCCAAAAAAATCATAAATATTAATTAAATTATTAATTAAATGTACAAGATAGAATTTTTTGCCAGTCAGATAATATAATAAACAGAAAAACAAGATTTTAATTCCCTTATGAGTCATATTTCTTTTATAATTTTCTGTAGTATGGAAAACAAGAAGCAATACAGTGTTCAGGATGCACTGGCAGTCATCCAGGGAGACGACAGTGAGTTTGAGGGATGTGAAGGCTGCTCAGATGACGACACTGAGGACCCTGAAGACCCTGATTATACTCCCAGCAAAAAAGACATGGAGAATGATAAGTCAAGTGAATCTGGGGATTCAGACCGTAGCGAATCAGGTGATTTAGAAGAAGTTCTTCAACCAAATACAAACCCTGGGCAGCAAGATACAACTGACCAAGAAAAAAACAGTTTTCTTGGAGAAAGAAATCTTTTGAAGCCCCTGAGTGCACATTCAAAGGGCCGAGTGTCACACCCCCAGACAGTCTTCATACTCCCCTGGAGTATTTCAGGAAGTTCATCACAACAGAAATGCTTGAGTTATTAAAGGAGCAAACAAATTTGTACAGTGTACAAAAATCTGCACATCACAGCAATGTTAACACCACTGTTAAGGAGCTGGAAAAATTAATCGGCCTCTACCTGCGCATGGGTCTTTGCCAACTGCCAGGAAATCGTGCTTACTGGGAAAATGATACAAGGTGTGCCATGGTGGCTGACAACATGTCGCGTAACCGTTTTCAGACCCTGCTGGCATCTCTACACTTCACTGATAACACTGATTCGTCAAACAGGCAGGAAGAGGATAAGTGCTGGAAGATTCGTCCATGGCTTGAAATGTTTCGAAAACAGTGCCTGGAGATCACCCCAGAGGAGTACAACTCTATTGATGAGCAAATGGTGTCTTTTAGAGGGACTCACGGCCCAATAAGGCAGTACGTCAAGGGAAAGCCCCACCCTTGGGGACTGAAAATTTGGGGCCGCTGCACTTCCTCTGGAATCCTCTGTGATTTTGCTGTCTATGAAGGTGGCACTGGGAAAAAGACCTCACTTGGCATGGGAGGTGACATTGTGGTCAAGCTGTGTGAAACTCTACCATCAAACCAAAACTACAAAGTCTTTGCTGACAACTTGTTCTCTTCAGCACCGCTGGTACTTAAGCTTCTTCAGCGCCAGATCTACTATGTAGGAACGCTCCGCACTAATCGCTTGGCTGGTTGTCAGCTTGAGGATGAAAAAAGTCTTGCCAAAAGAGGCAGAGGATCTGTTGATGCCAGGGTTGAGAAAGAGGAATGCATGACCATTGTCAAGTGGTACGACAACAGATCTGTTACCCTGATCTCATCCTACTGTGCAGTTGAACCTCAAGACAAGGCTCGACGCTGGAGCAAATCAGATAAAGCATTTGTGGAAGTCAACAGGCCATACATTGTGAAGGAGTACCACACATTCATGGGGGGGGTTGACCTCCAAGATGCATGCGTCGCACGGTACAAGTACCACATAAGGTCACGGAGGTGGTACCTCTACCTGTTCTGGCAAACCATAATGCTTGCACTTGTCAATGCCTGGCTGATCTACTGCCGTGACTGTAAACTTCTTGATGTCCACAAGCCACTGAAACAAAGAAGCTTCCAGGCAGAGGTTGCAACTAGCCTTATTCTCCTGCATTCACAGAGAGGCCGTCCATCACCCAACACCACACCTCCACCACCGCCTCCCAAGAGAGTTCGTGTTGAAGTTCCAGATGATGTTCGTGCAGACCAGGTTGCACACTAGCCCATGAAATGTGACAAGCGTGGTCGATGCAAGTTCTGCAAAGTCAATGCAACCACCACCCTCTGTGAGAAATGCGATGTGCGTCTTTGCTTCACTGAGGAAAGAAATTGTTTCAAATGTTTCCATTTGGCCTAGGTACAACTGCAGCACATGGTGTTAATTGTTCAAATATGGTGCTGGGGTAAACAAGTTTTGTTCCTGAACTCTTCTGAGATATGTTTCATCTTGTTTACAACATAAGTCTACTGTTAAGTTTTCCACAGCTACAATTACTTGATGAAAAGCCCTCCAATTCATCTTATTTGTTTTGTTTTTTTCAGTTAGCCATTTTTTGTGTAGTAAAACAAATCTGAGACAAGGATTTTGTTGTCTAACTGAAGGTTTTAAGTTATTTAAGCCAATTTAAGTTATAAATATGTTCAAATGTAAATAAAAAGACAAATCTTTTTTTATTTTCAAGTGAAAAATAAATTTACCATTCACACCTATTGTGACACATATGTCAAATTGCACGTTTTTGACCATAGGGGGCAGTATTTTGTTAAAACACGCTGAATGTCTTTGTGATGGTATGATTAGTCTGGTTTCTCCCCTGTGATTTTTTCTTGAAGAAGAAATGTGTCCGAATACTTAACGCCCAATGTGACATATATGTAACATTACAGATCTTTGACGGGGGGGGGGGGGGGGGGGGTATTTTGAAAAAAATGTCATAAGTGTGTTCTTTGGGGTCTATTTAGTCAGTGTTGTGTTCCCCATAATTTTCCTCAAAGGATAAATGGGTCTGGGTTCTTATGGGTTAAAATTGTTATGGCTTCAGTTTGCACTAATAATATGAACTCCCAGTATTTCCCGTTGCAACGTGGCACAAAGCAAGGATGCCCAATTTCACCCCTTTTATTTGTGATAGCTATCGAGACACTTTCACTTTTTTTAAAAATGTTTTTGGAAAGTGTGGTCGTCGTGTCCACCGGACCAAAGAGGAAAAGAACCAGCCGGACTGTTATAGGCGCAAAGTTCAAAAGCCAGCATCTGTGATGGTATGGGGGTGTATTAGTGCCCAAGGCATGGGTAACTTACACATCTGTGAAGGTACCATTAATGCTGAAAGGTACATACAGGTTTTGGAGCAACATATGTTGCCATCCAAGCAACGTCTTTTTCATGGACGCCCCTGCTTATTTCAGCAAGACAATGCCAAGCCACATTCTGCACGTGTTACAACAGCGTGGCTTCGTAGTAAAAGAGTGCGGGTACTAGACTGGCCTGCCTGTAGTCCAGACCTGTCCCCCATTGAAAATGTGTGGCGCATTATGAAGCGTAAAATACAACAACGGAGACCCCGGACTGTTGAACAACTTAAGCTGTACATCAAGCAAGAATGGGAAAGAATTCCACCCGAAAAGCTTCAAAAATTGGTCTCCTCAGTTCCCAAACGTTTACTGAGTGTTGTTAAAAGGAAAGGCGATGTAACACAGTGGTAAAAATGCCCCTGTGCCAACTTTTTTGCAATGTGTTGCTGCCATTAAATTCTAAGTTGATGATTATTTGCAAAAGAAAATAAAGTTTCTCAGTTTGAACATTAAATATCTTGTCTTTGCAGTGTATTCAATTGAATATAAGTTGAAAAGGATTTGCAAATCATTGCATTCTGTTTTTATTTACGATTTACACAACGTGCCAACTTCACTGGTTTTGGGTTTTGTACAGGTAAGTTTTACACCCAGACCTGATCTTTCTGATGAACCTTTGTCTAACAGTGACTTCATTTATTTATTTATTTTTATGTTGATGGCTCATCTTCTCACAACTCACACACAGGTACAGGTTGCTGTTGTTTTGCTGTTGTTGATTATTTCACTGTTGTAATGTCATCTCCTCTGCTTTCTCATTGCTCAGCACAAGTGGCAGAGTTCATTGCTTTAACTGAAGCCTGCAAACTGGTGACAGGTAAAAAGCGACAGTTTTTATGCCTTTGGTGAAGTCTATGGCTTTAAGGCTCTCTGAAAAAATTGTATTTTAATTGTAATTGTAATTTTAAAATCTGACGGCAGACCCATTCTCCGTCATGTCAAAATTGCAGATTTGTTGTTAGCTGATCTTCTCCCCTCAGACTGCTGTGTGTAAATGTGCAGCACACACCAACTCTTCTGACTAGATTCCCTGTGACAATGCACATATCCCTATCTCCCTATGTCGCATGCCTTTTCTCTCTGACTCCCTATCTCCTGTGGCTTCACTAACTGACCTTGCTCAACTCTCCACTCCAGCTAAATGGAAACTCTGGTCTCAGAATGGTTGTTCTTTTCATGATGGAGTTTGGTGGGGGCCTGATAAAAACATATTACCCTGGAGCTTTATTTTTACCTTGTGTTAAATTGTGGGGTAGACCATGTGTCAAAAGGAGGGATGCGTTCTGTTGTCCATTCTCATTAGAAGAAACAAAAGCCAAAAGCACTGCCACTTGTTCTGATGAACATGAGAATGCAAGCGCGCATACGAGTTAACCTGCAGCCTTTGAGATCCTATTTGTAGCAACACTCAATGTGGGGGAAGGACCCCAAGGACCTCCAATGGACACTACCCTGGGCAAAAACCAGCTGGTAAGTAACAATATTTCACTAAACAAATCTCTTCCTGATATCAGACTGCAGGTCGAAGCAGCACTGCCACAGAGAGCGACGACGCTGCTCCACTCGTTGAAACCAGGGGACTACGTGGTCGTTAAGAACTTCAGGAGGAAATCCTGGCGTCAACACCGCTGGCTAGGACCCTTCCAGATACTCCTGGTCACTCACACAGCTGTCAAGGTCGCTGAGAGGGCTACGTGGATTCATTTTACACACTGCAGAAAGGTCCCCGATCCAACAGCGGGAGCGGCTGATCTGACATCAGGAGTGAAAGGGCAGGAGGAGCAGAAACCTCAATACAGAAGGAGGAGGGGGTCTCTGATCAGCAGCAGTAACCACCAGCAGTCCCTCATCGAGGAGAGGGAGAGAATAAAAAGGAGGAAAGGTTTCTGTTAGAGCTTTCGTCTGGAGGAGAAAGATCATCGTTTTCCACCTGGCAGAAAGGTTTCTATCTGTCAAAGTTGCATCTGGAGGAGAAAAGTGTTCTTTTTTTTCCAGTAAGAGCACACAATTAGTTAGTGGCCAAGTGCTGGTAACCTTTGGCCTTATAGAATAGTTAGTAGAGGAGCGCTGAAGGATCACATCTTCGGGAGAAGGAGCCGACATGGAGCATCCTCGACCTTGGCATCCCTTTCGCCACCCAGGTTTGGGTGGTTTAAGGGGCACGACATGTTGTTTGATTGTGATTTCACTGATGTTGATTGTTCCTATGATATGGTACGAATTACGGGTTAATGCTAATGCTAAAACAAATGCCAATGTTACTGCTGACAAGAATGACACTGACTCACTGACCAAACTTCACAGACATCTCAGATTTCGCAGACACTTCTTGACAAATGACTCACATGCCAGCACCAGCTTGTCTAATTCTTGGTACAGTTTTGTAACATCTTCCGTCCCCAAGGTTGGCATAAACACTTGCTGCTATACATGCACATCCCTACCTGACCATACCTATCACTCAATCCCAGCTGTTCTATATCCATTATATGCCGGTGGAACATTGGATGCCCTGATAGCTTTCATATCCCCAGGATGCAATAAAACAACATACACACACCCACTGACCATAGGCCCGATGTCCAAGCTGCTAAAAATGTTAAATGTGTCAGTTGTAGACTACTCTGGACATCAATTTCATATCTACAATGCTAACTGCTATGACCCCAGTATTTCTGAACCCATATTTCCGACTAATCCTGCTCTGACTGAACCACAGGTGTGTTTTCATTTGCCTTGCTCAAATTCAACACGTTATTTAGGTACCAGTCGCACAGAATGCCACACATATATTCCTGACATTTCTGACAAACATGACTGATATAGTCTCACACCTAAATGACCTCCTGCACACAGCGTGATAGAGATTCCACAGTTACTCCGGGATGGGACTGGTGGTCCTGGTTAACCTCTTGAGGATGGAGTGGTGGTAGCTATCTTAATTGGATGCTTGATTTTGCTTTCTTACTGCAAAACTCCATTGATTCACAAACTTGTTGCAAACTTGGTTTCCACACAAATGATCCGCCTCCGTCTGATTCACTTTGACCTAGCATGCAAGTCTGCCTCCAGACCGGACCTGTATCCAGCTCCTGACTTTGTCCCAGCTCCTTCTCACTCCGTCTTCGACTCTGACTACTTTGACTCAGACGACGATACGACTGCTATCTAACACTCTGATTCATCTCAATCATGACATGAAACCATTTTCAACAGGAGCCCAATGATGCTGATGTTAATTGTGTGATTGCTTTTATATAAATGTTACTTTTCTAATATTTCAATCCATTAGCGAGTTGGTTTGCTTTAGAATTTTCTTAGTCTTATAATCTATTAGTTAATTGTTTCTTAAAAAGAAAATTTCCAAAGTGTTTATTGATGAATGAGTAATCAAAAGGAGGGAATTGTTGTGGAAATTGTTTTCTGATAAATGCTCACACTTCACATTTGTGATACGGAGACAGGAAGGACCCAGATGCGAGACAGTGTTGCAGTTCACAATAAACAGTTTTTATTGACAGGCACAGGGGAAGTGGAGTTGGGAGCGGGGATCAAACCCACGACCTCAGGACCAGGAGCTGATAACGATGTCCTCTCAGCCATGCTGTAGTCACACACTCTGTCTGCCGCACAGAGTCTTTAAGGTGGAGCGGACTCAGACTCACTTGATCTTTCGGAGCAGGAAGTGATGTAGATTGCCGAGGATCAGACGACCACCACGGATCAGGACTCACAGACAGGTACTCGTCGTCACAAACAGGAAACAGGGTCGGATATCAGGGATCAGACGGCCACCACAGATCAGGACTCACAGACAGGTACTCGTCGTCAGGAACAGAAGGCGAGATCGGCAACCAGGGATCAGGCAGGCAGGTAAGTGCAGAGCAGAAACAGGTCGATACCTTGAGGTCTAGCCGAGGAGCAGACGATGAAGGCGGAAACAGGAACAGAACAGGTCGGCGACAGGTGATCAGTCCGGATAGCTGGTCTGGTGTTCTTGGCATGAGAGCGAAGACGATCTGATGCTGAGTGAGTGTGGAGCCGGGGTTTAAGTAGGCGGATTGATTGCAGTAGATGAGGTGCAGGTGTGAGCAGGCGCGCAGGTGACAATAGTTGAGCTGATTACGTGAAGGCTGGAGTGAGGCAGGCTGAGACTGAGACTGTGGCTGTGACAATTTGAGTTACACTTCACATCTCTATCTCATAACGCACGTACAAGCTCCCATCTTACATGGCCTAAAGATCTTCACTTCACTTAATCATTATTTGATGACATCTCCCATACAGGAACAGAGTGACACACATAGAGGAGATGAAAAACATACACATAGATCAGCTGAGCAGAGCACAGATGTCCTTGTCCTTGGTCCACACACACAGTTCTAAGATATCAGCTGTTTGCGTCAAACAATTTAGGGTCGGCACTGGGACTGTCTTTGGGTCCACACACATACACACACACACACCCCTCTATATGCGCACACACACACAACCATATCTTACAAACGCCCACGCATACACATATCCTTGAGTTTCTATAAATATGTGCATTTCTTCTCATGTCTTCAGACTTTCTTTGCAGAAGATGGACCGCCCATCTCTGTTCTTTTGATCGTCTCCAGTCTTGCAAGCCTGTATTTTTTCTTTTTGTAATAAAAGCTCACAAAGGTGGCACTTGGTTCAAGGTCCTTCATTTTTCATCTTTTTTCCATTCTCGTGGGAAGATATACAAATTTGCAATTATTACAATTATTACAACCTCTTTTTACTTATACTATTTTTGCAATATTTTTTATTACCTTTCTTCTTACTTAACCATCCATCTATTGCACTGAAAAGGAGAAGCTCTCCAATCTCATTGTACATCTTGTATAATGACATTAAAGGCCATTCTGATTATGATTAATATGTACTAGGCCGGGAGCCAGGTCCACCCTTCAGGATGTTTTTTCCTTTTTTTCACTATTATTTCCAGTTATCCCATACCTTGGGCCATCACAAGTTGATAAGGACCAACCCCAACTCAGGGCCGTTTGGTCTTAGGGGCCAACAAAACCCTTTTTGGGAAAAGCTTCTGGTGAAATGATGTCGTTGTAGAGATGACCTGTTCAATGAGTAAATTAATACTTTATAAAAGTCAGATAGCTACCTCTACAGTGTTACATTGCATTGTTTAATTGGTTTTCCTGTTCAACCACTAGATGGCAACACCAGCATACTGTACAGCATTTTGTATAGCTATATCAAGTTAAATGTCTAAAATACAATAAATTTGGTTCAACAGTAAAGCACTTACTTATTGGGTGGTCCCAATTAACTCTTAAATACTGTAATTATAACAGGCTGGCCGGTCTTTTTTTGTCAATAAATGTGTCAGGAAATGTCCGTTTGAGTACATTTTTTCACCCTATGTTCATGAGAAATAAACGGAAACAATTCTGGCAAGTATTTTTCATTATTATTTTATAAATGGTTAAAACAATGTGTAATTACAAGAAAAGAAAATTGATTTGAATTTTCAATAGGTTTCTCTTTATAATAAATTGTAAATGAAAATGAACAAATGTTTTGAGATGATGAAAAATAAACTTAACCCATTAACATACACTCAAACATTCTTGTTTGCCTACAGCATTTAGTGTCCATGTTACAGACAGTTTTATTAGACCATGTTCAGGCGTTTTTTTTTTTTTTATTGACAATAGGTTCCTGAAGCAGTTCCTGTCCCGATGAAGACAGAGCCTAAGTTTGCACTCCTCACACATCCATGCAGTGCTTTTTCTGCACACTGTGCACTGCTTCCTCCCCAGGCTTGCCCCCTGTCATTTCTCAATATGCTCTCTTTTGTTGTTCTTTGAGGGAGCTGTAATCCCAGTGTGCATGTATATATGTACATGTAACAGCGAATATACGTCAAAAAACGACAAATATATGGCAATACACAGCAAAAATGTGGCAAAAGAACAACACGGAAACACTCCAGAATGATACTAGTGCTATTATTTACAATATTTGTACACTATTTACTCTGAAAATACTGATGAACCACCATTAAAACACTCACATGTATCACTTTGAATCATCTCTCTCGCATGCGCAAGCTGTGCGTGTCGTCCTAGCAGGCATCAGTGCGTATGAGGAAATCAAGTTGGGTCAAGCTCTCCCGGAGCCCATAGAAATGCATTGTAAGGTCCAAAATTTGAAAAAAAACTGTCTCAACATGTAAGTCTACGAGAGCGCCTGGGGCAACTTTCAATCTGACTGAAATCACCCCAAGGGGGCGGGGCTGTTGGTTGGACAGTGACATTGCAGCGATATTCAGGCTGCTGATTAGACAATAATATGAAGACTTAATATGAAGACTTAGACAGGCAAAATAAAGTCTTTTTTCTCTTCCTTTTTCACGTGGCTTAAGGGGGGTGGTGCACTATCGCCCACTATGGGCCAGCCGCCCCTGATTAAGATACAGCAACTGTATAAATGGTCAGAAAAGTCTGAAATTGTGCATGGAGTATCCTGACCCTTTAGGAAAACTAGCAGAATAGGATTATAGGGCTTACTGCCTTCCTATTTCCAAATATCACCCTCATCATTCTCCAAAAGCCAAAGAAATGCCTGTCCGCCTGACAATTTATCACTAAAAGTGATTATTTTTAAGCATTTTATTACACATCTCACTACCTTAGATGTATATGAAAAACATCCCAGGGTTATAAGCTTCAATTTAAGCCCAAAATGAGCTCTCTATCTAGAAGATTACACATGCTATGACTAAAGTTCTCCACTGTATCTCAAATCAGAGAAAAAAGAACTTTCAAGATTTAGCCTTCCAAAATGGATTAAGCTTATTTATTGCATCTAAATAATATCTCAAATAATATGTTAATATGAAGGCTATCTTTGTAGCTCTCCTTTAATGGATACTTGATCTCCAAAGGCCATGGCTTCTACTGTCCCTATCTCAATGATCTTCCTGTCTGGTGAAGTGCCAAGGTGGGGATCATGAGGATTTACCACAAATCCACAAGGGTGCACTGCATTTCCTGTGACCTCACAGTAATACTTTGCTGCTGTGGGCTCAAGGTGTACCCCTCTTTTCATTGTGCTTGTCTGCCCAGTGGTTGTGGTCTTAAGGCTTTCATAGTTCTTGAGACAATTCTTTTGAAAGAGGTGGACGTAAGCCAGTCATACCGCGCAAGGTGCCAGAGATTGTTTGTCTCCAGTTGTCTGATCTCAAGTTGCGGGGCTACAGACTGTGGCAAAGTAATGGAGATTTTACTACATGGCGATTTGTCATTTTTATTCATTACTGTAATGAAATTTGATGGTTGGGGGGATAAGAGGAAATCTGGGAATTCACAAGTTTGTCTTGCTGGTATTGACTCTTTAGTAATTCCGACTAGTTTGTCTTGATGGTGTTGACTATGTAGTGGTTTCAACTAGTTTGTCTTGATGGTGTTGACTATGTAGTGGTTTTGACTAGAGGGGGCTGTGAAAGAGAAAATTATATGTCATTAACTAAATGTTTTTTTCAGAGGCACATGACAAGACAGGCCACCAAGATGAGGAGCTGACAATTCTAAAGGAGAGACTTGAACAACAAAAGGAAATGATAAATTTGAAAATAGAACTTGACGGAAAAAACAGCCAACTCCTGTTACTTGAAAGGAAACTTAAAAATGCACAGACATTAACCCCAGAGTCTTTGAACCTAAGTCATGTGCCTGGTTACTTCCAGTACTGCCCTGGATTTACCAATGAACAGTTTAACAGCTTGTGTGAATTTTTTAAAGTGCCAAATGACCCCACTGCACCACAAACACAGATTCCTCTGATCTACAAAGTGGTAGACATCGAGGCCCAAAACATGCCCTTGTGCAGTCAGTTTTTACTCACACTGATGAAGCTGAGATCAAATTTTGACCACAAAGATTTAGCATATAGGTTTCAAATTCGCCTACACACTGTCAGCACTGCAATAAACTCCTGGGTAGACTACATGTATGACTGACTTGGCCACCTGCCTATTTGGCCACACAGATGTCATTTCACAGAACATGCCTGACAACTTAAAACAGGACTTCCCAACAAGATTCTCTCCTAGACTGCACTGAGCTAAAGATAGAGAGGCCCAGCTCATTTATACTTCAGTGTCAAACCTATTCCACATACAAATATACCAACACTCTGAAGTCTCTGGTTGCCTGTGACCCATAGAGGGGCAGTTATGTATGTGTCTGCCCTCTTTACAGGGTCAATCTCAGACAAGGAGATCTTTAATCAGTGCGTGTGTGTGCTTAAAAAATAAAAAAATGTCATTCTGTTGCTGAAAGGTCTCCATTGCTCATTGTCTACACTGAAGTGAACCCAAGGACAAGATCTCGTGTTACACTGGTGCCCAGCTGGCCTTCATGAAGCAATGACAGAGCAGCAACCAACTCAACCTGTGGCTGTCCTGGCTCAAATGCTGGGGGAGCTAGCAGCTATGCACCAGGAGCAGGCAGCCATCAACAGGCAGCATTTCTCCATGCTCAGTCTGAGAAGCAGAGGCAGGTCATGGAACAGTTGCCTTCCCGGTTGGGGGCAGTATCGACGGGCTCTTCACTTTCCTTCCTCTCTGGCCTGAGCATGCAGAAGATGACTGCAGCGGATGACCCACCGTCCTTCCTGGAAATGTTTGAGGCAACAGCAGAGGCCACAGGGGAGTGGGCCATTCGATTACTCCGTTTGCTGATGGGGGATGCTCAAACAGCAGCACTCAGCTTGCCAGCAACATCAAGAGGTTGTTTCCAGGACATGAAAAAGGCTGTCCTGGATCGCATGGGCTTCTCCCCTGAAGATCACCGGCGTCGGTTTAGGAGCACCAAACTGGGGCCTCAGGACTGTCCTTTTGCTTATGCCCAACAACTGAAGGACGCTGCTTCAATGTGGCTTCAACCTGGAGATTCCACTGGTGAGAGGTGTATGTTGGAACAGGTGGTATTGGAGCAATTCGTGGAAGGGCTCCCTCCAAGTACTTCCGACTGGGTGAGGTGCCATTGGCCAGTGGATCTAGGGGCAGCCATCACTCTGGCCGAAGATCACCTTGCTGTCCACTCCAGAGCCCACACAACTGAGGGTCGCCCCCCAGCATCCACCCCTCCAACCCCAGCTTCTCGGAAAAAGTTTCTTAACCAAAAAAATAATCACTTAAGTTCATCACTGTCCCCAACCCCTGTGCCACGCTCTAATCCTTCTTTTATTTCCTCTGCTCTCCAGGTTCCAGCTGCAACGGGTGCTGTTCCCACCCCACAGGGGGCCCCTCAAACACCACAGGCACTTCCCCAGCAAGTGTCCACTCATGGAAGTCGACCAAGTGGTTTGTGTTGCCGGCCCTCCAACACCATCCCCTGGTCCAGGTGGGACATACAGCATTCTGGTAAAGATCCAAGGGGGTGTACACCGGACAATGGTGGATTCAGGGTGTGAGCAGTCCTTAATTTACCAGAACCTGGTTCGTCCTGGGGCATTGGTAGAAGCATCTTGGGTCAAAATAAGATGTGTGCATGGGGATGTTCACAAATACCCTATCGTGCCAATGAATTAAATACAAGGGCAAAAAGCATATGATTAAGGCTGCGGTTACTTCCTGCCTAGCACACCCTCTGATTCTGGGAACAGATTGGCATGGGTTCCATAGGTTGGTAAGAAAATGTGTTGGGGTGCGTTCACGATTGATAGGGAAATGTGGTATGTGTGCTGTGTTCAGTGGTGATGTGAGGCCATCCGACACTGCAGAGGGGGGAGGGGAACCTGTGGTGCCTCCCCATGGGGCCCCACAGGTTCCTGTTTTACACCCCATGAAAGATTTTCCACTTGAGCAGTATTGTGAAGATACTCTATGCTCAGCCTTTGACCAGGTGATTAAAACTGATGGTCATCTGGTGCATCCTGACACAGCACTAACATATCCACACTTTGCATTGGTTAGGGATAGACTGTATAGAGTGAGTCGTGACACTCAAACAGATGACATAATCACCCAACTGCTGGTGCCAAAAAGCCGTCGGGAGGCAGTTTTTCAGGCGGCTCATTCCAACCCAATGGCTGGTATCATGGGGCATGAAAAAACACTAGATCGTGTAATGGCCCGATTCTACTGGCCCGGCATCCAGGAAGATGTACGCCGCTGGTGTGCATCTTGTCCGGAATGCAAGCTGGTTAACTAGCCGGCCATTCCAAGGGCGCCTTTGCGTCCATTGCCTTTAATTGAGGTTCCATTTGAAAAAGTTGGTATGGACCTCATCTGGCCATTTCACCCAAGTGCATGAGGATATCGTTTTTGCAATAACACTTTTTTAGGCCTAGCCTAAATCTAGTGTGGGCCTTGCCTACGTATGTGTTGTAGGCCCAGCCTATGTTCTTTGATCAAAGGGAGAGAAGGACGAGACGGAAAACCAGTGCATGGCTCTGTCAGCTCCCTCAGTTTATTTCAGAATGACACAGGCTTTTTATACAGTATGACAAGCAGTGATGTGTTACAGGCTTTTACCCTTTGTCCTGCCCTGACATGTGGATCATAAGACAGAGGGCTCAGATGTTCTATAAATGATTTGATCAGATACTCACATGTGGACAGAAAGACAGCTCTGTCGCTGGTCAGTGATTTAATCAGGTACTTACATGTGAACAGGAAGACAAAGACAAAGGAGGGGGGGAGGTGGTTAGGCCGGATGGCTCCCTGACCTAAGACGGGCGGTGGGGGTATGTGGCAGTGAGGTGTGGTACACCTCAGCTGCAGGGGAGAGACGTGTGGGGGTGGCTAGTGGGAACAAAGCCAGAGCTGATTAACACAGGTGTGATCTGGAGGCTGATAGCTCTCTTCTTTGTCTCTCCGCAGTAGCATGCTGGACCTGGAGAAGCACACATAGACTGCAGGAAGCTCCTGGAAGGAGCCGCTTTAAGTTTCAGTTAGTTTAGGCCTGTGAGGGACAGGCAGCAGCATTTGAGGAGCAGGTTTATGCTCAGTAGGGGTGTGTACTTAAAAAATAAAAAATTGTCATTATGTTGCTGAACGGTCTCCATTGCTCATTGTCGGCACTGAAGTGAACCCAAGGACAAGATCTCGTGTGACAGATATGTTCAATAAAAAGAAATGGATCAACTTAATGTTGCAGTGTATGTATTTTACAAGGCTCTATTGATTGAAAGACATAGTTAGAGTTTCAGGAACTAAAAAAGTTTAGTTTGGTCAGTTAGAATATACAATTTAGTTGAATTGGTAATGGAGTAATGCTTACCAAACAAGCTGAGTTAAATTAATAGGTGGGGAACGATTGTTTAAGCTAGGTATCTTCTGTTACTGTAACTCGGTTATTAGTATATTCAACTTAAATGTTCTATTCCATTCAATTAGGAGCTTCAAGTACATTGAACGTAGTCCACTTCACTTACTCAACTAATACTTCATTACTTAAACAATTTAAGGCAATGAGTTACCTTGATTTTCTTCAAGTAGAGTCTACTTATCCAAGTTTACAGTGTATTCCTGTTATTGATAATAATATAGAAATCCTGAAGTAACAAATTAAACTTCCCATCTTGTCTTATTAACATATCAACCTTTCAGAAATATTTCTAACATTCAATACTGAAACTTTTTCTGAGTATTCACTCACTGTGCCTTTTAAGTATTAACCCTTTAGGTGCCAGAGTTTTTTCAAGGAAATCTTAAATTTTGCAATCAATATTTGAAAAGGCTGTAGTTTGAAAGTGGTTGGAGATAACGGCAGACTGTCACTGAGAAAAATCTTCAGTATGACCCAAAATTTGAGATGGAAGTAAATTCACTCATCTAATTTGCATATTATGATGTCATCAGATGGCGGCCATATTGGAAACCATTCAATTTTGATATCAAAATTTCAAAAGGTTGTAGTCGGAAAGTGGTTAGAGAGAAAGGCAGACTGTAATTGAGAAAAATCTTCAGTATGACCCAAAATTTGGAATGGAAATAGATATACTCATCTAATTTACATATTATGACATCACCAGGTGGCAGTCATATTGGAAAATGTACACAAATGAAGTGACATGAAAGCTTTCATCTCAGGGACTGTAACATCATACCAGTCATGAAATCTGGAGTTTGGTTTGGGGTTTTCCCTCTCTAAGAACTTGTGGGCATATCTGTTTGTCTCATTTGTGATTAGGCTCCAGAATTCACCATCCAAAAAAAGAGACAAGAAATCATTGGGCTCAATGCTCTCCCTGCTTCTCCCTCGTCTGCCGGCTCCGCGGTTTTTCTCATTCCCGCTACCACCGTCATTTTTTGCAGTGTTTTGAGCTCCCCTGCTTCCCAGACCACGTCCCCTCCTTGGCACTCGCCGATTACTTTCACCCCGGCCACGGAGAGGCAAAGCATCGGCCTCGGTATGTGCTGCTTGGGGACTGTCATGGCGCACGGACCCTGTGCCGCTGCGTGCATATGCGCTGCCAATTTCGTCCTCACTGGATGACTGAATGTCATCTCAGAGGTCTCACCTATAAAGCTCTCAGTGTACAGGCACCAATTTATCTTAAAGAGCTTGTAGTGCCGTACAACCCCTCTAGAACATTACGCTCCCAAAATGCTGGCCTGCTCGTGGTTCCATCAGTCTCTAGAAGTAGTCTGGGAGGTAGAGCCTTCAGTTATCAGGCTCCTCTTCTCTGGAACCATTTACCAACCACAGTTCAGGAGGCAGACACCCTCTCTACCTTTAAGGTTAGACTTAAAACATTCCTCTTTGATAAGCTTTCAGTTAGGGACCAGCTCATAGTCCATAGTTTAGACACATATAGCCCTTTTCCACCAGCATGCCTTAGCCCTACTCTACTCTACTCTACTCAGCTCTACTTGGTTTGCGTTGCGTTTCCACTGGCACAGTACTTCCTAAAACAAACCAGTTTTTAGTACATACTCTGCTCTGGTTCTAAGCGAGCTGAGTCGATACTAAAAGGTGATGATGACCGACTGCCGACTACTGATAGGTCAGAGAATGTCGTCACTGATGAGTCATGAGCGCGATGAGCTAGCTAACATGCTAGCGGTAGCTGCCATTAGCTTACCCTCATACGTCTTTTCTTTGCAGCTCGATTGCTCTTGTCCTCGGTATTTCTTCTCACCGCCTGCAGCCTTCTTCTGCTTTCCTCTTTCATTCGGTTTGTGACAAAAAGCCACAGATCGAGCAGCAAGTATACTATTGCCTCCAAGTCCTCCATTGATTTGATTGTTGTGTCACGCTCAAAATGACATGAACGCAGTGTTGCCCAGCTGTTTTATGGCGACCCCGCCCCTGCTGGCCAGGGAACCGGGCTGGTGGAAAAGCGGCGCAATGCGAGTAGAGTAGAGCCGGGTAGAGTCGGGAAAGCCGAGCCGAGTAAAGTAGGGCTAAGACGTGCTGATGGAAAAGGGCCAATTGTTAAGATGCAATAGGCTTAGACTGCCGGGGGGATCTGGCACACTGGGCTCTATCCCTCTCTCTCTCACACTCTCTCTCCATATCTGCCTCTGCCCCTTTCTGTTTGCTCCTGTACTCGTCTCTGGCTCTTGTCTTACAGGTGGCCTGGGATCCTTGGTGTAGACTGCCTGCTGCTGTGGAGTCACGAAGCCTCAATAACTACAATTGCAGACATACCACATATTTGGCCATCTCATTCCAGTTCATAATCATTATAGCTGTTAATGTAGACATTAGCATGATTTTTTCTATCCATGGTTAAAACATCTATAGTAACTATCTTTAGCACCACATAGGCATGTGGTCCCTCTTGAAAATGGGATGTCACATCTCAAGAGGTCTACCTTTAATATATTTATACTTAACGGAGACAAATATGGCAGGGATGCATTTGTGGTCTGGGCACCCATGAGTTTGTCACTACCATAAATTCTTATTTTCAGTAAGACTATTAATGATTATACTTCTATAAAATTATTAACACAATCATACAGACATGAGGGCCCTCCTGAAAACAAGATGTAGCATCTCAAGAGGCTAACCTCTAATAAATTTGTTTTCAGCAGGAACAAATTTGACAACGACAGGTCTATGACTGGTCCATGGATCTGTCACTAACTTTAGTTCTTACTTTAGTCCACTTGTCTCCACTTACCTCCCTTCCTTCGCCCACACACCCAACACAGCATGGTGTGGATTTGCTGTTCATCATGAGACTGGGGTCCACATTCAAGATTTCCTGCTGCTTAACAGAAGGTTTTTTCTTGCCGCCATGATGGAGGGATTCATGATTGGCTATATGGATTCATGTTGGGTGTGGATGTATATATTTGTGTATATATTTGTTGTGTGTTTATGATCAGTGGACAACTATTCACTGTGTCACTTAATAATATTGACTATCAGAAATAATTAATAAAAATTTACATTAAGTAATGGGATTTAATTTACATTGAATCTACCTCGGGGCACCACCCATAAAGGGAAATGATAGTCAATTTATTAAGTCAGTCTCATAAATGTTACTGACTATCAATTTGGAACTATGATTTATAATTAAGTTAATAAAAATAACCAAAGTTACCCAATCAATTGTCAGTCAAAATCGAAGGATTTGGAGTTCTGCAGAGAAGAGGTTGGCAAGATTAATTCTTATGCAACATTAACAGGCCAGAAACTGACTTTGTGTTCAAAATCATTTATTAACAAACAAACATGAAAAAATACCATATCTAACCTAACAAAGTCCTATGTACAAGTGTGTGTGAGTGCATATGTGTGTGTGTGTGTGTGACAAACAAAGGCAAGACGGCTGCTCAAAGGCATTTACAACCAGGACCACATGGGGAGTGGTGGAGGTTAGGAAAGGTTTCTTTGTTTAAGGTTGATGCTGCTATATGAAGTGGTAATGTTAACACAGCAGTTAGCTGTAGCTTAAGCTCTAAGAGCATATTCGATAAATCAGTGCAGTGATTTTAGAAACTGAATAGTCCTATGCTTAGCCGTGCTGTGCTAAACTCTGTAAGGCCCAGTCACATTACCGAGTCCATGTATGGAAAAGGTGCCCCTTTTGGTGTTGCTCTGCAAAGTCCAGTACTGCAGGTTAAGTGGTTTCCCAGTGGGTTCCAGGCTGCTGTGTCTCTTCGACTTCTGGCTCTGAAGACCACTGGTTGCTCCTCTGTCCCTTGAGTTAGCAGCTTGATACTAACTCTGTTGTGTTGTTTCTTGTTGTTTGGACTGAGAACTCCTACTCCTTAAGTAGGCTCTTGTGTCGCTGTTCTTAGGAGGTTTTCAGTGCTACAGTCTGCATTGAGCAGGACTGTGGAAGAAGTCTTGAGTTGTATTCCCGAGAAGAGACTGGAGAGTTTCTGTGTCTTCTTCTACAGGCTGAGAAAGAGCTGAGAGAGAGCTGAGAGAGAGGAGCTGTGTCCCCTTCTCTCCACGGTTCAGAAAGAGAAAAACTGCATAGCAGAGCAGGGTCTTATTGTCCTTATCAGAGGGTTCACACCTACGTGTTAACTGGGGGGAGGGGGTCAGGCGGTCAGCCAACTTTGGTTTGCAGTCGCAGTTTAGTGCAATAGAGAGCAGTTTAGTGCAGTTTAGTGCCGGGGACCTGTACGTCCAGACAATATATGTATTTACATATGTATACTAACTTCAAAAACTCACATGCATACTCACATGTACTCAGTTCGGCACACATACCCACAGATAACATACATACATACTTTTACCTCTTCCATTCTATATACTGTATATAAATATATATCTATATACATACACATACACGCACAGACATGCCAGCACATCCATGTACCATTGTACCTCACTCAGTTAGGTATCTGTCACTCTATATACATATGTACCTAAATATAGATGCCCTCACTTACATTTCTGTTATTAGTTTGGTTAATTGCGGGTGGCTAGTTTCTGTGAGTTCAGAAGTCTTATGGCAGTGGGGAAGTAGCTTTTGCAGTACCTGCTGGTTTTACTGCGCAGAGTCCGATACCTCCTTCCTGAGGGCAGGAGGGTGAACAGTCCATGGTTGTGGTGAGTTGGGTCCTTTATAATTCTGTTGGCTTTTGACAGGTAACGGCTGTGGGCAATGTCCTCTATGGCTGGGAGTGTAACACCGATTGTTTTGGACGCTGCCTTCACCACCCTCTGCAGGGCCTTTCGGTCCGAGGCACTGCAGCTTTCATACCAGACCGTGATGCAGCTGGTTAGGATGCTCTCCACAGTGCCTCTGTAGAAGGTGGTGAGGATGGAGGGATGAAGGTGGGCTCTCTTTAGGCGGCGCAGGAAGTGGAGCCGCTGGTGAGCCTTCTTGGTCAGGGCTGATGTGTGCTGGGACCAGGACAGGTTGTTGGTGATGTGCACTCCCAGGAACTTGGTGCACTGGACGATTTCCACAGCTGCGCCGTCGATGGAGAGGGGAATGTGGGTGGGCTGTTTCCTTCTGAGATCGACAACAACCTCCTTGGTTTTGTCGACGTTCAGGAGCAGGTTGTTTTGTCTGCACCAGTCCACCAGATGATCTACCTCCTCTCTGTAGGCCTGCTCCCTGTTGTCCCGGATGAGGCCCACCACTGTCGTGTCGTCCGCATACTTGATGATGTGATTCGTGTCGAACCTTGCACAGCAGTCATGGGTCATCAGGGAGAAGAGGAGTGGGCTCAGGACACAGCCCTGTGGAGAGCCAGTGCTGAGATGGATGGTGCTGGAGGTGTTTTTTCCCACACGGACGAACTGGGGTCTGTCCGTGAGAAAGTCCAGGATCCAGTTGCACATGGGGGCACTTAGTCCTAGGGGGCCTAGTTTGCTGACCAGGTGCTGGGAGATGATGGTGTTGAACGCAGAGCTGAAGTCTACGAACAACATGCGGACATGGGTGTTCTGATCCTCTAGGTGTTCCAGGCTCAGATGAAGTGCAGAGGAGATTGCGTCTTCTATGGAGCGGTTAGGCCGATAAGTGAACTGGAGGGGGTCATGTGATGGTGGTATAATGTCCATGATATGGTCCTTCACCAGCTTTTCAAAGCACTTCATCACTGTCGGAGTCAGTGCTACAGGGCGAAAGTCATTGAAGCAGGTGATGGGGGCCTTCTTGGGTACTGGTATGATGCAGGCCTTTTTGAAGCAGGAGGGCACAACAGCTTGGCTCAGTGAGATATTGAAAACATCTGTGAGGACATGGGCCAGCTGGTCTGCACACTCCCTGAGGACCCGGCCCGGTATGTTGTCTGGACCTGCAGCCTTCCGTGGGTTGACTCTTCTCAGAGTCTGGAGCACATCTGCTGGGTCCAAACTGAGGACCTGGTCATCCTGGTGGATGGGTGTCTTCGCTGCTGTTGTGTTGTTTAGTGGAAACAGTAAAAGTGTTAACTTTACTCGCTTCAGCGTCAGGAGCCATAGCAGCCGCAGCCGACACGGGCGCCGCCAACATTTAGAGTCCTTATTGTCCTTATCAGAGGGTTCACACCTACGTGTGACCTGGGGGAGGGGGTCAGGTGGTCAGCCAACTTTGGTTCAGCCTTCTGCAGGGACATGTTCCTTTTAGCATGGATCCCAACATCCCCCCTTTTGCCTCAGGATTGCGCCTGATGTGTGATCCTGAGGGCAGTAAAGTCCATGCGAAATCCACAAAAGGGAAAGAGTTCATTTTTCAGTTCATCCAAATTTGTACCATCTGGGCAGTTCAAAACTTCCTATCTTGGCTAAACAAGGACAGTCGATCAGATATGCAACAAAATTTAAATGAACTACAAAATGATATGATGTGTAATAGCAAACCTGTGTTTCCCAGCTTTTGTCAGGGTGAGTGAGAAAGGAAGGTTAGTGTTGTGGATATGTTAATGTGAACTGGAGAGCACCTAAATTAACTTGCAATGATGGAGTGCTACACCAGTGAAGATTTTCTGTCTGGCTATCACTGAGTTTTCTGTTGCTGACAAACTCAAGTTGCCTATAAACTACCAGGGTAGTTAGAAAAATTTGGAGCTCCTGTGCTTTAAGTTTCTCCAAACTTGTGGCTCCGGGCTGTAACACTGAAAGTCGCTGTAGGGTGAGAAACAGTCAGAGGCACTGTCACTGTCTGAGGGACTATGACTATAATCTGAACTGTAATCAGGGATGAGGTGCTCATCATCTGATCCATAAATTGGTTGGTCATTATTCTGGGCCAGAATTTCTGCATATGGTCTCCTACAGCTTCTGTTTTGTGAGTGCCTATCTCTATGCAGTTGGTGGACATGGCGGCTACGCTCAGTGTCCCTCTGTGGCCTTTTATCACCCCCCTTTGGTCTGTTCTGAGGGTGATCTTTTGAGACTGGAGGTATCTTTAACACTTCCTTTGAGGGGGCACTGGCAGGCTCAGTTGTTCTTGCTTTGGACTGGACAACAGTTTCCCAAACTATTTGTGTCCTCTTCCTCATCTCATGCATTGAAGGTTTATCTTGATATGCCCAAATTTTAACCTGAGAACGAATGCAGGGATGAAGGTTATGCAAGAACAATGACTTGAAGGAAGAGTTTTCTTGCAGGCCTGGTGTGTTTCTGCCGTGGAAGTATGCATGCCTCAAACACCAGAAATAATCTCTGGGATGTTCCTGACGGGAGTGTTTAATTTGGAGGGCTGCAACCATTGCTGTGGCTTCATCGGCAGTAGAAGAGAATTCTTCTATCAATGCTTGACGTTGCTTGTTGTAGTCATCTCTGACACTAGGAGGAAGTGATTGTATAAACTTGCAGACAGATTTAGAGCAGGTCTTCCACACAAGTTTAACTTTCTCCCTTTGGGTTGCATGGGGCAAGTAAATTAGTTGATGATCTAATTGGTCAAAATAATTTTCAACATGATGATCACAGTTGTCTGGATCAAAATGTTCAATGTCTTTGGCCATAGTGTCAAGCTCTTCAAGGCGCAGGCTCTGAAGAGTCCTTCCTGGTGAGGGACAGGCTAAGCTACCTACACTATGGGTGTGTGCTTCATTTGTGACAGCTCTGTCTGTTTGGGAGACATGGTCTGAACAGCTGTCATTACTCTGGCTGTGGTGTGAAGGAGAAGCTGACCAGTATTCACATGTGCTAGTCCTCCCTTTGGAGTGATAAGCACATGTGAAGCTGTCATGCATCACTGGCTGAAAAGAGCATGATGCTGCATCTTCTCCTGAGGACAAACTCTGGATATTATCAACTTCTGTTTTAGAAAAACGAGAAGGCAGGACAGAGTTAACTCTGTCTCTCAGTGGGGGTGTTAACCTTTCATTAATTGAGGAGTGTGAATCGGAAAGGTTTCTTTGTTTAAGGTTGATGCTGCTATATGAAGTGGTAATGTTAACACAGCAGTTAGCTGTAGCTTAAGCTCTAAGAGCATATTCGATAAATCAGTGCAGTGATTTTAGAAGCTGAATAGTCCTATGCTTAGCCGTGCTGTGCTAAACTCTGTAAGGCCCAGTTACATTACCAAGTCCATGTATGGAAAAGGCGCCCCTTTTGGTGTTGCTCTGCAAAGTCCAGTACTGTCTGTCCCAGTCTGTTGTGTTGTTCCTTGTTGTTTGGACTGAGAACCCCTACTCCTTAAGTAGGCTCTTGTGTCGCTGTTCTTAGGAGGTTTTCAGTGCTACAGTCTGCGTTGAGCAGGACTGTGGAAGAAGTCTTGAGTTGTATTCCCGAGAAGAGACTGGAGAGTTTCTGTGTCTTCTTCTACAGGCTGAGAAAGAACTGAGAGAGAGCTGAGAGAGAGGAGCTGTGTCCCCTTCTCTCCACGGTTCAGAAAGAGAAAAACTGCATAGCAGAGCAGGGTCTCATTGTCCTTATCAGAGGGTTCACACCGACATGTTAACTGGGGGGAGGGGGTCAGGCGGTCAGCCAACTTTGGTTTAGCCTTCTGCAGGGACATGTTCCTTTTAGCATGGATCCCAACATATTTTTTTTGTGTGTGTGTGTATATATATATATATATATATATATATATATATATATATATATATATATATATGTATATATATATATAGATTGATTGAGATTGATTGACACTGTACTGGTGGATTGACTGTGAGACATGACAGTGAGTCAGCTGCATTTTGTGAACCTGGCTTATACACAACTTTGAATCTAAAGGGTTGCAGCCGCAAAGCCCACATTTCAATTCTTGCTGCCAGTTTGGACTTTGACGTGTAGATAGTCTCAAGAGGTTAGTGGTCTGTGACCATTACAAAGTCTTTTACGTAGAGAAACACATGAAATTTCTCACACCCTCACACAATGGCTAGGGCTTCTCTTTCAGTCTGAGAGTAATGCCGCTCTACATCAGATTAAGCTCGGCTGGCATAATAGACAGGCTTTTGTGTTCCATCACTTTGTTTTTTGGCTTAATATTGCACCTAATCCCACTGGACTAGCATCCACGATTACATTTGTCTCCGCGTCCTGGCTGAAATATGCCATAACATGGAAACTGGCTAGCTGTCTCTTGAGTTCTACAAAAGCTGCTTCCTGCTCTGGTCCCCATGTCCATTTGCAGGAATGCCTCGTGAGCCTCCTCAGTGGTTCTGATGTCGTTGCTAGATTAGGGGTGAACCTACCACAGTAGTTCACAAGTCCCAAGAAACTCCTCACCTCAGCTGCATTGTTGGACAACGTGTATTCTCCTGCTGCTCCTATTCCATTTTTAGACAGTACGTGCCCCATGAATTCAAGCTGTGACATTCAAAATTGGCACTTTTTGCTGTTAACTGTCAGTTGTCTCTCTTGCAGCTGATGCATGACTTAATGCAATCTTTCATCGTGCTGTTGCATGGTCTCTCCTGAAACGAGGATATGTTGTGGACTCTGGGAATGCCTTGCAGGACTTGTCCGATGATGTGTTGGTAAATCTCAGGTGCAGATGAGACTCGGAACATCAGTCTCTTGTAATTCCGTAGTGAGTACTCTTGACTTATAGTCCGGTGGATAAGTGAAAGGATTGTGCAATTGCGGATAAAAGCGCCATTTTTTGCATGATGATTCCTTAGGGTCAGTTAATTTTAGCCTAGGAGCCATTGGCAAATATCTATTTCAAACATCAAATTGCAAGACTATCAACATCAATGAAATATGTGAAAATCCGCCTAGTATTTTTCAGACTTTTTACATCATAAAATGATCAAATTATTTCCAAATGCGATCCAATTGACTTACTTTGACATTACTGAAGTCAAAGACCATAAAGTATTATCAGTAACATCTTTAATGCAATGAAGATTAAAAATGAACACGCATCATTGTGTGAAAACATGAGCTGTTCATTCTGTCTATCTGTCGCAATTGCTCAGTCTTATCACAAAAAAATAAGAGCAAAAGAGGCATAAGATAGGTATAAGAAATATAAAATGAGTTGGTATGGATAATAAGAAAACAAAAGAACAATACTATGGTGAATTATTAAATAAATGTAGTAAAAATATTAAGGCTACATGGGGAATAATACACAGAGTAATAAAGACAGATTTGGTACAGACTGATTTTCCAAACTATTTTGTGAAAGATAATAAAGACATACGTGAAAAATAACATAGTAAATGAATTTAATAAATTCTTTGGAGAAGTGATGTCTTATCTTGCAAAAAATAATCCAAAATCAACAGAAAATAAGGCTGAGGGCAACTCAGTCAGAGGTAATGTTAACAGTATTTTCTTGGTAAAGCAGAGAGGGAAGAAATACTTAATACTGTAAAACAAATTGTGCAAGTAAAGGATCAATTGATTGTGAAAGCATTGACATGATACTCATAAAGAGTTGTGGAATTTGCTATTGAACCATTTCTGTATGAATGTAATCTGTCTTTTTCAACAGGAGTATTTCCTGATGAGATGAAAACAGTTTAAGTGATTCCACAACTTCAGACAAGACAAGTATTCTTGCTTCCACAATTTTTAAAAATATTAGAAAAATTATTTGTTGCCAGGTAAGATGCATTTCTTGACATAGTACAATGTTTTAGTAGCAGCGAGTTAAGATTTAGGGCAAATCATTCTATATTAATGGCACTAATTGATTTAACTGAAGAAATATACACAGAAATTAACAAGAAAAATCACTTTAAAAGTAACCCCGACTGTGAAGACAAGTAGTCATAAATATGCTTTAATGTTTATCTAATACTAGAGTGTGTTGTTAAAAAAGCACAAAGAATTGTTATTTCTTTAAAAATCGCAATTTATAACACATATTCTAACCTACGGACGCAGCCATTGTTTTACTAGCGCAATGCATGCTGGGTTGATGACGTTATAGGGCTGCACTATGCCGAGCCGCTACGTTTACACACAGGCTATCAGGAGTGAGAATACCATAATAATGCCACATTGTGCTACTTTTGGGTGTAATTTTCAGTCAAAGGGAAACAAGGGGAGTGATGTAAGTCTACACAGCTTCACAGGTGACAAGAAGAGAAGAAAGGAGTGGGAAATCGCTTGTGGGCGTACACAACTTCTAAAGGACGCGCAGCTATGTTCTCGCCACTTCTCTCCAGATGCATCTGATGCGTTTAGCCGAGCCAAGCTGCTGAAAGAGCTCACAGGTGCTGCTAGTTACACAGACTAAAGCCAAATGCCTTGCCTACAGTTTTCTCACACAAACAGACAAAACGCCCTCGGGAAATGAGGGAAGTCCGCTGGAGGATTCACCATAGACAGGAGACGCTGGATGTTCTGCTGCGATGTCAACAACTCACTCCTGCTGATGAATCAGTCAACACAGCAGTCTGTAAGTCTACAGACGCGTCGTCAGCTTCCTCTGTGATCGTGGTCATGCTGGATGGTTCGCCATCAGCTACATCTGCAGAAGTGAGTTGTTGATGTCCTCACAGAAGAACACCAAGTGTCTCCTGCCTATGGCATTTCCTCAAGAATGTCTTCATGCTCAGTACAGTGCAACCCTTACACGTCATCCACCCGGCATGCATTGTGCTCATGACACAATGGCTGCGTCCGTAGGTTACAAAAATTGCGATTTTTTAAGAAATAAACAATTCTTCGTGCTTTTTTAACAACACATTCTAGTATTAGATAAACAATCATTCTATACCGACTATCCCTTTCGGGGTTGCTGGGGTGGGAGCATGGGGCAAGAGGCGGGGTACACCCTGAACCGGTCGCCAGTCGGTTGGAGGGCCATGTGGAGAGACAGACAACCATTCACACTCACACCCATACCTAAGGGCAATTTAGAGTGACCAATCAACCTAATCAATCAATCAATCAATCTTTATTTGTATAGCACCAATTCATAACAAGTGTTATCTCAAGACACTTTACAATAGAGCACAAAGCGCTTCATATTATGGATACACATATATGCATAGATACATATGTACATATATAAAATACACATATACATATATATACAAATATATACATCCAACACCCAACATGAATCCATATAGGCAATTATGAATCCCTCCATCATGGCGGCAAGAAAAAACCTTCTGTTAAGCAGCAGGAAATCTTGAATGTGGACCCCAGTCTCACGATGAACAGCAAATCCACACGATGCTGTGTTGGGTGTGTGGGCAAAGGGAGGGAGGTAAGTGGAGACAAGTGGACTAAAGTAAGAACTAAAGCTAGTGACAGATCAATGGACTAATCATAGACCTGTCGTCATCAAATTTGTTTCTGCTGGAAACAAATTTATTAGAGGTTAGCCTCTTGAGATGCTCCATCTTATTTTCAGGAGGGTCCTCATGTCTGTATGGTTGTGGTTTTTTATAGAAGTATAATCAATGAAAGTCTTACTGAAAAATAAGAATTTATGGTAGTGACATGGAGAGAGTAAACTGAAGGAGACAAACATCGATAAACAGGAATGTTTTGTCTAACTTTTTTGTCTTTTTTTGAGTGACGATAACATGCTGTTAGTTGTGGGATATTTTCATGAACTGGAGTGCATAGCAAAGGAACTTTTGCAGATGAAGTCATGGATAGAAAGAGAGATGGAGAAACTGTTGTGGAAACTGAGGAGCAGGACAGATCACAAGTTACCTGGTGGTACAGATGCATAAACTGTGAGCCTATGCCCATGAACCTGGAAGCCCATTGCTGTCACGAGTGGGACTTAGTAACACAGCTTTTCCTGGGTCTTTCAGCAAAGCACTTTACTTTGGGTACACTTTGGTAACACTGCTGACACAAATCACAGACCTGATCAGTGAAATTGGGAACGGCAAGCATGATGTTCTGCCATCACAGAGGGATGAGTCCTGACATCCAGATTTAAAACAAGCCATAGTTGGTGAAGGTCTAGAACATGCAATGGAATGTGGTAAAACTGGATTTTTGACAACTTGTTTTGCCTTTTTTTTTTTTTTTTACATCCAGTACATACAGTTGTGTTCAAAATAATAGCAGTCCCACATCACTAGCAGGATAAATCATTGTTTTTGTTAGAATTTCAACTTCTTCACTGCAGGTAAGTTTCTAGAAGATTTAGTAAAGGTATAGAAACACAACAGACCCAACAGGCATGACCTGCATGCTGCTGATTCTGTGAAACTGAATCATTAACTGAAAGAGGCTGAAGTATCTGATGTGTATCCCTGAAAAGGCAA
This sequence comes from Cetoscarus ocellatus, assembly GCA_037902135.1. Lineage (NCBI taxonomy): Eukaryota > Metazoa > Chordata > Actinopteri > Labriformes > Labridae > Cetoscarus > Cetoscarus ocellatus. The sequence continues at coordinate 48,780 of JBAMNC010000123.1, read as the reverse complement.
AGGAATGCATCCTTAGGAATGAGTTCATGGGAGGCCTGAAGGTGACCCTTTACACCATGAATGCAGATGACCTGTTAACCATTGCTAAGGGGATATACAGCCCAAGGCTAGTTTTACTGCTGTCTGGATGTGAGGAGAAGCTGTGTGCACAACTCCCGATCCTATATAAGCTGTGGTCAAACTGAAGTCTGGGAGAAAGACATCATCGGCAGTCTCTCCCAGGTATCCTGCAGTGCCTGTATGATTCTGGTGTTGCTTTTTGTAATAAACCCATTATTCTGAAGCAAGCCAGTGTCATGAAGCCTCCTTCAATCTTCTGCACATCATGAGTGGTCAAGATACGACAAGACGTGTTTAAAAAAATAGCAGTGCTGAGTTCAATTAGTGAGGTAATTGATTGTGTGAAAAAAGTAGGTGTTAAACAGGTGGCCCTTATTTAAGGATCAAGGCAACTGACGCTGCATATGCTGGCTGTGCATTTGTCCTTGAAAAACAGAGTAAAATGGGTCGTTCAAGACATTGTTCAGAAGAAGAGCGTTCTTTGATTAAGAAGTTAATAAAAGAGAGGAAAACCTACAAAGAAGTTCAGAAAATGATAGGCTGTTCAGCTAAAATGATATGAAATGCTTTAAAGTGGCAGCCAAAACCAGAAAGGCGAGGAAGATAAAGAACAACGACTATTCGAATGGATCGGAGAATAACCAAAATGGTAAAGGCTCAGCCAATGATCAGCTCCAGGAGGATCAGAGAAGATCTAAGGTTGCCTGTGAGTACTGTAACAATCAGACCATCTATGTGAAGCCAAGCTACCAGCAAGAAGCCCCCGCAAAGTCCCATTGTTAAAAAAAAGACGTGCTGAAGCGGTTACAATCTGCCAAAGAACACATTGACTGGCCTAAAAAGAAATGACGCAGTATTTTGTGGACTGATGAGAGTAAGATTGTTCTTTTTGGGTCTAAGGACCACAGACAGTTTGTCAGACGACCTGAAAACACTGAATTCAAGCCACAGTACACAGTGAAGACAGTGAAGCATGGTGGTGCAAGCATCATGAAATGGGGATGGGTCTCGTACTATGATGTTGGTCCTATTTATGGCATACCAGGGATCATGGATCAGTTTGAGTACATCAGAATACTGGAAGAAGTCATGTTGCCGTATGCTGAAGAGGAAATGCCCTTGAAATGGGTGTTTCAACAAGACAATGACCCCAAACACACCAGCAAGCGAGCAAAATCATGGTTCCAGACAAACAAAATTCAAGTAATGGAGTGGCCAGCACAATCCCCGGACCTTAATCCCATAGAAAACTTGTGGGCTGACATAAAAAATGCTGTTCATGAAGCAAAACCAAGAAATGCAGAGCAATTATAGAACGTAGTACAATTGTCCTGGGCTTTAATACCTGTTGACCGGTGCCAGAAGTTGGTAGGCTCCATGCACCACAGATGTGAAGCAGTTATCAGAAACCTTCGTTATGCAACTAAATAATGGTTTATAATTCTCAGGAGAGTTGAATTATCAAGCAATTCTTAGTTTATACACTACATTTTTGAGTTTGTAAATAAAGATGTCAACACTGCTATTTTTTGGAACTTTATATTTCTTGACTTTCTGTAAAATATGATCAAATTCAATTACTTTTTCCAATTTTCTTGCTTTGAAATAGAATGTGCAGTGTCCCCAATGCATTTGTGTGCATTAAAATAAAATTTATTTGAAGAATTTTGAGGTTTACTCACCTTTTTAAACACACTGCTATTATTATGAACATAACTGTACACAGGGCGAAACATCTTCTAAATTTTCAGTAGAGTCAGATTTATATCATTTTGTGCTCCAGTGACTTCTAACCCGCTGCAGCACTCTGACCTGAACATCCGATGAGAGCAGTGCGCTGCTGGGGTATGGATACATAGCCCTTTGTTGCATCGCAAAATAGTTCCAAACACAGGTTCTTTGTTGGGGAAAATGTGCCACTGTGAAAAATCGTACTGCAGCATTCAGTCAAGACAACGTAGTCCTTGTAGAGCTTTAACCTAAAAATGCATTTATTTGGAGGATTTTGGTGGCACCATTGGCTACTATATGTCACCTAGCATCTGCACCAGGTAATCTCCTCCCAGGGACAGAGCTGGCTCATTGTTTAATACCATGCCTCAAACAACCCAAACTATCCCTTTAAGTTTCTGTGTTTGAATCAAAGCATTTGACTTTGTAAAGGTTGAAAATAATTAAGTGTGCACACCTTGAGTGCTTGTGATCTGGATGTCAAGGTGATCAGTGGTAAACAAAGTACTCAACTCCATTACTTGAGTGAAAGTAAAGATACTCCTGGTCAAATATTACTCCAATATAAATGAAAGTTGTTCAGTCAAATTTTAACTTAAGTTAAAGTACTGGAGTACCTGCTTTTGAAAATATATATTGAAACATGACTGAATTGACAAAAGGACAATGTTGGGATCTATACTCCATGTGGACCTGAGAGCAAAGCAGAGGCCTACATGGAACTTTTGAAGAGTGACCTAGAGTTTTCCTGATTGTTAGGAAAAGGCGCCACAACCCCCAGCTTTCCCCACCTAGGTGTGAATTTCAGTTCAAATCAAAACTCTGCACGGACATTGGCCCCAGCCAGGTAAACCCCGCTGGGATCCCCGATGATGTCACACAGGCCATAAAGGAAGGATGCAGCCTGAGACCAGTGCTTTTCCATGCGCCTCTGTACAGTAGAGAGCTCTCGCAGGCTTTCTCCGTGACCCGGCTGCCAAAAGGAAGCAATACCAAACGTTTGGCTCCTCTTTTCCTTTCTTTGCAACTTAAACCTAGGCCACAGTATTCAACTCGCGGGACGAGCACCCAGACTGCTGTTCGTTTTTGTTTTGTTTTTCCCCTTTTCATCTCCCTTCGGACTCGACACAGATCACTGTGAAATCAGCTGATCGCACGTCTGTGAGGACGAGCGCGCCAACTTTGTTAGAGGCCTAACGAAGCATCTCGTCCTCCTATCCACGGTTTTGTCCGCTGCCACCGGACAAACCATCACCTCACCACCGGCAGAAGGACGTGAGGCGGAGCGCCCGAGCCCAGCCGAGGAGTTCACCGCGGATCCAGAGCGCAACAGGAGCGCACGGCCGACCCAGCACGCAGCAGTGGACGCAGCGCGCCATGAACACTCAGAGCGGACTCTCTTTCTATTCCACCCCTTCATCGCTGAAACTCCGGAGGACCGGAGCAACAAAAGTAAGAGGCTTATGTCTGGGCAGAGGCAATTAGTTTAGCATGTAGTTCATTCTTTTGCTTATGAGACCTGTTTTTGATTTGTGCTGCATTCTTTTCCTTTATTGCCGATCGTCTAACGTGACCAATCCATAAGCAGAATATCACTGGTTAAAGGACCAATACCAGACCAGTTAGACTTCGGTTTTACTGGCTCTGCTATTGTGTAGTGATATTCTAATCATCAGTTGTAGGTGACGATCTTTCTTGGGGTCTCTCTCTCTCTTTCTCTCCCTCTATTTTCTGAACATAAACACATATACTCCCCCCTCACACCACACAGACAGTAAAGGTGCCCTCCAGTGAGCGCCTAAATTTGAATGAGGTTGCCTCAGTAACACGTGGGCCTCAAAGACCTTCCCCATTGTTCCCCTTTTGTTCACGTGGTGAGTCCTCATCTTGGCTCTACCGATGACAGACACATCGCTCTGCCGCCATCTTGGCTCATATATACACGCTCTCACGTGACCTCTTCGCCACTCCCTCTCTCTCTCTCCCTCTCCTCCTCTTGCTCCACCTTCACATACCTACACACACACACACACACAGCCAAACACACACACACACGTGCTGCATCATTGGTGATTGCTTTTATTGCTGCTGCTGTGATTGGTTGTTGATCATTTCTAGTGATACTGTTGGTTGCTGCTGCTGCAGTCATTGCTCTCATTGATGTTGTATTTATTACACATTAATTAGTTTGTTGTAAGTAATTAATGTTTTGCTTTTATTAGTTAAATTATAATAGTTTTGTAATAAGTAATGTTATTCTAAATAATTATTACTTTGAATAAACCTTATTATAATTTAATCTGTCGTTGTTTGTGTTTATTGTGGTTATACAATTGTGATATTTGCTGGAATCATAACAGTCAGTGCTCGAACAATATTCTTTGGTTTTCACCCCTTCTGAGACTTCATTTTAATTTTGTCAATTTGGTTATCGGTCCCTGGTAACAGGGTGGTGCCCCTCAATTTATTGATTATAATCAATATTTATCATTTAATTATTTTTGATAATTATTAATATTAATAATTAATTTTATATTATTATTAATATCAATAGCTAATAGCCAAATTGCCCCCTACGAGCGCACAACAACAACCATTGCTGTTTTTATTTTTTATTGTGGGATCGTCGTCTGTTAGCTCAGCATTTACCTGCCCGGTCTGAGTAGTACATGCGTGACGTACAGATACAGCATCACCACTTGAATTCACTAGTAAGGACCACACCATTAACAGGGTGAATTTGACAATTATTTATTATGTGTAGCAGATTATGATCACCATAGCAGATAAATGAAGCAGATTCTGATTTTTGGAATCTTCTTGGGGAATCCGCTGTAGCTCCTGGGCATGACGGGAAGGAGGAAAGATGAAATAGAAAAAGGGGTGGGAGGGAGGGGTGCGTCGTGTGAGCGATAGTTGATAGTTGGATTTGAATTTAGAGGAGCACGGAAGAGGCGTGGTTGAGGTGTGGTCCTGCTCCCAAAACTCTGCTATACTGCACCACCAAATCACACGCAGGTCGCATTTTAGAATGGAAAAATAATTTCATCCACTGACTTCAGACCTGTACTTAAAAGTAACGAGTAATGAGACCCTTCATAGAAATCTAGTGGAGTTAAAAGAACAATATTTGTCTTTCAAATGTAGTGGAGTAAAAGTCATACGTTTCCAATAAAAATCATACACAAGTAAAGTACAGATACTCAAAGAATGTACTTAAGTACAGTACTCAAGTAAATGTATTCGTTACTGTCCACCCCTGACGGTGATACAAGATAAACCAGCAAAGCACTCAGAGAGCGCAGACCTCCGCCAAGCAGCTTCGGTCCACTTTGGCGAAAATGGTCCTATCTGGCAATGTTGAAGAATTCTTTAAAACATTCCTGGATCCAGTCGGTGATCCGGATCACACCCAAAATTTAATCAGTTTTTCTATATCCCATTTCCGACAATTCCTGAAAATTTCATCCAAATCCGTTAAACTTTTCAAGTTATTTTGAACACAAACAGACAAACAGACAGACAGACAGATAAACGCCGGCAAAAACATAACCTCCTTGGCGGAGGTAACAAAAATAACCCCCTCTAATGACATCAGATTCAGCCATTACGACCCCTACATAAAAAACAGTCCCTTTATACCGCATGAGATGTATTATCTAGTCCTTCTTATCGTGTCAGTGATAAATGCAGCACACATTAACTTCACCAAATGTGTTTCTCCTATTTCCACAATAAAGCACCTTGCTTTGCTCTGACCTTCAGCTGTCTGCAAAGCCAGCACAAAATATGCATTTAGAAGAAGTACCAGGAGTGAATCTAAGGGTTGAGGAGATTGCTTTGTACAGCATCATGCAGGAACATGCATCACTGTCGGCCTCCTACAAACAGCCAGTAATATGCAGACATTTTAAGTAGGGTCAGCAAAATAAATATATGGAGCGGAGCTGGTGCTGTGACAGATGTTGGCTATTTGCATGGAGCTGCTCTGTCATACCATTAACCAACTTTCTCAGCCAAGCAGACAAAATGAATGAGCTGGGTTCTAGGAATGGTTGGATATAAGAAGTAGAGGTGCTCTCTGTAATCAGGGAGCGTGCAGCTAAATATGAAATCTGCTGCGTATCTACAGCCCTGCAACCAGGTGTTTGTTAATGTATAAGTGTGCTACAATAATGTGTGTGTCTGTTTGTTTCTGCCTTGGTTTTCTTTACAAGGTCATGATCAGCAAGAAAAAACAACAGCTGGTCCCTCATTGTAATGGGGTTATTATCAGTGTTCACTATATTATGCTGTTTCACAAACACCACCATTTTGAAGGCTTTTCAGAGGTTTTCTCTTTTAAACTGCACAGCCCCTAAGCAACAACATGCACCTTTTCTGCCTTAAAACAGCGGCTCCAAAGTTGAGGAGTCTGACAGTAAAAAGGAGAATACCCATAATCCCCCGCTCTCAGCAGCCCAAAAGAAATATAAAAGCTTTACGGTGCTAGTCCACACACAATCCTTTAGCTAAAAAGAAGCGGATTAACTCAGTGGTTCTCCATAGGTGTGGCAAGGCTTTGCCTTGAGGCAAGTCTTGGTCTCCATCTAATTCATTGTCTGCGGGGGTGGAAGTAACAAATTACAAATACTCACGTTACTGAAACTGAGTAGATTTTTTGGGTACTTGTACTTTTTGAGTATTTTTTTCAAGTTTGTAATTTTACTCATACTTGAGTACAATTTACACCATGTAGTCTGCTTCAGTACTTTTAAAATCAAAAGTCGCTACTGAGTACGCCCACAATCTGCCCATTAGACTTGAAGATACTTGATATTTAACTGTGTGTTTTAAACAGTTTCCTGACCCTTCTCCGACCTGACGTCTTACTGTTTACGCTGCTCGCTGCTCTGTGGACTATAGGCTTAATGTAACTATAAATGCAGCTCCTACAGATATCGGAACTCTTCACGTGAGTGTTGGATTAGAGGAAAAATTAAATCAAACGCTGCGCTCCTTCTGGGAAAGTGAATCAATCGGCATATAAAGAGTCAAAGAAAAGTGACGAGGAGACGCTGCAGCTGCTGGAAAAGTCAGTCCTGTCGGGATTTGACTGATTCTGTTATTTTGTATTATGTTCCCCTTTTAGACCTCCTGGTGTTCCCTGTTTTACTGTCTTGCCCCTGTTTTTGATCCTAGTTAAGTTACCTGTTTTGGTGTCCTGTTTCCCTTGTCTCTCTTGTTTCCTGTTTTATTTTGGAAACCCTGTGTTCCTCGTGGTGTTTTCCTGCCCTCCCTTCTGTGTCTCTCTAATGATGATTCCCTCCACCTGTGTGATTGTTTCACCTGTGTTTGGTGTTCCCCTGGTGTATTTAGTCTCTGCTTTCTTTGTTGTCTTTGTTGGGTCATTCGTCTTCCTCCTCACTATGTCTCTTGTGCTCCCTCGTGTTTCTTAGTGGGCGTGTTGCGGGTGATCTACTATTACTGTGTGCAAAATTGATAACAGGCGCAAAAGTGGTGTGGACCACCCCCTTATCCTTATCCTTATCCTTGAAGGAGGATTTTGCGTGTGCTACCGGCTGTCACCATGGAGAGCTTGTGAGAGTGGCTGCAAATGAAAAACGAAGTTTGAAGCCATGGAGTTGGAGGCAAATGAACACACTTGCAGTAACCTTTTTTACGGTCTGTTATTTTGACTGACAAGGTCGTCACTTTCCCTCATGCCATTACAATTGACCTTTCACAAAAGCCCTGCCCCCCTTAGTTACTGTTGCTAGCCCGTCAAGCTTCTAGACGCTGACCGAGTATCAACGGTGTCATGGAGGGGAGAAGTGTACCGGAGCGTGTCAGTGATTCCTTTTGGAGAAATACCTGCGGGATATCCTCCAGATCCAGGCAAAAGGGGTTACAATATGCAGTGGAGGGATATATTCAAAATATTAAAGCAATGAAGGGGGCACAACGACTTTCGAGGCAAAATCCTACCGATCAATGGCAAAAACAGAGAAACCCCATGACCTTTACCTGAAATGCAACGAGCACAGCCTTGTGGACCAGTCACATTCTTGCACTGCTGGGTAAGTTCTCTTATAGTTGACTAGTATTGTTAAAATACGTTTATCTGTGGCCACGTCTTCCTTAAGCATATAAGGGCGTTATCGCAGCTAGAGGGGATCCTAATAAAACAAACGAGCCATTAAGTAAGGTAGCTAGCTAGCTAAACCCACAGGTGCCCCAAGGCTAACAAGCTCTCTAGCTAGCAGCTAGGTTAATGCTAATAACAAAGCTTGTTAATGAAGATTGTGATACCTGTATGCTTCAGGAGGATGTTGACTGAAATATTAAAGTAATATGATAGCTGCGAACAAGTTACAGCTCCGGTAAAGTTACTTTGCTTGTCAACATCCTTTCACATATCCTAGGTCTATAACCAGTCTACCCCCAAGTTACACTAGGTTCATGAATGTAAGGTTACATTACTCTAATATTGCAGTAGCAGTAACTAGCTAGTAAGATTATTGTCATAAGGCTGGTTGACAAAAGCAATTCATAGTCACTGCAAATAGCATTAACATTTCTAAAACAAACAGCTAATGCTACTTCTGTCTTAAATCGGTTCACCAGGTTTTTGCTCTCATATTGTGGGCCTTATGCACACCCTGGATCTATGCTGTGTCAGAAGTGATGACATCTCCTCCACAAGCCTGCCCCAGCAGTGGCACAAAGCCAGAGGTAAAAAATATCGGGACAACCTGTGAGCAGTGTGATGGCAGCCAAGGCCAAAGTCAACCTTAAGCAGAAACCCATCATGTCTAGTTATATTCACAAGTCTTCTACTTTCCATGTACTCTACGTTGACACCATCATTAATACTGTTCTGAATATAATCCTGTGTACTGTGTAACATGATAGACAGTAATACTCACCTCTGAATGTATTGGTTGTAGGAAAGGGTTAGGGATAGGGGTGTATGGTCTACAGAGGGAGATGTCAGATGCACCCATGAGCTACATTGCTGATGATACTGCACCTGAGGTAGAAGTCGGAGGCAAGAAGTATGCAGTGGGGTGCGGTCTAAGCCACCAGGTGAGATGAACTATAGAAGACTTAAAGGTAGGGTCTGCAGGATTTTCCTTAAAAATAAAATATCAACTTTTTCAGGAAAAATCCTGCTCAATCATCTCCTATGGGTCGCTATTGATGTGTGATGGTGTCCTTGTTTACCTCCCCCCCTTCTAAGCCTGTATTTTGTTGTTTTGGTTGTCTCTGGACGTTTTTGGGCAAAGAGTAGGCTGGGATACCTTAGCCAATCACAGCGCGCCCAGTGCTCATGTGACTTTGAGTGTTATAAAATGCACTAGTAGAACGCTACACAGACCTATCTGTCCTATCAAAACATGCTACCTGTCGAGATGAGCTATTGGGGGTTAGGGTTAGGGTTAAGTATAGGACGGGTTATGGGGAGATGGCCTCTTATGTGGGCATCCCAGGCACGGGCTCACGTATTATTTTTGTTTATCATCTCTATAACCCAACTTGTCTCTGTCTTTCTGTGTCCCAGTAAAAGCCAAATATGGTTGTGAACAGTGGAAAAAATATAAGGGTATGATAAAATAATAAAATCCTAGAAAAATTGGGCTGTGAAAATGGTCTCTGGGACTGGGGAGGTCTTTTAGTGCCTTTTGAAAGGATTTCTGGTCCCGATTCAGTTCTGGAAGAGGGAGGGTTAAGGTTAGGGTTCACTGCAATGCCGCTTTCGATTTACGCAGCTGGTAGCTTTTTTCGATGGGGAAGCCTAATTTGACAGAACACCGGCACAGATGGCAGACACTACAGTGAAGAAAAGAAGATACAATCAGGCAGAAGCAAAATGCCAAGCGGACAAAGGTTGGTCTAAAACCAGAGTGTACCTAGGGTTTGCTATCACCCGCTTCCGAGTTCTGAAGGACCGTCTCGAGATGAAAAGCGACGCAGAGTTAGCCGTCATGCTGTTGGATTAGTATCGTAAAATACCAAATAAAAGCCGGGTTCCAATTAATCGCCGGGTCCCAAATAAACGCCGGGTGTAGCAGCACGTTTTGACAAATAGTCCCACGTTCCAAATAAACGCCGGGTGTAATTTATTAGGCACAGCCTACGAGCTATGGTTGAGTGTTACAGAACACGCATGCAAATGCTGAGCTCACAACTGACAGTTGATGCTTGAAAAGTGATTTATTCAAAAAGAAACATGATCAGACTGTATCTTATCAGTCCACATGGTTTATTTGTCTCTTGGGACGTTCTGTCGGCTTGCTTCTCCTCCCTCTGTATGTCAACAAATGCACGTTGGTGTGAGGCGCTGTTTTACAACACTGCAATTACACTCAACATCCAGAGAGGCCACTAGAGCGCAGAAAGCCGGAATCTCACATCCTAGGGTTTTGAAAATTCAAAGAAGAAGATGTTTCCACTGCCGCTACATGTTGTTTGTCCTTAACTAACGTCAGGAGGCCGGTCACATCAGTTACTTGTACATTGCTGCTGATCGCCATGGCCCGGTACAGCGAAAAAAAAAGTACGACCTTAACTACAGGTAGTTCCTTACCAGTATTAAGAGTGTTTAGAGAGTGCTGAGTTGAAAGAAGAAGAAAAAAAGTATAACTATGGTACTGTAATCTTGCCTTGAAAATGTAAAGGTGATATTCATACTGGTGTAAATAATCTGATGACGTTTACCATAGTTTTTCATTTTTTGCAAAGTAAGATTTTTGTGAGAGAAAATAATTAAATGCCTGTTCCAAATAGCCGCCAGGTCTCAAATGAACGCCTGGTCTTCTCAGTGATTGAAACAAATAAACGCCCCGGCTATTATATGGTATTTTACGGTAGGTCATTTTCCTGCTCGGAATCAGCTTCAGGGCTATTGGGCTGGGGAGGCGTGTTCTCCATCTGCTGCCGGAGAGGGTGGGCACCTGCATCAGGGAGCGAGGAGTACAGGGTGGGGCTTTGTTTGAATCTTGTGTTTACAAACAGTAACAAAAAACCTGCGGACCCTACCTTTAAGCAAGCCAGTCATAATCAAATTGCACTACTTTACATTGTAATTTTTTCCCCACAGGTTTATTAAAGTTTCAATAAAAATGTATATTTACAAATTCTAAATAGTACTTACAGTGCGTCTGTGTAGATTCTCATTCATCCAGGTCAATGTCATCTTGAAGATTCAAAAACAAGGCAACTGGACTGTGTAGAGTTTGTTGGGAAGACGTTTCACTTCTCATCCAAGAAGCTTCTTCAGTTCCAAATGGCTGGTGATGGAAGCAGATATTTATCTTGCTAGAGGAGAAAACAACAACAAAGGAAGGGAGGAGTTGGAGAACGACTCATAGAAACTTATCACAGGGTGATGTAACCCCTGAGAGTCGTCACCCTGAATGGGTCATTAACTCCTCCTGTCATGTGAGGTGTTGTGGTCACACCTGGGCAAATGTGCCGTTCTCCAACTCCTCCCTTCCTTTGTTGTTATTTTTTTTCCTCTAGCAAGATAAATATCTGCTTCCATCACCAGCCATTTGGAACTGAAGAAGCTTCTTGGGTGAGAAGTGAAACGTCTTCCCAACAAACTCTACACAGTCCAGTTGCCTTGTTTTTGAATCTTCAAGAGTACTTACAGTGTAAAAAAAAAGTCATGATTTGGTTGGCATATCATATGAACCTACATCTAAAAGCATGGAACAAGGATTGAGCCACTTAATATCCAGTAATCATTTTTTCTGTAGCACCTTCCAAAGCTCAGGCTTACAAAATGTTCCACAGTAGTGAGTAAAAGTAACAGGTTAAAGCGGGAGTTATATGATGTAGTAATACCTTGTATTTATTGCCATGTGATGCTATGACTGTCCCAAACTGTCCCTTATTTAAGTATGTATGGCTGAAAGTTTGAAAGCATGCTCACCACATACCAGATTTGATTTATGATCCCTAACCTTGTATTAGGAATTTTGTGTGACACAATCTTGAACTTTCTTTATTTTAGCGATGGCCCTCTTGACGTGCACCCTATGCTTTGCAATGCACTTTGTCACCAGCACATCTCCTGCTGGCATTTGCCTCTTAGACCTTGAAAATGGTGGCATGTTTAACTGCAGTCCAAATGCTCGCATCTCTTCTTCAATCAAAAAGCCCTTATCGGCTATTATGCCATCCCCTCTTGGCAAATTACCACTGTCTATGAGTTTCTCTAATAGTGGGATGATTCCACACTGTGTGACTGTCTCCTTATCAGACATGGATCCTGTGAAGAGGGCAGATGAAAAAAATCACAGCACCACGAGGGTCACAGGCAACAAGGTTGTGTGCGTATGTGAATGAACTTTATTTAACCAGAAAAGCCTCGTTGAGATCAAGAAGCTCATTTTCAAGAGTGTGTGCATGAGTGTCTGTGTTGCAATGGATGTTTGCCGCAAGCGCTGGAAGGGTTTGCGGGATGTATATTTGAGGGAGAAGAAGAAGAAGTAGAAGGAGGGGGAAGGAGCGGGTCAGCGGGTGGTCTGGCCAAAAAGTGGTGGTTCTCTGGGATCATGTCCTTCCGTTTACAGCTCCAAGGGAGATGAGCAGCAACATGGCTCAGGGGGTTGAGGGGGACAGGACCTCAGAGAACCCCCTTGAGATGCAGCTGACAGAGGATGCTGAGGCAACAGCAGGGCCGTCTCCACCTTCAGCAGAGACAGCAGGGCCATCAGGTTGGTGGATGAGTGAAAAGGATACAGTAGGAATAATGTCAGCTAAACCTATAATACGGTGCCATGAAAAAGTATTTGCCCCCTTCCTGATTTCTTACTTTTTTGCATATTTGTCACACTTAAATGTTTCAGATCATCACACAAATTTTAACATTAGACAAAGATAACCTGAGTAAATACGAAATTAAGTTTTTAAATTACGATTTTATTTATTAAGGGAAAAAAAGCTCTCCAAACCTACAGTATCAGTCCAGCATAATAAGGCCAACTTAAACAGCCACAATCAATATTCCTTGAAATGCTGTTATCTTATCATTCAGATTTAAGTTGTTGTAAATGCATACATAAACATTTTCTACTCAAAAATGTCCATAAAAAAAGGAAACATATTAGTAATAGTATATGCAACTCATTTTACTCAAGTTGGGAGAAATAATAAACAAGAACCATAATTCACAATTTAAACAGTTTATTTTATAAACACTTTGTATGAATCAAGGGCAAATATTGATAACAGCACCATCAAAAACATGCTACTGATAGTTTTCTAATTTTAGAGCTGTTTAACTTACATTTCCATTTTCATACTCTTCACACTGCCATTTAGGTCAGTAGTGTGTTTATGATAGTGTGTAGTTCCATGTGTTTGTAGTGTGTTAGTGTGTGTAGTATGTATGTTGTTCGTTATCGTGTGTGTAGTGTGTATGTAGTGTGCTAGTGTGTGTGTACAGTGTGTTATTATGTGTGAATTTAGAAATAATATGTGTGTGTAGTGTATGTAGTGTTAGTGAGTGTGTACATGTAGTGTGCCTGGGTGTGATGTGTTGCACGTGTCATTTTATTTATTTATTTATTTTATATTTCAATTTAGACTAGGCCCTCCGCTCACAATGACCGAGGATAAAACTTTTCATGAACTGAACCATAAAATGAAAAAATACTGTGCATACAGTTTATGTGCTAGGGGAAATAATTTTAGATTTTTTTTAGGAATCTTTTTTTTTTTAGGATCATGAACAAGTTAAGTCAGTGACTTCATAAAACTGTGACTCTGACTGAGGTAGAAGGTCATTTCTACATTTTGGTAAACTAATGAACTATGCCTTTATGGTTATCCATCCAAATTAAGGGCAAATATAACGCCATCAAAAACAATTAACATTCTGGATCAGCTGAAAACAATACACTCAACAATATTCCAGCTCTCCAGACATAACAATCAACTTCAAAGACCCGAATAACATGAGCAGCAACCATCTCAGATGTTGGCTGAATGACAATACACTGCATAATCTAGGAAGAACAACTTGAACAGCAAGTCCATCACAGCCCAAATGAGAGGTGTCCATTTTTGATTTTTAGCTATGAGGTTCAAAGGGGTTTCGTAGCAGCTTTTGCTTTAGAGATGTGACTTTTGGGCTGCTTTTCTGACTATCTAGTTTCAGGAACACCTTCTGGAATACCTCACATGTGTACTTCAGCTCTCGTGGGTAGCTCAGATTGAGGGCATACATGAGGCCCATCAGCAAAGCACAGGCTCTTGGCACATCTGCAGCCCTGCAGGACTTCTGTGCCCTCTATGATAATGGCTGCTCTGGCTGGATCAGATGCTGTAGCACCTTTGGTGACTAGGATCTTCATCACCCGACTCTCAAAATCTCCAGTTCGGCTCTCAGAATCCTGAAAGCAAGAATATCAGAAACAGATATCAGTATTCATTTTCATTAAGCTGGCACACACAATCCTCCACACAAAGAAATACCCAAAATGTCCCGTAAATGGCGTCTATTGACTGCCAGTCAAAATTTCTGAGACTTAGCCTATATATACACACAATGTCCTGTAGATGGTGCCTGCCGCCACAGCCACAAAAAACAGATACTGGTTTTGCACTTGTTTCTTGTTTTAACACAGGGAAAGGCAAATGTGCTGAAGAGTATTAGGGCCACTGGAAAACAAAATTCAAGGGATAGTTTCTGACTTTTTTCTGGAAGAAATCAAATAATTTTTTTCTTAAAAAAATGTACTCTCAATTTTTTTTCAAGTGGCCCTAATACTTTTCTCTGCAAATGCTGTAACAGTTCTCTGGAGAAAAACAAAACAAAACAATTTTTTTATCACATTTCTTTATCTACATGCAGCAAAGTTAAATAAGTTAGTTTTTCCCTTTTGATCACTAAGTGCTGAGCAACAAGCAGCAGCGAAAAGAAACAAGGACAGGGTAGGGAAAGACAGATACTGGTAAGTGATTTACAAAGACAGCATGAAAGGAAATTTACATTTCACTTCAATTTCAAGATGCTGCAAGGGGATTCACTTTCACCGACCACATATTTGAAAAGATGGTCCTCATCCCAAGGTACACCACGAAGCAGCGAATGGCAACTTCTCTGCGAATTTCGACTGTGTTGATCTGATGGAGAATTGAAAGATAAAAGGTCAAATAGATGCATTTTTTCGACAGCGGTTAGTTAAGTTTCTCCTATTGTAATTATCATATCAGACACCTTCAGAAGTTCCATTATTTTCTGGATCTTATGTTTGGCAGCCTCTCCTCTTGACATCACCAGCAACATCAATCTTGGTATGCAGTGGTCCAGATTCGCCATAAAAATTGACTGCAGATTGGCAGTGGCTATTCTTTTATATTCTTCCTTGATCTGTGTCACACAAAATAAAGCAACATGGTATAAGGGATATCATAATTAAATCACTCAGTTGAATCATATTCCTGCCAAATTGCCTATTCCAAATAAAAGAAAATACAAAAACATTAACCTGCGCTGGAAGAAATAGAGCAGGCCATCGTCCCTTCAGGTCACTGACAGGTGGAGCCAGGGTGACAACTTCTTGTTGTCCTTTCTGTTTTCGCACTGATGATCTGAGAATTATTTCTCTTCTTTACCTCATTTAGAAGATCCAGTCGTTGTATTTCAAGGCTTTCTTTGGTTTCTCCGAGTGGATGAGGTGGCAGGTAGTTTGCCCCACCCTTCCAAACTTTCTTCACGTTCTTTGCAGGCGTCCTCTCATTGGCTCGCTTTTTTTGGAGGGAGTTAACATCAAGCTCAGGGCACCCAAGACCCCTAAGTTTTGATCTGTAATTGCCCATTTAAATTTCAGTCTCAGTTGCACGCCGTAACATCCATTGTAGGACCCTGGTTCTTTCAGGCAAGGATGTTTTTCGAATCAGTGCTTCTGCTACATCAGCAAATTGTGCACTTGTAGGAGATGCAACTTACCCAAAGATACTTTCAGCTAATCCCTCAAGGATGTCTGGTAGGATGGCAGTAGAGCTGAGTGGACATCCATCTTTATTGAAAGCTTCATTGCCAGCTGCTAGCACAAGTTCCTTGTCATTGCGGAAATGTGGTATTGGAAATTCAGAGGGCCAAGACTTTGAGCGCAGATTTCCATGCTCAGGTGTTGACAGGAGGACTGTATCACCAGATTCAGATGAAGCAGTACTGGCAGGCTGAGTGAAGCTGCTGGCTGCACCTGTATGGAGCTAAATCCAGGCCAAAAGTATTGTAATTTGAAAAAAAGAAAGATTGAAAAAATAAATTTTGAAACTGAAAGTTTAAGGTTTGTTCTTGATTTTTAAAAAAAATAAAAACACATTATTGAATTAAAAATAAAAGGCAGGAAAGACCTGCGGTAATGCTCCTTCATGCACTTCGGGTGATGCAGCCTGTCACTGATGGAGCTGCACCGTTCTGTCAGAGTGTCCTGCAGGGGGTGGGAGTCCCTCCCCAGCATGGATGCCAGCTTCACCAGCATCCTCCTTTCTCCCACCACCTGCACTGAGTCCAGGGGGCACCCCAGGACTGAGCTGGCCTTCCTGATCAGTCTGTCGAGTCTGTTCCTGTCTGCAGCTGAAATGCTGCTGCCCCAGCAGACCACACCATAAAAGATGGCTGATGCCACCACAGAGTCAAAAAAGGTCCTCAGGAGAGCTCCCTGCACCCCAAAAGACCTCAGTCTCCTCAGCAGGTACAGTCTGCTCTGGCCCTTCCTGTAGAGAGCACTCGTGTGGTCAGACCAGTCCAGTCTATTGTTCAGGTGAACACCCAGGTATCTGTAAGAGTCCACAATCTCAATGTCCAAGCCCTGGACGTTCACCAGTGTTGGGTGGGGGGGTCCACGCCTACGGAAGTCCACCACCAGTTCCTTGGTCTTCCTCGCGTTGATCTGGAGGTGGCTCCATTGGCACCAGTCCATAAAGTCCTGGGTCAGTCCTCTGTACTCCCGGTCATCGTCCAGTTTTTATTTATCAAAAACGACCAAGAGTTGTCAGAATTACTTGTAAAAGGTATATTTGTCCTTAGCATCACTTTATTTACAGGTATCAAGAAAGTAAAGTGTAGAGAATGTGTTGAGTCATAATCTATCAAAGTGCCCACGTTTCCTGAAGGCAACATCATTTGAGGATGCTTTGCTAGGCTGTCACTCACAATCCCACACCTCTCTCAGTTGAGGCCACGCCCCCACGCCAGAACACAGCCAAAAGTTTGAAACTGAAAAAATAAGATCTGAAAGTAAATAAGAGATCTGAAGGTGAAAAAAAGAAATCTGAAACCAAAATGTTAAGATTTGAACCTGAAAATATAAATTTTGCAACTGAAAAAAATGACACATCACATGTTAAAATATAATTCAGAGTAAAAAATGAAAATAATTTATTTGATCAAAATAGCTACAGAGCTGAATTAAAAGTATGTTTAAACTGAAAAAAGTTATCTTATTTTTAATTCAATAATATGTTTTTATTTTTTAAAAAATTCAAGAACAAACCTTTAACTTTCAGTTTCAAAATTTATTTTTTCAATCTTTCTTTTATTCAAATTACAATACTTTTGGCCTGGATTTAGCTCCATACACCTGTGTCTGAGCTGCTGGCTTCACTTGTGTTGGATCTGTCCAGGTCAGTTACAACGAATTGGATTGAGGATAGATCAACAATATGGACACCCTTAATTGTGTCTTTATCTGTAAGATCTCTTTGTGATGCAAGAGAAAAAAACTCCCAATCATATGGTCTTTAACAATAACACAAAGTGCAATAGGTTTACTCAGATGAGACGTTTGAACATCTGTAAAGGAAAAAAAAGACAACATGTGACTCTGACATAATATGTGAGCACTGCAACATCTTAGGCCTGAGGTTTTGGTGGCATACATTTCACATTTTTCTGAGCCATCATGTTAGCAGAACCTCATTAAGAACATCAGAATCAGGAAACTCTATTTTCTTGTATATTGCATTCAGCATTCTTTCAGCAGGGGAAATGTTTTCTGAAAACGTATAGCATAAAGAGAATAAAACAGCAAATACTTTCTTATTAGCTGCATCATATCATCTTGTAAAAATGTGTCAATTTAACAGTCCATAGATTAACTACTGTATGCCATTGAACACAATGAGAGTTTGTACTTAGGGATAGCTTGTCTGCCATCTTCTGCCATCACTAGATAACACAAAGACATTTTTAAAAAAATGGCATCTTATGGCAAGTAAATGTATCGCTTCAGAGTCACCATGCGCTTCCCTGCAATGGTGTATGCAGCTAAAGGGAATATATCAGACAACTAAGCTGGCTCAAGAACTTTAACAGTTCTTGTATTCTCAAGCTCATAGCTTCCAAGGTGCTCGATGTACCAAGCATCTAAGCATTCCACAGTAAATCCAGGTTTACCATCAACAACCACAATCTGAATCAGCTCTCCAAAATCAGTGAGGCCACTTGTTGAACCATTAGCCAAGATCATTCCAGTGGCATATCTAGTGCTACTGTAACACACTGTGTTAGCCAAGTGAATACATGACTTACCAGGGTACTTGCCTTCCACTGCTGCCCTGATGTCCTCTCTCAGCACAGCCAAATCTACCTCTGACAGTTTGGTAACCTGCAATGAAGGTTGGACAACCTTACTGTCATGCAGATGATAGGCAATCATCATCTAATGCTTCATTGAGAGAGAGAGAAGAATGTTGCGGAAGGAGTGAGTATGTCTGACAAAACATTTAAAGAAACTATGTTTAGCCTCAAACCTCATGGTCCACAGCGACACAAGTGGTTCAAAAGCCTTTATCAACTGAGGATAATGTTCTATAAATGATGCTTTGGAGTGAGTCTTTCACCAGGGAAAGCTTCACAGAATCTGTGCCGATGCTTTGATATCTTACTGTCCAAGAAACAAATTGTCTCATCTGTATGGACAAGGGCTACAACAAGTCCAACTATGTCCTTGAGATTGAGAAGAACCTGCCATGTTGGATCACTCAGTGGTACCCTTGTGCCAATGATGAAAGGAAGGAGTCACAGCAAAGCCCAATTTTCATGTGCATTCCCACCAATACTTTTATTAACTGCAAAATTAAGGGTACTGGTTTGGGTGCATCCTTCTTATCTGTCCACTTATAAGGAAACTCTTTGATCAATTCATTCAGCTCTGAGAGGGTGAAATATTTGTTCTTAATCAAGGTATCTAGGCATAGTGCTACTTCTTTTGGTATGACACCTTCAAAAAGATTGTGCAGCAAATCAGGGGGGTAGCCTAACAGAACATCAAAATGCTTAAGTTTTTCTGTTAGCGGACATTGTCGCTTTACTCCACAGCAATGGTGCCCACTCACCTGTGCAATCGAACATGCACTGTGTGGTCTTCTTTGATCTGGGGAGGAAGCGTTCCTGTTTCAACCTCACAGTCTTGCAATCAGAAAAGACAGTACCTTTAACTCGTCTGCCAAGAGAGGGAATGTAAAGTCCATCCTCCTTAAGATTACCAAGATCTTTTAGAAGTGGCTCCAACACAGTATCATATCCATATTGTTTCATGTCCTCAGCTTTGCATAGAATGGTTAAAAATATTGAGGTTAGTGAGGACCAGAGCAATGGTGGTACAGTCGCAAGAACCCTGTGATTGTGTGCTTCTTTCTCGATGTTCCAAGTGGATTGCACACTTCAAATTCGTCCACATATAAATTGAGAGCTATTGCTGGATCATTTTCAGAGAATAACTTATTAGATTTAAAGTGGGTACCATCATGAAATGACGAGTACAGAGTTTATGTGTTTTCGGTGTTCTGTGTTTTGTTTTTTACCACTGTTTATCAGGAAATCCTGCATTTCCTTCTTCTTAAAAATCTCAGATAAGGACTTCAGAATAGGTATATACTGATAGCTTTTTCGCTCCCGGACATCAAGCACATATTCAACTGGCTCCACCACAGAGAAAGTCTCCTTAAAATATTCATTTCTCTTGTAGGCGGTGGACAGAAGACCATCACTCCTCAATGCTTGGCTGATGGGGTTGGATTTACAGAGTTCTGTTACCATGTCAGTGATCACAGAATCATCAAGTTGACATTTATGCTCCTCAAAGCATGACTGCAAATTTTCTTTCATGATGGGGCCTGATGCTGAACTAGAAATAAAGTTGAATTCTTCCACCACCTCATTAATACACTGTTTTGGCACATTAAATATGCTTGCTAATTTCATAAAGAGGTGGGCAAGATTAGATTCAATTATGTTCGGCAATTTTTTTCTTTCTCCATCACAACCCTCTCCACACTCAATATCTTCATCGTCTGGATCACCCCTTGCATTAACAGGATTCACACACCTGTGCACAAGTTCAGCCTTGAAGTCATCCAGTGAGTGTGGAGTGTGTTTGCGTGTCCTGTGAGAGGCAAAAGTATCATAAATGTTTGTTTTGAAAGGGCAATTTTCAAACACGCATGTGATAGTTTCATATTTTTTTAAATGACGGCCAGTATGCTCAAAGTACTCCCTCCCTGTGGTGATGGAGCTCAGGGTACAAAATGGACATTGAAAAGACACGACATCATTCACTTTTGCTGTTTGATAAGATGAATGACTTCTTGTCATGTGTGATTTAAGGCTGGCCTATGTTTTGAAAGAGCAATAGCAGTCCCAATAGAGACAAGGCAGAAATTGCCCAGAATGCACATGTCGTAGCCTGTAGGGTTGCCAGCCGTCCTGTAAAATTTGGAATTGTCCCGTATTTCACTCTTAAACATTGCGTCCCATTTTGAATCAATAAAGGACGTGGTTTGTCCCGTATTTCCGATTTGCCTTGAACACAGCACCATTCAGCCCAAAGTCAACACCCCCAGCTCTCGCCTACTCATGGCAGCACTTGTTTGGCTGATTTATCGGCATGAGGAATAAGTTATGGGAAATCAGAAGCAAACATGTCTGTGTGCGGCTGCATCAGGTACTCCGCACCGTGCTCCATTGAAACAGAAACGGATGCAGAAACACAGACGTGAGTGGGAAAGTACAAATGACTGGCTTTTAATTTTAATGTTTGTTATTTGCACTAGTGATGGGCATTTTTAGAAAGTTCCTCGATCAATTAATCTCATAAATTAAAGATCAATCATCAATTTAATCGTTTTTTTGTTATTGTTTTTATGCGAATGGCAGAAAATACACAAAAAGCGTTTTTTTCCTTATTGAAATATTTATTCAATGCAGAATTTACAGCTCAACAACAGTCATCTGAAATGTGACATCAAGTTTAACTGTTTAACAAGAAAAGTTGTGCTGCACCATTAAACACAAATGAGCATCTCCCAGAAAAACTCCAAAAGACATCAATTTGGAATTAAAACATGATAATCAAAACTATATTATTTGGGAGTGAGTTTTTTTCCCAAAATGTAACTTGAAACAAATGTGCCCAGCTGAGAGAATGACACATTATGTCAAAATTTTACCTATTAGCTAGAACTTAATAACAAAGAAAGAGTGACTCACATAACAGCTATGGCTGGTGATATTCCAGATGTTCCCTTGACCTGCATCCACTGCCTCTCCCAGTGCAGACAGTGTCCCATTTGCAGTCACTCTCTGTGTTGACGTTAGAAAGCCCAGGTGCTTGTGACGAGGGTCCAGCATTGATGCCATAATGGGGGCGGATGACAGAAAATCATCAGACTGAATATGCGAAATTAATACGTGGGGAGATCGCAAGCAATGATGAGAAAAAATATTATATCTAAATTGAATACACTGATATGAGGTATTTGTGTCGGCTAAACGTAATTAGGCCCTCTCCAGCCCAGTCATAATTAGCTATTTGTTATGGAAATTATGTGAACTAAATATTTTAGCTTACATTCATTAGTTTGCTGAGGGATGTTGATGAGGCTGAAAGTGACGGGAAATGTGTTGGAAACGGAGACGTCCTTCTCTCCAGACATGACTGTGGTGGCACACTTAAGAGCTGCCAACACAGGCTGCGTGTCCTCCATCAGCTGCCAGTGCTCATCCTTCAGCTCCAGGACCTGGGCATCTTGAAGCTTGGTCACCACCTGATCCGACAAGACAGCTACAACAGCCCACCGCAGCTCCACCAGCCGATCGAACATCTCGCACACAGAGTTCCACCTTGTATTACAAGATCGTATAAGCCTGTCATTGGGAGTCCTATTTGCTCCTGTTTTTCTGCAGTGCATTGCTCGCCACGGTGCTGTGATTGAAGTGGCAAATGAGTGCCAGCCGCAGAGATGACCTGATGGAGATGTAGTGCAAATCCGTCATTTATTGCCAGTTGGAGGGTGTGTGCAAAGCAGGCAGCAGATCCCCAGCTGACTCTGGTCGGGTTGTTTGCAGCCACAATATTAGCCGCATAATTGTGGACACAAGCGACAACTAGGCCATCAAGTCCCCACTGCTGCACAGCTTCATTCAGCTTCTCAGCCAGTGTGTCGGCTGTATGTCGGCCTGGCAGGCTTTCGGTGAGCAGGACCGCTGAGTTGACTTGCCAGTCTTCACCAATGTAATGGCAGCTGATGGTGATGTAGCTCTTGGCTGTTAAAGCGGTCCAGCAGTCTGTGGTTATGGCAACCCTGTCAGCTATGGATAACTTTTTTAACAACTCCCGCTTTACGTGACGGAATGTGGTATGCTGGTTCAATAAAGTTGATCAGGTCTCTAAAACCTTTGCCGTCAATACTTAGGGGAGGCATATCCTTCTCAATCAATTTGCAGATACCTTGGGTAATTTTCTCCGCGTGCTTTGCATCACAGTTCCTCCTTGCTAGCAAGTAGCTGATGGTAGATTGAGACTGAGAGGCCTCAGAGGAGTCATTAACCTCAGGATGTACGTGGTTCAAGTGGTACATCATTGGGGTCGTTGTCATGTTGTACTTGTACATGGCATCGCAGTGTTTGCAGCAAACCTCGTCATTTTTCTGCTCGAAATGGTCCCACACCACACTCCGTCTTGCTTTCTTCATGTTTTTTTTCGACATCTACAGAAGCCTGCTAAGGCTGTATTACTCCGCCTGTAAAATGACAAAATCCTTCCGCGCTGTGATTGTCACTGCATTGCTCCAACACACACACTGACTGGAAGACACAGGCTGTTTTTGAGAAACGTTAGATCGATCTAAATTTTACATGATCTACGTAATTCTTAACAACCAATTAATCGATCATCGATTAATTGTGCCCATCACTAATTTGCACACAAAATTTTTTTTTGGTGTTTCTTTCATTTGTGGTGAAACAGGAAGCAGAAATGATATAAAAATTACTGACATAAAAAGTCAGGTGTGTACAAGTTGCAACGCCTTCCTGAGATGAGATTATTTTCTACAATTATTCCTTCTTTCTGAAAGTTGTTGTGTTCTCCTGCACCACATATTTTTTGAAAGTGTCAAAGCATTTGTTTAAGTATAATTTAAAAAACTGATGCTAAGTTAATAAGTTATTTTAAGTTAAGTTTTAAGTTAACAAGCTTGAATTTACTCAAGTTGTTATTTAATTGTTGTATCTGCTTAGTGTTACGTTTGCAGATATTTTCTGAAAAACTGTGGAATAAAGTACTTAAAAATTTAACTAATACGTTATTAAAACAATGTCTTTACTGTGATTTACCACAACTGATGCCCCACCCCACTATTAGGCCATTGGCAGTTGGGCCCTTGCAGTGTGCCATCCCCGCTGCCAGGGCTGTCCTTTATTTTTCTGCTTGAAAGGTGGCAACCTAGCCTGTAGTGTTTTAAAAGCTCAGTCTTTCTTGGAATTTCATATTTGCAAATTTTACAGCACCAGTTCATTGTGAAAACAATTCGGTGAAAACTTTCCAAATACTACTTAACAATAAACCAGGCAAAATGAATCAGGCAACAGTCAATAACTGTTGCCTCTAATGCTAGCGCGCTACTACAATAGTGGTCTGAGGCCTTACCTTTCAAGTGACACGGGCAGACACATGGTAGGCTAATGGTCCTCCAGCGATGTATTAAGACCCCGACAGAGGACTTGTCAGCAGTTCCCAAGTGCAAAAGATGAAATTCAAAAGCAGACAGTAGTTCTGTGCAAGCAAGCGGACACGAATGCCTCGACTTTCCAAATTGACTGCACCTGGAGTCTCTTGTTCGTTGAGTAGCCACGCCCACTCTCTTCTTCTTCGGCTTCTTTTGGTCTTCAATTTCCGGTTTCAAAAGATTATTTTACCTGAACCAACTTAATATTTGATACATGTTGAGCTAATGCACTTTTCTGCATTCAAATTACACAAGAAAATAAGTCTGGATATTTTTTTTCATTTTCAAGTTGGTTACATAGTTAAACAAATAGATACTGCAAACTTAAATGTTTACATTCTAATTGTGTATTTATTTAAGATGAATGTACTACCCCCTTGCTTGATTCTTTAGAATGTAGAGGGACAGCCTCTGAAAATGAACAAACCAGGCTGTCAGTCGGCTTTAACTTTTACACTTTTTTTTAAACTTCTGCCAACAAGTTTATGTTTTGCACCGGCCAATCAATTTTAGTCTTTTTGATGATTTGTTTGTCCGTCTGTTAGCAAGTTTACACAAGAACTACTGGATTAATTTACCAGATGTGAAAAAAAAAATGTACAAGACATATTAATATGCTTCTATCATTCAGGTAAATTTCATGTCAATCCAATCTAGGCCATGGGCCAGATATGGCTCAAGAGCCCCAACCCCCCAACTAAACCAAACCAACTTTGAAGCCCATAATCATACTGAAAATGAGTTTGATTGTTAACACAAAAAAATTTGGGGATGAAACTCATTTTTGCAAGTTTGTGTAAAGTGATACATGACACACCATATAATGCCCCACCAAATGGTCAAATTTTGTTTGATTTGAACATATGATATACCAAATGAAAGCTCTGACCCTGGTCTTCTTCAGTAGGATAACTTAATTATTATTAATCCATTTAGTTTTGCACAAATAATCAAATTACAAGAAACAAATTTATAAAAAAAATAGGACATTTCATTTTTTTTTGTCTATTGATCACAAAATACTTCAAATTTCAGTTATTCTCTCATCAGAAGTACTGACCAAGTAATCAGTGAGTGGTGATTATTAGATGGGGCTAAAATGTACAGTTTCATGTATGATTTACACTACTGTATATTAATCTTTATTCTCTGGAAAATTTGCTCATCATCAACTCAGGTGTGAGAAAATGTCAGCCTATTTTATTTTTTTTTAGTACAGACAGATATGCCCGTCACAGATAATTTACATTTTGGAGCATTTGGTGCCTGAAACAAAAAATGTGCACATTTCAAGTTGTACTGCAGATTTTTCTCATCAGATGAGACCGGATCATATTTCATTTTCTAGTTAAGGATTAATGCATATTGCAGAATACAGGTACAAGTTTTGCTTTACTTAAGTTAACTAAGGATAAACCTACATTAACATTCTGTTCACGTGATATCATGCCTAAAATAAAGGATGAGTGATATTAGACTTCAATTGAAATACATTCAACATGTAACATTTTTGCCAATGAGTTTCCCCATGTATTTACAGATCCCCGTCTTCCTCAGTCATGTCATGAGGGATCTGCAAATACATGGAGAAACTCATAAGGAAATGGAACCAGGTGAAGGCACCGTGGCAGGCGAGATGGCAGGCGTGCACAAGAAGGGATTTATCGGAGGAGAGTATCACTTTTTGATTTAAGTGACAATGAAATCAGTTGAAGATACCAGTTGCCAGGCCGCATGATCCTTGCGTTACTAGATGACATCAAGGATGACATTGAGCCTGTCACCCAGAGATCTCATGCTGGCATTGTCAAATTAGTGTCTACATTACAGGTTCTTGTATCTGGCTCTTTCCAGAACCCCATTGCAGGCATCTCAGGGCTCTCACAGTCATCCATCAGCAGGGCCATGTTTCTGCTTTTATTTTGGCTGTTTCAATAACAACGGCCAAAAAAAAAACAAAAAAAAAAAACCTGAATAAACAACAACAAAAAAGACAAAAAAAGCGACACCTATGGACATATGGTCCTTTGACCACTTTAAACCACTTTGTGTTAATAATAAATAATTTGAAGTATTTTTCTTAAGGGGCACAATTAATACTTTGACATTTATACACTTGGCGGCTGTGTCTTAGGAGTTAAGGGTCGTCCACTAAATGCAGAATGCTTCACTAAATAATTGGATAAATCAGTAATACCCAAACAAACCCGAGAAATACATGCAACTCAACTTCTCACCCTGACAATAGTAATTCAGCGGCCTCAGTGATAGGTCACAGTGGGCTTTATGTTGACCTAATGACAGGACCACGTACAGCTCTGCTTTAAGGTAAACAGGTCAGTACAAAAGATTCAGGACCATGGACAGCTCCACACCGACTTGTTTATGTTGTTAAGATGCAGTCGCACTTGTGTCATGAAAAAAATTAATTGACTGTATATTACAAGTCGACCTTAACCCATTCATCCACTGAAGATCATCAGGAGGAGTCTTTCCATTCACACACAATAAAATCAACAGCAATAAGCATTTCTGGAAACACATGAGTCTGGAAATGAGAAGAAAAAGTGAATGTCAAATAAGGTCATTATAAATTTTTTTTTTTTTTTTTTTGGCCGGATGGGCCAGGCATCAGATCGTCTAAACAAGGGTGGCATATTAATTTATGTTAGCCTATATATATATTTTTTTACAAACTAATCCAAGTTAAACATATGACACATGCTACAATAATGGGCCTTTAATATACATACCTTGGAATTCTTGTAAAACACACTTGCCCGTTTCGATTCCCTTCAAGCCAACAATTTGCTCAGGCTGGAGGGTCTGCTGAACTATGTCCTCAAGATCTGCAAGATCTGTTAGAGGTTGTTCCTGGGGTGGCCCCCTGCCAGTTGCAGATGCTTGGTTGTGGTTGTATGGAATCTTTTTATTGGTCCTGCCCTTCAGATCATGCCATCTTCTTTTGCACTCTGGAGGAGAGTGTTTGCACACACCAACTGCACTGACACAGTGGGATATAGATTCCCATATACAACTTTTCTCTGTTGCAGTGATATATTTGGATTGGAGTTTATATGTATGTCTCTTCACCTCGTCAGTGAGGACTTTGAGTTCTAGGTCAGTAAATTTTTGTTTTCTTTTTCTGTCTGACAATGCCATTGTCGTGTCAACTGTTATCTTGGAACAAAGCCACCTATATGCCACGCGGGTTATTGCTATCAGAAGCGCAAATTGCCAAACTGTGTGGGCGTGTAAGCGCCGGCATAAGATTAAAGCAAATTCTTTTGAGGATAAGGTGCTAAAGCAGGTCAGATTGCGTGAGCTAATTCTGTGCAAATAATGGCGCTATTAGCAGGAGCAATCCATTCTTTGTGGATCTGGCCCTATTTGTTTTCAGGCACCGATTGCTCCAAAATGTTAATCATCTGTGATGGGCATATCTGTCTGTACTGAAAAAAAAGTTGTTAACACTTAAGAATAAAGATCACTTGTAAGGCATTTCTAAGCTATTAGTAGATATTAGTAGATGTTAACTAATCATGAACAAACCACTTATATACATTTGTAAATGATTATTTTATCATTTGTAAATGATTATTGAATCATTTGCAACTTAAGTTACAAGACATTTAAAAGCTATTAGTTGATATTGAACTAATCATGAATAAACCATATATATACATTTAAAAATGATTATTAAACCATTTATAACTAAAGTTACACATTTATTTATGATTTGTACATTATTAAAAACACTGCTTCAACATTATTTGTACACGATTTATTCATCATTAACTATTGTTATTTTTATGTGTAAGAAAACATTTTTTTAAAAATATAACGATATATTCTTTAAATACATGTATTGTGTTTTTTCATGATTAATAAATGATTTGTAATAAGTCAGTATAAATCACGTTAAGTCTCTGTTGTAGCCCAAGCATTTGTGAAAAAAATCATCAATTCCTAACTGTTTTTTTATCAAACCATTTCTATACATTTACAACTTAATAGTGCATAGTTTATAAATGTGCTACTTTAAGATTCATAAGTGATCTGTGGATTTTTTTTTTGAATATGATCAACCTGATTAGTAAATTATCAGTGAAATACTTTAGATGTGTTAAAAAAAACACTTTACCGCCATGTTTATTCATGTTTAACAAATGATTTATTACACATTCATAAAACATCTACAAATCATGTGCAGATGTTATTATGTCCCCTAATCTAAAGTGAAAATCTATTCTCCTAATCTATTCTCTATTTACAAATGTTTGGTAATGTTTATAAATGATTTGCAGACTTTTTACTCACCTCTTATAAACGACCTTGCTTTTGTGAATACAGATATAAAGCAATTATTAACTTGTCTTGTTTAACAAATGATTTGATACACATTCATAAAACATCTATAAAGCATTTGCAGATGTTATTATGTCCCCTAATCTAAAGTGAAAACTATTTTCTATTTACAAATGTTTGTTAATGTATACAAAGATTTGCAAACTTTTTACTTACCTCTTATAAACAATTTGGCTTTCGTGAATACAGATATAAAGCAATAACTAACTTGTTAAACAAATGATTTGTCACACATTCATAAAACATCTATAAAGCATTTGCAGATATTATTATGTCCCCTAATCTAAAGTGAAAACTATTTTCTAGTTACAAATGTTTGGTAATGTTTATAAATGAGTTGCAGACTTTTAGGTTGGACTTGACATTAACTGTAATTACACAATTAGAATAGACCATTGTAAAATGACTTATTTCCTTGACCTGAAGTAAAGTGAAACATTTTAACCCAGTTATTAAGATGTCATTGAGTATTATGATACAATCAGATGATCTTATAACAGTAAAATGACTTATTTTCTTGACCTGAAGTAAAGTGAAACATTTTAACCAAGTTATTAAGATGTCATTAAGTATTATGATACAGTCAGATGAAATCAAATTAATACCTTTACAAAGCACCAGTTAAGTCAGGAAATATTTCTTTTCTTTTAGATTTATTCAAAAAACAACACAGAGGGCCCCAACATATTCCAAACTGTAATAGGGATAAAACCACCCAAGACACAGTTTTAATGGTATATACCGTAATTTCCGGACTGTAAGCCGCTACTTTTTTCCCACACTTTGAACCCTGCGATGCGGCTAATTTAAAGTATTTTTACATTACATCTAGCCTAGTCACATCAAATTTAATTTAGGGTTAAAAATCTGTCTGTGTAACATATATGTGTGTAAACATCTCATATTTCAACATGGACAGTGCAAGAGCATGTGAGCGGAGTGGAGCGATGAAATTTCAAGCTCCTCGCGCACATGGCTGCTCCTTGCACCCGCTCATCCTCAGAGGAGCCCCCCCTAAATATCCTTCCACCTTCCACTAAAACTTACACCAGCCTCAGACGCATGGTGTGAGCAGTACCAGAGTGAAACTGGAGCTGGAAGGAGCGAAAGATAAGGTGACGCTCCAGCTTTTTAGAAAGAACGCTCCGCGCTCTGGCCAAAGTCCTTCCACTCGCGCTCCCCCTCGCTCCAGCTCGCCTGCACTCACCAGACACCTGTGGCCTATAGAGAAGATATGGAGAAGTGCAGCCTATATGTGTGGAGTTCTTCTTAAATTTGGTGTGTGCGGCTTATATTCAGGTGCGCTCAATAGCCTGAAATTCATGGTAACTTAGCAGTGATGTAACTCAATAAAAACAAAACAGTTCCACTTATTCTTTGAAAAAAGAGTCCTCACATTTGTGATCATGTTTGTTCACTTAAGTGTACTTAAACACTATTTGCAGGAGTTTCCCCCTTGTTTTCTTTGCTGTGATTGTTTCAGCCATCTCATCGGTTATAGCTCTCCTACAGTGTTCTGCGAGTTTAAAGATCTTCTTTGAATTGTGATCTTCATCACTTGGGAGCAGCTCCTTGAAGGTGTCTGGAAATGTGACAGAAAGCTCATTTCTGCCGTTCTCACAATGGTGTTGCTGTCAACGTTCATCTTGGTGAAGACCCTTCTCATGGATCCACAATTAGCGAATTTCCTCATGGCTTCTTCATAGTGGCAGACGACTCCATCAGTTGTAGTAGCTTAAGAGAAACAAAATGAAAGACAAAATGTTTTTATGCCTACATTTTTGTATAATTTTTAACTGGGTTCATAAGTAGCTGATGAAAAAGGATTCTACTTACCCTGCTGGTTAGCAGTGCATCCTCGCTCCAGGCTAGTTATAGTTCATTTTCAATCTGCCATTGAGTCTAGCAATATCTACCATTTCTAGCCAGGAAGAAGGATGCACAGCAGACCAGCACAACAAGTATTTTACTTTTCCTACCTGCCTATCTACTGTAACATAAACTACCTGGGCGAACAATGCACAATGAACCATCAAGGTGAGTATAATCCTTTCTTATCTACTTGAGTTATATTGACATATTTGACATATCAAGAAGAAAGCAAAGGATAGGCTGAGGAAAGCAAAGTAGATTAGAGTGATTTTTAATAAACATTAAAATATTGTTATTAATGAGGAACACTGAAATAAAGTAAAAGTTATTAGGCCCTCTGAGTTTCCATCTACCTAATGTAGTAAAAAGCAGAGAAAAAAAACACCATGTCATCTCAGCTAAATTTACACACCACTGACGCAGCAGTGGGAGCAACTTTGGGCTAAGTGTCTTGCCCAGGGACACATCGCCATGTTTCACCTGGAGCTGGGCTTGAACCTGCAACCTCCCGATCATTGACCAAGCGCACTATCCAGCTGCACCACCGACACCGTTTGAAATATAATTACTGATGAGTGTTTCTATTACAAACGTATTACTGCTTACCATCAACTGCTATGAAACTGCGTGTGAGAAACGTTGATTCTGGGACATGGCTAGCTCAGGTGACATATTTTCAAATTTTATTCAGTTGTATGCGATGTAATATACTTTCATTCTGGCTATGGGGTTACTTTTCACTAAAAGACCGTTACTGTAAAAGACACTTAAATAATTTGAGCAGGTTATTTATCGTCTCCTTTCCAAATCGTACCTCTTGTTAGAGTAGTAAACGTTTCCACTGCATAAAAACCTCAACGGAAAGTGATGATTTTTCCAGGTATTAGTCACACCCTTACATTTCAAGAGGGAAACAGAGTTTTAAGACTTGTAAAAAACTTGTGATTTTGCATGAAAATAACTGTCCTTAAACTGTCCTTACATGTTTAACTTACCTTGTATGGATGACTCTGGGGGTACTTTGTCCAGGTGATGCTCTGTTCTCTTCCTTTGGCACCTGTCTGGCTCCAGTTTCTCAGTCTTCTCTCTCTCAGTCGGGGAAAGGGGTCTGGCTGCAGACCTGCACTGTCATGACCCTGCGTTACAGACCTGCACTGTTAGGACCCGCTCCACTGAGAGGACCCAAAGCGATGTTTTTTCTCACGCAGTGCTGTTAGTTTTTGCCGTAAAGAATGAATGTGGAGAGAAGGTGAGTAAAAGTCAAGTGACTACTTTTTGTCATTTTTGAAGCAACAGAAGAAGTCTGTATTCAATAGCACATTACGTTTACCACTACATATTGCCCTGTAAACTTATAAAGAAATGAGTTTTGGGCCTTGGGTGTTTTTAGCGCTGTTGTTGTAGTTATGGTAATGTGGCTAGTGCTAAGTAGGCTAACTTTGGATTTAGCCGTGGATGTATTATTTGGATATATCTATGAGAAAAGCTTGACATGAGAAGGCTTTAAATGTCGTTGGTATGTATGAAAACACCCAAAATGATCACTGTATGATCACTGACTACTTAATTAGTATAAGCAAATTAAGCGCTGTTATGGTAACAGTGGCTAGTGCTAACTAGGCTAACTTTGGGGTTAGCCGTGGATGTATTATTTAGATATATCTATGGGATAAGCTTGACATGAGAAGGCTTTCAGTGTTGTTGGCATTTTGATATGTATGAAAACACCCAAAAAATGATCACTGTATGATCACTGACTACTTGATGGTATAAGCAAATTATTTAAACAAATTTAAATAATGTTTTTTTTTGTTTTTTTTTTCTATAGACTGGTGCCGTGGGCCGAGTGGTGGATCACTGTAAAAAGCAGTGGAATGGATGCAGGCTAACAAACAATTGTTTGCAGCCAAAGTGGGGACACTTGACATCATGGATCCACATGAAGAAGAAAGCAAAGAATCCAAGCTGGAGCCTTTTAAGTTTATATTTATAATACTGAAGACATGTGGATGTTCTGTGAGGAGATAATGGATACTAGAGGGTATGTGGCGCACTGTGAATAGAAAGAGGAGAAAAAATAAAAAGACATCTTTTAAAGTTTGCTTTGTGTCTACTCTGTTTTCTCCTGTAACAGATGTTATTGGCTGTCTGGCTCATGTAAAGTACTCAGTAATTCACTTTGAATAGACAAAGCAAAGCTAATTTTAAATCATCATCCCTCACACCCTCCTGGGAAATACAGGTGGTCCGACAGCACAGGTAAGAAAAAAGTAGTATAGAAAGCAATATTAAGTAATTATTATATGAATTATGATAAGGTGGAACAATTGCGAACACACAAGGTATGCCTTGTTAAAGATTTGTGTAAATCAATAAGTAAATTAATCCAAAAGTGCGTGAGGTTTCATTTTCAATGATAAATAATGGTATAAAAGCAAAGAACAGTCAGCAATTGGTTGGAGTGTAGAAGCATAATGCAATTAAACACAAGGTGTTTTAACAGATTTTTTTAAAAATTAATTGGTATTGCTAACCAAATTAACAGCTATCCATTTTACTGACAAAATTAAAATACTGGTGTTAAACAATTCATGTTTTAGAGGATAATAACAAAAGGTGTACATTTAGTTTGTATTCTTTATCTGTAAAATAACCCTCGAAGTGGTCATCCTGTTTTGTATTTTCTCTATTTTTTCTCTTGATATTTTCTTGTGTTTTTTCCTATTATCCTTTAGAACTGGAAATGTATACTTATTTTTTCACCTTTTTAATTAAACACATGAATACGCAAATAAATCATATTCACAATGTAAACATAAAATAAAGTCCCCATAAAAAAGTATATTCACACGAGACGGAAAATACGTATTTCCAGGTACAATCTTTTATTTTGAAAGGCTTCGAAATAGCTTCCGAGAAATACTTACTTCCGGTACATTCACTTTTATTTTGAAAGGCTTTGAATCAACTTCCAGTCCTATCAGTGGAGCAGGTCCTAACAGTGCAGGTCTGCAACGAAGGTTCCTGACAGTGCAGGTCTGCAGCCAGACTGTCTTGCAGTTGGGAAGGTGCAGGCGTATAACACCTGTGTGGAGTAAGTCCGATTTGTTTACCTTTGGCACACGTGTATATCGTTCACTTTCACTGCCCTGCCCGTCAAAAACATCTATAACAATGTAGATGGTAATGAATTCAACTAACACATTACGTTTCAGAGCTCAATGACCGCCCAAATTAAAAAAAAGGCTCAACACTGAGAGAAACTGAGGTAAGAGGCTGTGAAGGTAGAAACCTCAGTACTGGTACTATGGCTCGATAATTACAAGGATTTCTTATAAATACGAGACATGTGAATACTACCAGGAGCAAAAGAGGAAAAGTTGGATGGATTCAGAGATGGGGTATGTTAAGGAGGAGGATGAAATGCGGCAGAAGCATGGATCTGATAACCTATCACCGCATGGGTTACGGTGGTAAGCAGAAGCTTGGCGCTAAATAGCTAGCTGTGTTGTGTATTGTTTTAATTTTAATCTATTGTATTTATCAAGACTTACATCATACTATTGACGTTGGCTTGGACGATTGTACCTGTTTCAGTTTTCACTGTTGTACTCACTGTTCATTGTTTTATTTAGGAGCCAGAAGTCGAAATCAGCATCACTGTAAACAAGCTTTAACTTCATCAATATTAGATTAGACTAGATTAGATAGTACTGTATTAATCCCTTTGGAAAGACATCCTCAGGGAAATTAGGGTTCCAGTGGCAATAAATTATTAAATTATTACAAAGAATAATATATATATACATATATATATAAGGTTTCTAACCTTATATTCATCAGAGACAAATGTGATAAGGACAGATTTATGATCTGGGTGTCCATGGGTTTGTGTCCATCATAAAATCTTATTTGTATCTGGCTTGATGGATACACTTCTGGATGTATGTATATGTATATATGTGTATATGGATATTTCATATGTATTTGTGTATTTATTTAAAATGAAGAAAATGGCTTCATCCTAGTCTATTGTAAAATGCTAAAATGCCTTAAGAAAACACCTGCTATGAATTGACGCTATAAAATTGAAGATTGATTAATATAGTAGTGTAGTGGTTCTTGCAGATATACCTGCATATCCCCTGCACTACACTACTGCATTAAATATGCATTAATATTAAAATTATTCACACACACACACATATATATGTATATATATATATATATATATATATATATATATATATATATATATATATATATATATATATATTCTCTGTAATAATTTCATAAATTTATTGCCACTGGAACCCTAATTTCCCTGAGGATGTCTTTCCAAAGGGATTAATACAGTACTATCTAATCTAGTCTAATCTAATATTGATGAAGTTAAAGCTTGTTTACAGTGATGCTGATTTCAACTTCTGGCTCCTAAATAAAACAATGAACAGTGAGTACAGCAGTGAAAACTGGAGCAGGTACAATCGTCCAAGCCAACGTCAATAGTATGATGCAAGCCTTGATAACTACAATAGATTAAAATTAAAACAATACACAACACAGCTAGCTATTTAGCGCCAAGCTTCTGCTTACCACCGTAACCCATGCGGTGATAGGTTATCAGATCCATGCTTCTGCCACATTTCATCCTCCTCCTTAACATTTCTGCATCCATCTAACTATTCTTCTTTTGCTCCTGGTAGTATTCGCATGTCTCGTATTTATAAGAAGTCCTTTTAATTATCGAGCCATAACACCAGTACTGAGGTTTCTAACCTTACAGCCTCTGACTTCAGTTTCCCCTAGTTTCGAGCCGTTTTTTCATTTGGGCGGTCATTGAGCTCCGTAATGTGTTAGTTGAATTTATTACCGTGTACATTGTTATTGATGTTTTTGACGGGCGGGGCAGTGAAAGTGAATGATATACACGTGTGCCAGAGGTAAACAAATCGAACTCACCCCACACAACTGTTCACGCGCCTGCACCTACCTGACTGAGAGAGAGGACTGAGAAACTGGAGCCGGACAGGTGCTAAAGGAAGAGAACAGAGCATCACCGAGACAAAGTACCCACAAAGTCATCCATTCACGGTAAGTTAAACATGTAAGGACAGTTTAAGGACAGCTGTTTTCATGCAAAATCACAAGTTTTTTACAAGTCTTAAAACTCAGTTTTAAGACCAGGTATTAGTCACGTAAGGGTGTGACTAATACCTGGAAAAAGCATCATTGAGGTTTTTATGCAATGGAAACGAGAGGTACGACTTGGCAAGGAGACGATAAATAATCTGCTCAAATTATTTAAGTGTCTTTTACAGTAACGGTCTTTTAGTGAAAAGTAACCCCATAGCCAGAATGACAGTATATTGCATTGCAGACAACTGACAAACCCTGAATAAAAATTGAAAATATGTTTACTGAGATAGTCATGTCCCAGAACGTTTATTATTATTATTAACGTTTCTCACACGCAGTTTCATAGCAGTTGATGGTAAACAGTAATACGTTTGTAATAAAAACACTCTTATCAGTAACTATATTTTAGTCATCAGTTAAACATGTAACAGTATTGATTTTAATATTACGTGTCAGATTGCCACTAACACTTTCAAAATAACATGATTGTAGAAATTGTTTTTAAAGTTCTTAAAAATATTATTCCTCCTTGTTATAATCCATTTTATGATCTAGTTAAATCTTTAAAAAGTTTTAGGGGCTGTTTCATTAATTAATAGCTGGACTAGATTTTCATTACAGATATCTGTGAGTCAGTTTTTGTTGTCAAAATGAGCATGAGCAAAACAAATTACAGTATGTAGGGTTATATATGCATAGACACATCATATGTGCATCTGCCTACACACATACACAGGTTCATACATATAAACATAAAAAAACAAAACATTTAACAAAATAACTGACCTTAAAATACTGGCAGTTGCACCCACCACATAGATTGATCTCCTAAAAGGCACAGTAGGGTGTTCAGTTATTGAAAAATGTAAAGTAATGATAATGAACAATATCAAGAGAGACAATATGATGCATCTGTTCTCATGATTTCTTAAATGTTGCTTGGGCTCTTGTCCAGGAACTTATAGTTTCCTCTTTAGTACTTTATAACAGGAAACAAATGTGAATGAGTTCCTTAAAGTAACCTGCAGAGCTGAGAGTTTACTGATGTAGCTGAGATGATACAGTGTTTTTTTTGTTTTTTTTTTGCTTTTTACTACTTTAGGTAGATGGAAGTTCAGGGCCTAATAACTTTAACTTTATGTCAGTGTTCCTCATTAAAAGTTATATTTTAATGTTTATTAAAAATCACTCTAATCTACTTTGCTTTCCTCAGCCTATCCTTTGCTTTCTTCTTGATATGTCAAATATGTCAATATAACTCAAGTAGATAAGAAAGGATTATACTCACCTTGATGGTTCGTTGTGCATTGTTCGCCCAGGTTGTTTATGTTACAGTAGATGCATCCTCTAAGGCAGGTAGGAAAAGTAAAATACTTGTTGTGCTGGTCTGCTGTGCATCCTACTTCCTGGCTAGAAATGGTAGATATTGCTAGACTCAATGGCAGATTGAAAATGAACTATAACTAGCCTGGAGCGAGGATGCACTGCTAACCAGCAGGGTAAGTAGAATCCTTTTTCATCAGCTACTTATGAACCCAGTTAAAAATTATACAAAAATGTAGGCATAAAAACATTTTGTCTTTCATTTTGTTTCTCTTAAGCTACTACAACTGATGGAGTCGTCTGCCACTATGAAGAAGCCATGAGGAAATTTGCTAATTGTGGATCCATGAGAAGGGTCTTCACCAAGATGAACGTTGACAGCAACACCATTGTGAGAACGGCAGAAATGAGCTTGCTGTCACATTTCCAGACACCTTCAAGGAGCTGCTCCCAAGTGATGAAGATCACAATTCAAAGAAGATCTTTAAACTCGCAGAACACTGTAGGAGAGCTATAACCGATGAGATGGCTGAAACAATCACAGCAAAGAGAACAAGGGGGAAACTCCTGCCAATAGTATTTAAGTACACATAAGTAAACAAATATGACCACAAATGTTAGGACTCTTTTTTCAAATAATAAGTGGAACTGTTTTGTTTTTATTGAGTTGCATCACTGCTAATTCATATACCATTATAGTTTGGAATATGCTGGGGCCCTCTGTGTTGTTATTAGAATAAATCTAAAAGAAAAGAAATATTTCTTGACTTGACTGGTGCTTTGTACAGGTATTAATGTGATTTCATCAGACTGTATCATAGTACTTCATGACATCTTAATAACTAGTTCAAAATATTTCACTTTACTTCAGGTCAAGGAAATAAATCATTTTGCTGTTATAAGATCATCTGATTGTATCATGACACTTAATGACATCTTAATAACTGGGTTAAAATGTTTCACTTTACTTCAGGTCAAGGAAATAAGTCATTTTACAATGGTCCATTATAATTGTCTAATGACAGTCAATGTCAAGTCCAACCATTAATTTAAAGTTAAGAGATTATACTAAACTTTGTCTTTCTGTTTGATGATCAGGTCTGTTATGACATGTTAATTTGAAGTGGTCATATGACAAAACTGGAGGTTAATTTATTCTGAGAACCTTCATGAAGCCTTATTCATGTTAATGACAGGTGTAATGTCAGTCTTCTGTATACCCCTTCAAATAAAGTGTTACCAAATGTTTGCAGAAGAACAAAGGATGGGTGCCAAAGTTGTCTACAACATTAATAATGTGATGAAAAGGTCTACAAATCTTCAGCAAACATTATTAGATGTTTGTTAAAGATGAACAGAGTTCACTTTAGATTAGGGGACATATTATCTGCAAATGCTTTATAGATGTTTTGTAAATGTGTAACAAATCATTTGTTAGACAAGACAAGTTAGTAATTGCTTTATATCTGCATTCACCAAAACTAGACTTTTTACTCACCTCATTTAAAAGAGGTGAGTAAAAAGTCTGCAAATCTTTTATAAACATAACCAAACATTTGGAAATAGAGAATAGTTTTCACTTTAGATTAGGGGACATAATAGCATCCGCAAATGATGTATAAATGTTTTATGAATGTGTAACAAATAATTTGTTAAACAAGTTAATTGCTTTATATCTGTATTCACAAAAGCCAGATCGTTTATAAGAGGTGTGTAAAAAGTCCGCAAATCATGTATAAACATTAACAAGCATTTGTAAATGGAGAATAGTTCTCACTTTAGATTAGGGGACATAATAACAGGCAAATGCTTCATAGATGTTTTAAGAATGTGTAACAAATCATTTGTTAGACAAGACAAGTTAGTAATTGCTTTATATCAGTATTCACGAAAACTAACTCATTTAAAAGAGGTGAGTAAAAAGTCTGCAAATCATTTCTAAACATAACCAAACATTTGTAAATAGAGAATAGTTTTCACTTTAGATTAGGGGCAACAATAGCATCCGCAAATGATGTATAAATGTTTTATGAATGTGTGACATAATTTGTTAAACATGAATAAACAAATGGTGGTACAGTGGGTTTTTTTTAACACATCTAAAGTATTTCACTGATAATTTACTAATCAGGTTGATCATATTGAAAAAAATAATCCACAGATCACTTATGAATCTTAAAGTAGCACATTTATAAACTATGCACTATAAAGTTGTAAAAGTATAGAAATGGTTTGATAAAAAACAGGAATTGATGATTTTTTTTCACAAATGCTTGGGCTACAACAAAGACTTAACGTGATTTATACTGATTTATTACAAATCATTTATTAATCATGAAAAACACAATACATGTAGTTAAAGAATATTTCGTTATATCATAAAAAAATGTTTTCTTACACAAAAATAACAGTAGTTAATGATGAACAAATCATGAACCAACAATATTGATGCAGTGTTTTTAATAATGTATAAATCAGAAATAAATGTGCAACTTTAGTTATCAATGTTTAATAATCATTTATAAATATATATATATAGTTTACTCATGATTAGATCGATATCAACTAATGGCTTATAAATGTCTTGTAAGCTAAGTTGTAAATGATTTGATAATCATTTATAAATGATATAATCATTTACAAATGGTTATAAGTGGTTCATTCATGATTAGTTAACTATCTACTAATATCTACTAATAGCTTATAAATGCCTTACAAATGATAGTTATTCTAAAGTGTTACCGCTTTATCTCACAGATATCAGCCTATTTATGTATAAATAAACTTTAATTAGATATACTATCAGAGCAAATCATCAGGTGTGTGTGTGTGGATTGTTGAGTCATTCCTCCTATAAATTAAGTAAAAAATTATAAAAGAGCCATATTTTCACTGATCTTCATCCACGTGGGTTTGATCAGAATAGACATGGTCTCTTGAAGTTGCATGAATGACAGTGTTGTGCTCTATGATCAGTGGACAACTATTCACTGTAACTTAATAATATTGGCTATCAGAAATAATTATTTCAATTAAGTAATTGGATTTAATTTACACTAAATCTA
Organism: Cetoscarus ocellatus; assembly: GCA_037902135.1. Lineage (NCBI taxonomy): Eukaryota > Metazoa > Chordata > Actinopteri > Labriformes > Labridae > Cetoscarus > Cetoscarus ocellatus. The sequence goes on along the minus strand of JBAMNC010000123.1, from coordinate 9,211 downwards.
CCTCGGGGCACCACCCATAAAGGGAAATGATAACCAATTTATTAAGTCAGTCTCATAAAGTTTACTGACTGTCAATTTGGAACTATGATTCATAATTTAATAAAAATAACCAAAGTTACCAAATCAATTGTCAGTCAAAGTTGCAGGATTTGGAGTTCTGCAGAGTAGAGGTTGGAAAGATTCACTCTTATGCAATTGTTACATTCCCCAAAATAGGGGATGAAGGGGAAATAACAATTAAAGAAAAAATACCAGGGAATGAGGAGAGAGGCAGGAGTCATCCAAAAATAAGTGAAAGTTTATTTAACAAAGTCAACTAAAAACAAACGAGCTAAATGGAGTTTCCACAAAACTTGAGGGTGAGCCTAGAAGAAAAAGAAAAAAAAGAGACTGGGTGTCTTCCACTGAAGATGATGGCATTTTCCCCATGAAAACCAGTGTAGAGCCCTCACACTGTCTGCTGCTGAGAGACAAAGGCTCCCTGCTCTCCTCCTTTTAAACCAGCTCCTTGCTGCAGCCACAGGTGTAGTCCATTCTGCAATCTGAGGGTGATTCCTCAGCCTGCAGCAGAGTGAGGAGGAGAGGAGAGAGGAGGAGGAGGAGAAAACACACACACACACAAAAAAAGAAAAACACTACCCGTAACACCTCCCCCCATAAGACCAAAAATACTATTTTTGTTCACTTATCAATACATAACACAAAATTTCAATTTCCACCCTTAGCAGATCCAGCACAGAGTTATTGTTCCATCAAGTAGTAATTAATAAAAAATAAACGATCTCACCCATGGGACAGGGCATCAGCAACCACATTTTCAGACCCCTTTTTGTGTTTGATCTCCAGGGTGTACTCTTGGACCAGCAGAGCCCATCAGCCGCTGATTGTGGTTGTTCATGAGTGACAGGAAGATTAGAGGGTTGTGGTCTGTGTACACCGTCACTGGATGGGTACCAGCTCCCACGTAGACCTCAAAGTGCTGAAGGGCCAGGAGCATGGCCAATGTCTCCTTCTCAATGGTGGAGTAGTGTAGCTGGTGCTTCTTGAACTTTGTTGAGAAGTAGCAAACTGGATGCTTCACACCATCCAGCCCATCCTGCAGCAGCACTGCTTCCAGCTCCAGACTCACTGGCATCCACTTCAAGGATGAATGGAAGAGAGAAATCAGGGGCGGCCAAAACTGGAGCACTACAGAGAAGAGATTCGGAGGCATTAAAAGAATGATTACACTCGTCAGTCCACACAAACGGGACTGCAGGGCTGCACAGCCTGGTGAGGGGGGCAACAACTACTGAAAAGTTTTTACAGAAGCATCTGTAGTATCCAGCCATGCCCAAAAACCGTCTTAGTTCCCGTCTTGTTGTTGGAACTGGGAATGACAACACCGCTTCAGCTTTTGCATCAACAGGTTTAACCTGCCCATGACCTACTTGTTTCCCTAGGTAGGTGATGGTAGCCTTACCAAACTCACACTTGGCAAGGTTGAGTGTCAGGGATGCATCAGCAAGACACTGGAATACCTCCTGCAGAGTGGCTGTGTGGTTGGCCCAATCATTTGAATAGACAACATCATCTAAGTACACCTTACAATTTTGCACATCACCTAGAACCAGGTGCATCATCCGCTGGAAGGTGGCTGGTGCGTTCCTCATACCAAAAGCCACGACAGTGTACTGCAGGAAGTGGTCTGGGGTAACGAATGCTGAAATGTCCGAGGCCCTGGGAGTAAGAGGGACCTGCCAGTACCCCTTTAACAGGTCTAACTTTGTAATAAATGTGGCTGGGCCAATACTGTCTATGCAGTCCTCCATCCGAGGCAGGGGAAATGAGTCAGGCACCATTACTGCATTCACTTTCCTAAAATCTGTACAAAAACAAGGTGTACCATCAGATTTTGGAGTCAGCAAACAAGGAGAGCTCCAGGAACTTTTACTGGGTTTTGCTAAACCATTTTCCACCAAATATCCTACCTCCTGTTTCATTTGCTCCCACTTAACTACATGACAATGATAAGCATTTTGCTTTATCGGAGCAGCATTACCTACATCAATGTCATGTTGTAAGACATTGGTGCGAGAGGGGACATCACCAAACAGAGTAGGGAAAGTTTGGAGTAACTCTATGATCTCATCTCTTTGATCTGCAGGTAAGTAGGAAAGTTGTGAATTAACACTGGATAGAAATTGTGAATTGGACAACCTACCACACTGCTGACCATCAGAAATAGTCATCAACCCATCCTCAGTCTCAGGACCCACACAAAGCATCAAAGCAGATTTCATGGCAGGGACAGCAGCCTCTGGTTACCTTTTATGTGCACACTGAGCAGCTTCTCTGGAGCGATAGGATTTTAGCATGTTAACATGACACAACCTGGCTTTCCTCCTCTGTTCCAGAGTACGGATGATGTAGTTTGTGTCTGACACTTTTTTCTCCACTACGTAAGGACCTGAAAAACAAGCAGTGAGAGCAGAGCCAGGGGTGGGCAATAACACTAGCACTTTATCCCCAGGCTGGAAGTGTCGCTCAACAGCTCTTGTCAAACCTTCTCTTCATACTGTCCTGCGACTCTGAAAGTGTGTCTTTAGCCAACATGGTGGTATGATGCAACCGTTGCTTACACTTAGAAATAAAGCCAGATATCTTAATTTGTGGGGATGTACCAGACATGAGCTGTTCTTTCAACACTTTTAGGGGACCTCGCACATTGTGGCCGAACACCAACTCGGCTGGACTATACCCAGTAGATTCTTGTTCAGCATCACGGATGGCAAAAAGAACAAATGGCAAACCCTCATCCCAATCTTTCCCTGTGTCATAACAGTATTTCTTTAGCATAGACTTAAGGGTCTGATGCCAACGCTCCAGTGCACCCTGGCTCTCTGGGTGATAGGCACTGGACACTGAATGAGTAATGCCAAAAGACTGCAGAGTTTGTTTGAAGTTTTTGGAGAAAAAATTTGTTCCCTGATCTGTCTGTACAATTTTTGGTAACCCAAGTGTTGTAAAGAATTTTGTCAAAGCTTTAGTGATTGTCAAAGCACTAATTTTCCTCAAGGGAACGGCGTCAGGAAAACATGTTGCAACACACATGACTGTCAACATGAACTGATTACCTGCCTTTGTCCTGGGCAATGGGCCCACACAGTCCACAATGACATGTTTAAATGGCTCACCCACTGCAGGAACAGGACACAGAGGAGCTGGCGGTACCACCTGGTTTGGCTTCCCCACAACCTGGCAGGTATGACAGGTATTGCAGAACTGCACCACATCAGCTTTCATCTCTGGCCAGAAAAAAATGCTTTAGAACACGATCATACATTTTGGTGACACCAAGGTGTCGAGACCAGGGGTGCTCATGTGCCAACTCTACTATGTGCTTCCTATAACTTACTGGAATAACTATTTGATAAACTGTATCCCAGTCTTCATTTAGGTCAGTGGAAATCTCTGTTTGGGATACCCACTTACGTATCAACAACCCATCATCTACCAGAAAAGTGTGTTTTTTGTTACCCTTCTCATCCTTTTTAGCATTATCAAAACATTTTATTAGGGAGGAGTCACCTTTCTGAGCCTCAATGAGTGCCTCTCTGGTCACTGGCGTCAATACTCTAGGTGAATCAACAGATTGCTTTACCTCAGAAGATTTGCAAGCCACTGCTTCACCAGCTGAAGGGGACAACCTATCCTAAGACAGGACAGAGGCAAACAAAGAGTCAGACAAGTCAACATTCTCAGCTTGTTTATGCACCTGAGCTCTGGTTAGCACACTAACTGCAAACACTTCTGGATGATGCCGAGCCAAATCAATTTAGAGATGGGCACTTCAACAACCTCAGGAGCAGGATAAACTTTACCTCCAGCAATATCATTACCCATGATGAAGTCTACCCCCTCAATAGGGAAAATGGATCGTACCACTACAGGGAAGAAACCGGATGCCAACTTAGAGTTAACATGGATATGATGAAGAGGAGCAGGAACAAAACTCATCCCGATACCTCTGACTACAGTGCTGGTATCACAGGCGGACTGTTCATTTACTGGTAAGACGCTTGAGAGAATGAATGACTGTGAGCCACCTGTATCTCGGAGTATCGTTACAGGTCGTTGATCTTCATGCCTTCCTGTAAGGGACACAGATCCACTAAAAATGAAGGGTTTAAAACATTCATCAGGCCCATCAGGGGGTGTGGATTTACCAACTGGACACACTGTCTTCACCAACCCAACACCTTTGGGGTTTTTAGGGGCAGAAGCCTGCTGTTTACGCTTCCAAGCCTTGCAGTCAGCAATTAAGTGGTCATTGTTTTGGCAAAAAAAAAACAGAGTCTATCTGCCTTAGGACTAGAAGTAGATGAAGAAGCTCTAGCACGTGTAGGATTTGTGTCCTGAACTTTCTGATTGGGGTCACGAAGGAGAGAGTCACATTTAGGAAAGACATTTTTATGGGTTAATGCAAACTCATCAGCTAGAGTGGCTGCTTGCTGTAAAGTAGTTACCTTTTGCTCATTTAGATAGACTAAAGTGCGCTCAGGGACACAATTTTTGAATTCCTCTAGTAAAATAAGTTCACGCAATGTAGAAAAATCATCAGTCTTACATGCCAAACACCATCGATCAAATAAGACACCCTTCTCTCTTGCAAAGTCAGTGTAGGGCTGGCTAGGAGTTTTCCTCAGGCTCCTTAAACACTGACGGTATGCTTCCGGCACCAATTCAAAAGCTCTGAGGATAGCATTTTTGACTTTGTCATAGTTAAGGCTGTCTTCCACTGAAAGTGAGGCACAAGCCTCCTGAGCCTTACCAGACAGACGACACTGTAGAAGAATGGACCAGGCATCTAGTGGCCATCGCAGGGCACTTGCAATGCAATCAAAAGCAGCAAAGTAAGATTCCACTTCTGCTTCTCTAAACACAGGGACAAGAGAAATATTTTTACTCACATCAAACATTGGAACAGAATCAGAGTCTACACACGGGCTGAGCTTAGGAGCTTGTGCCTGTAGCTCTAACTGTTTCTAACAGCAGAGTCTGCTTCAACTTTTTTCAACTCAAGTTCTCTCTTAAGCTGAAACTCACGGTCCCTTTCCTCTCTCAATTTGAAGGCAGGCTAGGCGTACTTTGAGCCGGGCATCCAGTTTTGATCCTACAGAGCACTGTAATGAAAAAGGCTCAAATTGTGGCAAAGTATATAGTTTATTTTCATCTTCATCTTTTCTCACAACTGGGGTGATACCATCAGGTTGCACTTCACTTACTCTCCCCTCCACTGGAGAAGATGCATGGCTTTCAACCATGGAAGCTGCTGCTACCAGCCCTGGAGACTGCATAACTGTAGGGGGGAAAATACCTTGTGCCACTAAACCCTCCAGAATAGTTACTTTTAACTCTCTCTTTTTCATCACATTGGAAAAAGAAATCATGTAATGTAAACCTATTTCACACGGGTCTGCTTTCCTACACTCGTGTATCTGTGTGACTGAAGGCTTAGCTACAAATTCTTTCAAATTAAAGGTTGCCATACTCACCTGCCAAATCCCAACAAGGACCCAAAGTTGGTTCCACACTATCTGCTGGTTTAGGAAAAATGTACACAAATTGGGTTAGCATCTACTGTGACACGGCAGATCCAATGCCAGATATCATTAACAACAAGTGACAAAACCAACCTTTATAAAACAAACTCCCCCAGATCCTGCCTAACCCCCGCTTACCTATCTATCTTCAGTGGCTTGCGGAGCTCGAAGTGTCACCCAATCAGTAAGTCGAGGCTTGATCTGACAGAGGCAAACCACAACATCTGAAAGAGATGCACCCCCCCTCAGGATTACCACCTAGAAAAAAACAAACTAGAACAACAAATGAGTGTCCGAAGGAAGGTCTGCAACGCAGTCCAGCTGAGCACTCCCCTATTCTAAACTGAGGAAGCAGTTTCAACAGGTTAGAAGGTTGGGAGAAGAAATAATCTGTGCCCCACCGTCAACACAGCAGATAGCTCAACCCCAGAGAATTTCACTTAACTTGAAAGAAATTCCAGTCTCTGTCCTCAATGATCCCGGACGAGCCCCCAAAATAGGGGATGAAGGGAAAATAAGAATTAAAGAAAAAATACCAGGGAATGAGGAGAGATGCAGGAGTCATCCAAAAATAAGTGAAAGTTTATTTAACAAAGTCAACTAAAAACAAACGAGCTAAATGGAGTTTCCACAAAACTTGAGGGTGAGCCTAGAAGAAAAAGAAAAAAAAGAGACTGGGTGTCTTCCACTGAAGATGATGGCATTTTCCCCATGAAAACCAGTGTAGAGCCCTCACACTGTCTGCTGCTGAGAGACAAAGGCTCCCTGCTCTCCTCCTTTTAAACCAGCTCCTTGCTGCAGCCACAGGTGTAGTCCATTCTGCAATCTGAGGGTGATTCCTCAGCCTGCAGCAGAGTGAGGAGGAGAGGAGAGAGGAGGAGGAGGAGGAGAAAACACACACACACAAAAAAACCCACTACCCGTAACAGCAACATTAACAGACCAGCAACTGACTTTGTGTTCAAAATCATTTATTAACAAACCAAACATGAAAACATACAATATCTAACCTAACAAAATCCAGAACAGAACAGAGGTGTAAGATCAAACAGTGCAATACTCCTTAAAAATGTTCCCTAAATTTATAACAACCAGCAATTATTGCAATTATTGCAATACCAGAATTTCCCCTTTAAGGATCAATAAAGGATTATCTTATCTGATTATCTTACTAAGAGCAACAGAACATCAGCAGAGCATCAGCAGAAATGAAACCATCTGCACAGAGAGAAAGACTACTAATAAAAAATCAAAGATTTGATGTGATCAGAAAAAACAGGTTATGAAATTATTTTAGCTTCATAAAGTCAGTCCAGACGGACCCTTTTTTTTAATTAGGGATTTACTTTGAGGTCCAAAGTGAACTGTAAGATCCTTGGATCATACTTTTCAAGCACCCATGAAGCTGTGTCAGCTGACCTGCCTGAAGAATAGTTTCACACGATGACTCTGCTTTGACTGTTTTACGATTTTAATGAATGAAGACTTTAAACAGTTTATTTCACCACTAAGCTGTGATTAATGTACAGATGTGGACAAAATTGTTGGTACTCTTCTGTTAAAAAAAGAAAAACCACAATGGTCACTGAAATAACTTGAAACTGACAACAGTAATAATAAATAAAAATACTGAAAATCAACTAATGAAAATCAGACATTGCTTTTGAATTGTGGTTCAAAAGAATCATTTTAAAAAAACAAAATAATGAAACTGGACTGGAAAAATAATGATGGTTCCCTGAACATAATACTTTGTTGCACAACCTTTTGAGGGAATCACTGCAATCAGGCGATTTCTGTAACTCTCAGTGAGACTTCTGCACCTGTCCACAGGTATTTTGGCCCACTCCTCATGAGCAAACTGCTCCAGCTGTCTCAGGTTTGAAGGGTGTCTTCTCCAGACTGCATGTTTCAGCTCCTTCCACAAATGTCCAATAGGATTTAGATCAGGGCTCATAGAAGGACACTTCAGAATAGTCCAATGTTTTGTTCTGAGCCATTCTTGGGTGTTTTTAGCTGTGTGTTTGGGTCATTATCCTGTTGGAGGACCCATGACCTGTGACTGAGACCAAGCTTTCTGACACTGGGCAGCACATTTGACTCCAGAATGCCTTGATAGTCTTGAGATTTCATTGTACCCTGCACAGATTCAAGACACCCTGTGCCAGATGCAGCAAAGCAGCCCCAGAACATAACTGAGCCTCCTCCATGTTTCACAGTAGGTACAGTGTTCTTTTCTTTGTATGCTTCATTTTTGTGTCTGTGAGCGTAGAGCTGATGTGACTTACCAAAAAGCTCCAGTTTTGTCTCATCTGTCCAAAGGACATTCTCCCAGAAGCTTTGTGGCTTGTCAATATGCATTTTGGCAAATTCCAGTCTAATTTTTCATGATTTGCTTTCAACAGTGGTGTCCTCCAATAAGTCCTCTTTGGCTCAAACAGTGACGGATGGTGTGATCTGATACTGATGTACCTTGACCTTGGAGTTCACCTCTCATCTCTTTGAAAGTTGTTCTGGGCTCTTTGGTTACCATTCGTATTATCCGTCTCTTCAATTTGTCATCAATTTTCCTCTTGCAGCCTCGTCCAGGGAGGTTGGCTACAGTCCCATGGACCTTAAACTTCTGAATAATATATACTGTAACTTCCGGCGCTGAACGAACGGCAGCCTCTTACAGCAGCTCTGCGAACTCTACGGAGTTTTCTCTTTCTTACTATGTTTATTGTACGTCCTTTTTCTTCATCTATCGTTTTGTGGGTGTGTGAAACCTCGGTGCACCAGAGACACTGAGCACGGATCATCTGGTGCTACTTTAAACACTTTTTTCTGCAACTCTTCCTCGCGTCTGTGGGCCCGTGAGCAGCAATGGCTCCCATTGTTTACAGTAGGGATCAACTGTTGGCCCTGCGTAACACAGCTGTGCTACCGGAGGAGCGACCTGATATCCCCCGAGAGTTACGGAGGAGGATGCAGGGATGCCGTGCTGGGACTAGACGCCGTGAAAGCAGGAGAGCTTATCGACCGACTCTCCCGTCCATCATCATGGGGAACGTAAGATCTCTCCCCAATAAGATGGACGAGCTGGTGGCGTTGACCGGGTATCAGCAGGAGTTCCGGCGGTGCAGCATGCTGCTGTTTACGGAGACATGGCTGAGCACAACGCACACAGACGCGACCGTAGAGCTGGATGGATTCTCCCTCATACGGGCAGACAGGACAGAGAGGAGCGGTACGAGGAAAGGAGGGGGGCTGGTGGTGTTTGTGAACGATAGATGGTGTAACTCCAGGCACATCACTGTCAAAGAGCAGCACTGCTGCCCGGACATGGGGCTGTTGGCTGTTAGTTTGAGGCCGTACTATCTGCCGCGGGAATTTTCACACGCCATTGTGGTGGCTGTGTATATTCCTCCCTCCGCTAACGCCGATGCAGCCTGTGACGTCATCAACACCGCGATTCACAGGCTGCAGACTCAGAGCTCCCAGGCCCTCTTACTGATCTCTGGGGACTTTAACCATGCCTCTCTGTCCTCCACTCTGCCTAAATTCATCCAGTATGTCACATGTGCCACCAGAGACAATAAAACACTGGACTTATTCTATGCCAACACCAAGGAGGCATATAACTC